>MU223790.1:146237-159028 GCA_018584345.1 Thuja plicata
ATGCTACCATCCTTGATCAAACACTCACTTGGCCTGTCAATAGGTATCTGGCATCTCATGCTATCTTCATGATCAAACTTTTTGATACTCCATTGGATGTATCTCAATATAGAAAGGATCTTTAAATACCACTTGGTTAAGAGACTTTCTGAATCAATGGCTAAACTAAAACAGTATGATCTGTTCACATATACAACTTATACTTGCAGATTTTCAGATCTATTGTAATCTCACAAAACTATTCTAATCAATATAACTCTGTTTATACCTTTGCTCCACTTTGATTTTGCTCGGTGATGCTGTGCTTTGTTTCTCGATGTCTGCAGAATTCTTTAGCTCTTTCCTCAACTTGTTGATCAACACTATATGAAGTTGCTCTTTAGCATCCTCTTTTTCATTCCTTCACCCACACCAATTCGTAATGAATTGATTTGTCTCTTTATATGGAGATGATATCACCATTGTTAGGTTCTTGATCTTCTTGATCTTGGCATGATCCACAATTCTTGCCAATTAGATTTAAAGCAAAACTCCTATTTTATCTCACTGAGATCTTCTTGCCAACTGGACAAAACAACTTAAATAAATTACTTATCTCTAGCTTGTCTTGTCGATGACAACAATGATAACTACCAGTTAACTCTATATTTAGTTCTACTAGCTAGATATTTTGTCATTTCTGAACTCAAGTTAGTTACGGTTTAACTCTCTGATAGCGTCAGTCAACACTCCAGTTCTCCTCGGTCTTCTCTATCGGTTTACACTATGTTTCTGTCATCGGGTTTGCTTGTGATTCTGCTCATCGGTGTTCTTGCTCGGGCATCACTATGACTTGACTGTCGGTGATCTCTATTTGTCGGGTTCCACTGATCGTCGGTTTTTGTAGTCACATTGTGAATACTTGTCTATTATGCATTACAAAAAGCATAATATTTTTCTCTTTGATTCTTTGAAGTCTTTGACACTTTGATTATAGCCGATTAGATTATATCAAGTTGACATCAATGACAATACAAACCATTAACTAATTTAATGTCTTGCATTATCCTTCTGCATTTTAGTTATCAACTTAACATCTTCAAACATTCAATCAGTTACATGTCATCACTAAGTAAATAATACCTCTGATCAATTTTTTCACTTCACTTCATTTGATTCTTCATACTTTGTTCTGCTCGGTTAATGCTCTTTCTTCTGTCGCTCGGTGTTGTCTACGGAAAATGATCGGTTCTATCTTTAACCATTTTGATTAGTCATGCATGAAATTTGCATGTGTGCGCATCATAGAATCATTGCATCATGATTCATAATGAATCTCTTATATCTTATATAGACATCATAACTCATTTAATTTTCATCCATTATGTTTTTTCGCTTAATCTCCATCATTGGTTTTGCCGCTTAAACCTTCCTCGACAGTTGTGTTAAAAAAACATTTCAATCTTCATCGTCTGATCTTCCTTGAATTTTCATAGATGTTTGATCATCATAAAATTCCTTATCATTTAACTCAAAATCATCAATTGCCAGCTCATCATTTTAGTCAGCCTCAGTTTGATTTAATTGCTTGGTCAATACCGTGATGTGTCGGTGATCCCTAGCTTGGTTAACACCATGGTCAGTATATACTATATTTAATTAGTGTTCATTTTTACTCAGTGTATACATAACTCTTTAATTACTGACCACATAAACTTTGTTTGTTCCAGATCTTTAATCCATAACATATGTTTGTTACCATCTTGATACTCAAATAAGTTGACATTAATGACAATACATTAACTGATTAATGTCTATCATCATATGCATAACTCGGTTGAATATCAATAAAATGAATTCAAACATACAATCAGTTGTAGTTCATCAATTATGTAGGGAGATTGAAGTGTTTCAATGCAACAGAGCATATTCAACAAATGAAATCATTCAATGTTGCATAGTTTGGTTGTGCCAAACTATAGTAGAATTTTTTTTTCTTTGATTGTTCTGATATCTTTTTGAAACACAACACTTGAAAAATAGAACATGTGTATTTTGGTGTATCGTGAACTATTCTTTCAAAAATTTATGTTGGTAACAATGCTTTTTTATGTTTTCAAATTTGACACATTACTGTTTCACTTTTCTTCATGTTTTCTTGCGTTTTGCACGTCCATGTTGTCTTGTATTGTAGATTTTTTCTTCCATTTGTAGTCATACTTGTATTTTTTTTGGTATTCCTAATGAACTTCTTAAGGCGGCATAGAGTTAGTGCTTTTTTTCTCTTAGAGTTTTGTTCTTTGACATTTTCAATGTAGACTTTGTCATGCTGTACTTTTTGTCTTTTTTCATTGTTCAGAGTGAACTTTCCTTTATGCTCCCTTATGAATCTTTTTAGTTGGTGGAATTACATATTTACTTCTGGAATGACATCTTGTGACTCTAATCTTAGAAGCGGTTCAAAATGCTCACTGAGAGGGTTTGTATCATGGAAGAGGATTGAGTAGGCTTCTTTATGTACTAATTCATTGAAGTGCAATTACTTCTTCCCTGTTGTGGTTGACCAAAGACATATTTGTACATTTAACCACTTGGATAACCAATGAATCTATAATATATCTCCCCATAGTCCAATTTCTCTATTGGGTGTATTTTGCTTTGTCGATAGTCGCATTCTATGAAAATATGTTTCTGGATCATGTACTTGGTGTAGTTGATGTAAAGTTTCAGGATGAAGTTTGGTGCTATATGAATGCAATGCTTCTGGTTCACCTTTTGTGATGCATTGTAAGAAATAATTAATAGTGCCATTTCTTAGTTGAAGTGATGTGTATCGATACTTGAGTAGAAGTTCTAGAGAGTCGAACAAGCAATCACCTATATTGTATTTGAATGTGTGTAGTCTACGTAGTCCATCATTTTGTAATGTGATGTCAATATTGCAATTTCTATTTTGGCTTGTTGATTGGTAGTTCTCTATATCTATATTTTTTATTTTTATTTTCATCATTAGTCTTTTTATTCTTTTGATATATCTAGCAAACACAAACTTGTATATTGTTGTACTCTTTCTTTCCTTTCTCTAGATCATCTTGTTCTGTGACACATAATTCGTATTGTCATTAGACTATGTTTTTAATTAATTTCACCCGTCTTCATTATTATCATTCATCTAATTTGTTATAGTATTGAAATTTTTTATACATAATTTGTATTATTGACATGTTATAAGCAATCATACTGTACAATGAATATTATGTTGTATTTACCTAGGTACTTGTATGCCTTTTTTTTTTTTTCCTACATGAACCTAAACTAGATAATGTTATATGCAGCATTGTAAAGTAAGCAATAAGTTTGGACATACATAATATTGAAATGGTAACAAAATGTATAGTATTGTACTTACATTGGTCCACGTGACTTTGAGATGATCTAATTGCATTGTTAAAATTCAAGGTAAGAAAGTACAAATTTTCAGTTAACAAGATAACAGTTATGTTCTTGTACATAGGTTCATTATATGTCGATGTTGCTTGGTAATATAGGTATATAGGGTTTTAAATGAAAATCTCTTGTACTTTATGCACATGTTTCAAGAAATCCTAAAAAATCATGTAAAATGTACAGTGAGTTCAATAATACATTAGGAATATCAATGCAAGCAGGGATTCAAAAATATTTTCATGTTCTCAAATTTTCTTCTACAATCCTAATAGAATAATAGATTCAAGCATTTATAAGTAGTTTCAGGTTCGTAATGTTGCTTTTGCAATCCCAGTACAAATTGTAGAGTTCTTGAAATGGAAGTTAGATACATTTTGAAAAATTACTTTCCAATAACATGTAATTGTATTTCATCAAAAGCTTCACAGTTCCTCTTTTTTTTATTTTGTGTTCAACTTAGCATCCCATAAAAATAAAGAAGTTGTAAAACTTGTGCATAAATTGTTAGTGCACTTCATCATAATCTTTATGCTTTGTGCTATTCTTTGTAGTCTAGTCTTCAGTTGTTGCACATAAGCTATAATATGTGAACATAGTTCATAGTGTAGTCTTGTAGTAGGCACACTAGTAACATCCTCATTGGAAACAAAATTCCCATTGAGAATATTTTCAGTGGAACCTTGAGAGTTCAGCAGATGAGTTGCAAACATGCCATCCAATGCTAAATCAAGATTAAGCATGTCAATCCTATTTGAAACCATGCTCTCTTGAGAAGATAAAGTAACATCTGACACATAATTAAAATTTGGTTTTGCATAATGTACAATATATTTTCAAAGAAACTTATTAGTTCTATAGCAATACACTCAAAGGATAACTAGTAGGTCAGATGATGTATTGGTTTCTACTACTGTCAAAGTTAATTTCTATAAATAAAATATGGAAGAAAGAGATGGTGGTCAAGTTCATGATAGTAAATTCATTCATTTGTGGTCACTTGAACTACATATCTATCAAGCTTTGGATAATTGATGTTCGAACTTCAGAAACAAAGTCACTAGTATTGCATGAAGAAGTACTTTCATCAAGCATGTATTGACTGGTAACATGGTCTGCGTGAGTCTTGACATTTAGTCCATTTGAATTATTGATATTTAAGATTGAATTGTATTCTTGAACTATGTGGTCAAGTAAATCTTCATGTGTGTAAGTATTCTCTGTACAAATTTGTCTTAGTTCAGGGTTGAATACATCTGATGCAGTTAGCTTGAAAAAGCTAGTTGACATTGTGTTAGTAGCATTGTCAGTCAAATGAGAAATGCACTCACTCATGGTGTCATTAGGAAAATTTCTCTTGCAAGGATAAAACTTTGAAACTGTCTAAGTAAGTTCAGTAGAGATATAGGGAACTGTGTACTTACAACTAGGGGCAACACATTGATTTTGTATATAAGTTATATTGGTGTAGCTGTTAAAAATACTAATTTCACAAGTCTTTTGAAGAACATAATATTTGAATGCAACCTGAGGTGGATCTTGCAGCTTTATCATTGGAAGTATTTTCTTCCTTAACCGTGTGAAATGTTCCAATTCATCGACGGTGCTTAGATTTGGAGTCCTCTATTTCTGCAACATAATGACCCCAAAGAAGTTTCCTTACACCTTTATATCCGTCTTTCTTTTTTTGAAGAGATGAAAATCTTGGAGCTCAATTTTAGCATATGTCCAAGCTTCTCTTCTTTCATAGAATCTTTAGAACTTGATTTCTTTAGCAGTATGTCTATGTTTTTTTTGAATTTCTTACTTTATGTGTACATTTCTAGAAGGACAACTTTAATGCCTACTGTCATATTAGTTTCCTCATTTTGCAGTCCACGAAAACTCGATTGCACTGTATAGAATAATAAGAAAGCCTATTATGAAAAATGATTGACACTGAATACCTATATTCAAAATATGCAACTATTGTAACTATTTTTGTCCCACTGGCATCTGTATCATGATCATCAGTTGAATGTTAGAGTGACAAGTTGCAATCAACTATGCACACAACTAGTGTTCCCCTATGTTTTCATGCATAACATTCACATTTTGTGCTATAAAATTATATAGTGTGCACGGACTTATGAGAAGTAGTAGAAGAAAACTACTACATTACATGTCAGTAATGTGAGGACTAGAGGTGTATCCTTTACTACAATGAGTACTAAAAGTAAAATGCACATTTCTATGAGAAGAATAAAACCTCCATATGGCACACTAATAAAATTAATAGGAGGAGCCATTCTTTGCCACAATGTTCTGTTCTACTCTTTCAACAAACTATGTAAGTGACAATTGTCTGTATGTAGTTAGTGTAGCATTCATGTTGCTTGAGCTACTAGTTGAATGTCCTATATATTTTAGTCACAAAATGCAACGCGCTTTAAGACTTGACATCAAAAGAATAAATTTTATGAACATGACACTTGTGAAACATTAAGAATGGTTATTATTATTGACCCCATACAATGCATTGTGTCTAATGGAGTTTGAATAAATATACTACAGATGGAAACTATGGTTGCATTATTTCAAATGCCTTTTTAAGAAATTGATAGCAGCTCCAGTAAGATATCAATCACTAGGATCTATATAAAGTTGTTACATTAAATAGAACATGAAGAAACATTGAAGAAAACAACAACAAGAGGCAAAAAAATATGCTAAGAAATTCACATTGTGATCATGTTTCCAAGTTTGTGATTCAAATTATTTGTAGTTGATCTCATTGTTTCATCCACATTTAGTACTACTTGTTTGTTGATATTTAATGCAAAGTATTAAAAAACTTTATAAGAATGTCACCAAATTTATAGTTTTCAATTATTAAATTCAACTTTAGTAAAAATGCTCTTCATCAAGAAATGGGTATTATTGGTATCTAGTCATAATAAAAATATGAATGAGATGGAAAATATCAAGAGATAGGTAAGAAAATGTGGTCATTATAACATGCCTTCCAAGTCCCAAGATACATATTGTACTATGTTTTAAGGAAGAATAGCACACCAAGTAGTCAATAGTGTTATTCCTTGCTTTATTACAAGCCTAACTCTATACATACTAATTATTTACATGATTTCACTTTTATTGTAACCATTATTTCATCCTTAAGAAAGGTGCCACCCACCAACACCTGGTAAAAGATGAATCCCAAGTGGTATGTAGGTGTTCTCAAAGGTGAATAAATAATGGTATGAATAATGATGATTTATGGTTTTAGGTGCTAGTTCTCCCATATTGGTATCATACCATTGTCCAAGAAGCTTTGTGCTATCATGTATTATAATCCATTCAAGGACACAATATGAAAATGTAATTACAAGGTTTAATACAGACACAAGTGTATCTTCTTCTATAATGGCCTTGAATGGTGATAGTTGACAAAATAAAGTTCTACTGGATGGACTAAAAATGGTGATGAGATCTTTTATACTATGATATCCAAGAGGGAAGTGGTTGACGATATATTGACAATTGAAAATGATATGAGCTTCTTTGTTTTACCTTACCAAATATTTAAGGACAGTCAATTATGCATTTGTTACCAATGGGGACACGATGAGAATTTGATTAGTATTTGGTACTAGTTGCATGTCTCCTCATCCATCATATCTAAATATTGGAATAGGATTGTCGTACAAATATCTTTGCATTATGTTTCTGGTGCAGGAGCACCTAGGTAGGGCTAAAATGTAACCTAGGGATTCTAAGTTGTTTTTGGCTTGTATTGGTCCTAGCCACACCACTAGTGAAATAATAGGACTAGGTGGGTCCTAGGATGTTTGGAGTTAGATGAGGAGGTCTATTTAGGTCTTTAGTGATTTTATTTTCAGTAATGTCCAAAGTTGCTCTTTTGTTCCATATTGCCAATGTTGGGGCAATAGTGAAAATGATCCATCCAGGGGTCAAATTGGACAAGTAAGGGTTTACTTAAGGCCTATTTGATGTTTACTTAGCCTAACTATGCAATTGGCTAATAAGTTCTTGAGGTGTTTGTGCATGTTTTATGCAAGAATCACAAAACTTGCAAAAGTTGTCAATGTTGTCATTGACAACATTGACAACATTTCTTGCAATAATGTCTTTTAGGGAATTGGAGGGTTCTAACTGTCTGAAACTGTCAGGATAGGACCATGGAAACCTATATAAGACCTCCCTCGACCTTGTGAAGAGGTTGGTTGATTTTGAAAATTTATTGTACGGACTGTATTATCAAGGAAACAATTGCAGTTCTTGTTTTTATGAGCATTTTGTATTTTCATAGATTAGATTTTGTACTGTAAATGAATATGTGAGGGAAGTGTATTTTGAGATTCTGTGCAGTGGTAGATTTTCATTTGGTGTTATTTTAGTTATTTTTGTAAATTCTTTTTGTTTTAAGCCAGTCGCTGGTCTGAACCAAGCAACTTCTGGAAATGGGGTCATAAGTCCTCTTCCCACTGTGGAGTTTTCACGGGTCTTTGGGATTAGGGAGATGAATCCATGTACATATTGTACAGTGAAGGAGGGGTCTTGGAATGCAAGGGATCTATTTTTAATGTGATGCCCTAGGCGAGCCAGAGTTGCATGGCTAGGGATCACAAGAAGTTGCAAAGCTAATTAGAGGGATTGAAAGAATTGATTGCTTGAATCAAATATTGTGGAGAGGTAGTGTGGTGTGTGGAGGAGAAGATTGGTTGAGGAGTTTTGAATGGAAAGAAACCAAAACTTTGTGTAGACAGTCCTAATGCTTAAAAACCTTGATTTTTAGGCATGATTATAGGAGCCACTGTACGGACACCTTTGGGAAGTAAGATGTAGAAAATATTTAGGGTCTTGATAAAGAGTATCATAATCCAATGCTAGTTTTCCAACTTGTTAAGGAGTTTTGCAAGATCTTTGGGAAAAACTGCCTAATTAGGCCTAAAGCTTGTAGCCATGTTTTGGGTGAATTTGACTTGGTTCTTGGCACTCATTTAGGGTTCCATGGTAAAGGGTGTTTGTAGACATTGGATTGGATTAAATTAACCATCTAGAAGCCTACCTCTCCATATGGAAGAGTTCTTGATCAGTTTGGATCAATTTGTGAAGATGGATAAGAAGAGCACTATGGTTAGGTGTTGAGTAGTTTGAATTCCTTATTTGTGTACTCAAGTTGAATTGGAGTGTGATCTTGTGGAAAGGATCCTTGAAGGTTAGGGTTAGTGAAGAACCATAATTAGGCTAGAGAAGAGGCCTATTGAAGACCCTAGTGGAGGATAGGGTAGGAGAGCAAGGCTTGTTGTTACATCAGATTGGTATCAGAGCAAGTTAAAGACTTGGGAAGTTAGTGTATGTCTGCAACTACTGGTGAATCAGTAGGAGAGTCAAGCATGGTGAATAATGTAGATCTAGATAAAGATGTGGATGACCAAAAGGAGAAGAAAATACTCCTTGAAGAAGCCTTAGAACTAATGAAGATAGGGCTAGAAGAAGTTGCTAATGTAGCAACTAGAAACAAAGAAGTTGAAAGCAGTGATAGGGGTAAAAAGATTGTTGAGGAAGACCTTATCCCTAAACCAAACCCTATCTTGAATGAATAACCATTCCTAAAAGCCGTAAAAGCCCTAGGAGGAAAGGGATTGGAAGGTATACCACTGTTTAGTGGGAAGATGGACATTGAGGCAGTGATGGATTGGGTTGAAGGAATAGAGAACCATTTCGAGTGTGAAGGGGTGATAGAGGCACAAAAGCTAAAGGTGGCCAAATCAAGACTCAGAGGGTCAGCCCTAACATAGTGGAAATACCTTCAAGATGAGAGAGTTAGATTGGGTAATCAACCCATATCTAATTGGAATGCAATGGTGAACAAGCTAAAGGAGAAATATCTGCCAGAGGACTATGTGATTCAACTCCATAGGAAAAGACAAAATTTGAAGCAAAAAGACTTGGATGTGGCCTCTTATACAAAGGAATTCCAAATATTGTGTCTTAGGTCTAAGAAACAAGAATAGGAATCAATCAAGGTTTCTAGGTACTTGGGTGGATTGAAATGGAACATCCAAGAAGAGATCAGTTTGTGGACACCAACCACAGTTAAAAGGTGTCATCAATTAGCCCTAAGGGTGGAAGAAAAGAATAGGAAGAAGGGTGATTCTAACTTCAAGAACAAAGGTAGAGGAAGAGACCAAATGGGTCAAAGAGGAGGCTATCAAGGTAGAGGCAATGAGAAAAGGACACAAGGTGAGAACAAACTGATAGAGCATAATACTGAAAACACTCCAAGAGGGGGCTATAATAGAGGTAGAGGTAGTCAAGGAGGCCCTAGAAGAGGAAGATAGGTAGAAGTAACTCATACTTTCAAGTATGAAGGTTAAAACTATGTTCAATTAGGCCACCCAACATATAGATGCCCTAACAAGCCTACTACTTCAAATCATGATAAGAGAGTGGCCTATGCCCATGAGGACACTTCAAGTGTTAAAGCACCTAAGATTGACCATCTAGATTCAGAGATGGGTGAAAACCTAATGTTTAGAAGGGTATTGATAAGACAAACAATCAAGGATGAACCCAAGCATAGGAGGGTTTTGTTTAGGGTAAAATGCAAGATCCTTGGAAAATTTTGTAAGGTGACAGTGGACTCTGGTTCCACTGACAATATCATCTCAGAGGAAGCAGTTTAAAAAATCAGGTTGACCACAATACCCCATGTGAATCCATATAAGGTGACATGGCTTAATAAAGGCCAAAGTGTATTGGTGAATGAGAAGACATGGGTTGAATTCTCTATAGTAGGGTATAAGGACAAACTCTTGTGTGACATCCTACCAATGGATGCTTGTCATTTTCTATTAGGAAGACCTTGGAATTTGACAATGGGGCAGTATATGATGGGAAGGAGAATTCTATCACATTCAAGAAAGGAGGCAGAACTTTCAAGATTCAGTCTGGTAGAAGAGGAGGAGCCACAGTCCAAGACTCCTAACATCATGTTGTGTAATGGAAAGGAGTTTGTGAGGGATCTCAAGGATGATGAGAATGAATGTGGTATGCCATTGTGCTAAGACCTAAGGAGGAACAGAAGGCAATCAAGGATCCAATGCCATCAAAGATACAAGAATTGCTTGAGAAGTATAAAGACATAGTGACTGATGGAACTCCTACAACCTTACCTCCTAGAAGAGTAATAAGTCATTAGATAGACTTTGTCCTTGGTGCATCTTTTCCTAATAAGGCAACTTATAAGCTAACCCCTGATCAGAATTTGGAAGTGGAAAGGCAAGTACAAGAACTCTTGGATCAAGGCTTGATGAAGAAGAGTATAAGCCCATGTGCAGTCCTGGTTGTGTTGGAATCTAAGAAGGGAGGAAAATGGAGGCTTTGCACAGATTCAAGGGCTATAAACATAATTACAATAAGATATAGGTTCCCCATACCTAGGATTGAGGATCTCATGGATTGCCTTGGAGGGGCAATTCACTTTACCAAGTTGGATTTGAAAAATGGTTATCACCAAATCAGGGTGAAAGAAGGGGATGAATGGAAAATGGCATTCAAGACCGCATATGGGTTATATGAATGGTTTGTGATGCCATTTGGCCTCATAAATGCTCCAAGCACATTCATGAGGTTCATGAATGAAGTGCTCAAGGACTTCACATGGAAGTTTTTAGTTATATATCTTGATGACATACTGATATTTAGTAAGACAAAAGAGGAGCATATCAAGCATGTAGACACTGTCTTGTAGAGATTACATGAAAAGAAGTTGGCTATCAATCTTGAAAAATGCAAGTTCTTCAAGAAAGCACTAGTATAATTGGGCTTTGTAGTGTCTAAATGGTCTTTGAAGATGGATCAAGACAAAGTTGCAACTATCCTCAATTGGCCACCACCTACCACAACAACTGAGGTAAGAAGTTTCCATGGGTTATCCCAATTTTATAGGAAAATTATCAGGAACTTTAGTGGTATTTGTGCACCTTTATTAGAAACCATTAAAGGTGGGGTCAAAGCTAAGTTTAGGTGGAGCTTAGAAGCAGGGAAAGCCTTTGATATGTTGAAAAAACAAGTAGCCAGTCAACCTATCCTACAATTGCCAAGTTTTGAGAAACTGTTTACTATTGAGTGTGATGCAAGTGGGATGGCAGTAGGGGGTGTATTGAGTCAAGAAGGTAGGCTATTATCCTTCTTTAGTGATAAATTAAATGAAGCTAAGAAGAAATACTCTTCTTATGAATTAGAACTGTATGCCTTAGTTCAGTCACTTAGAAAGTGGAGGCATTATCTATTGACCAAATAATTTGTTGTGTTTACTAACAACCAAGCCCTTAGCTATATCAATACTGAGGATAAACTAAGTTATAAACATCTGAAATGGATGGAATATTTGTAAGCATTCACATTTACAATTAAGCATAAAAAAGGGCACTTGAACAAGGTTTTAGATGCACTAAGCAGGAGATTATTGACAGTCCAAGAGGTTCAATTGAATAGCATTGGAATTGATAGTTTAAAAGATCTCTACAAGGTAGATGAAGACTTTGGTGAAGCATACAAGGTGTGTATTGATTTTCAGAATCATTTCCATAGCAAGTTTTTTTATTTTACTTTGCAAAATGGATTGTTATTTAAGGGAAATCAATTGTGTGTGCCAAGAGGTTCCATGAGAGAGAATCTCATACAAGAGAAACACAATGGGTGTTTGAGTGGTCACTTTGGTATGAACAAAACCTTGGAGCTTGTGCAAAGGTTCTACCATTGGCCAAAGTTGGTAATAGATGTTACTAGGCATGTTGAGAAGTGTGTGATATGCATGAAAGCCAAAGGAGGAATAAGAAATGTAGGTTTGTACCAACCTTTACCAGTCCCTAATAGGCCATGGGAGTGTGTGAGCATGGACTTCATAGTAGGTCTACCCAAAACAAATCAAGGATGTGACAAAATTTATGTAGTGGTTGATAGATTTAGCAAAATGGGACATTTCATTCCCTGCAAGACTACTCATGATGCTAGCCACATTGCTTATCTATTCTTTAAGGAGATTGTGAGAATCCATGGTTTTCCCCTAAGTATTGTATCTGATAGGGATGTGAAATTTATGAGCCATTTCTGGAGAACATTATGAAATAGATTGGGTACTAATCTTTCTGTTGGTTTAGCCTACCATCATCAGATAGATGGCCAAACTGAGGTGGTCAACAGAGTGTTGGGTAACCTATTGAGGTTCCTAACTAAAGAATTTGGCTAGACATGGGATGTGGTCATTCCCCAAGCAGAGTATGATTATAATGATAGCAAGAACAAAACCACAGGGAGAAGCCCATTTGAGATAGTTTATGGGATGCACCCAAGAGGTG
>MU223790.1:159078-184410 GCA_018584345.1 Thuja plicata
TAAAGAATTTGGCTAGACATGGGATGTGGTCATTCCCCAAGCAGAGTATGATTATAATGATAGCAAGAACAAAACCACAGGGAGAAGCCCATTTGAGATAGTTTATGGGATGCACCCAAGAGGTGTGTGTTAGCTTAGGGATCTCAAAGGAATGGAGTAAAAGAGTGGTCATGCTGAGGACTTCACTCAAACAATGAAGGAGATCCAAGACCAAGTCATGAAGACCATACAAGACAATACACAAACTTTGAAGGCCAAAGTTGATGAAAAGAGGAGATACATTCAGTTTGAGGTAGGTGACAATGTGATGATTCATTTGAAAAAATCTAGGTTACAGAAAGGTGGCCCTACCTTGCAAGATCATAGCCAAATATGGGGCTAATGCATACAAAATAGACCTACCTTCAGATGTGAGCATATCACCGGTGTTCAATGTACATGACTTGATCTAATTCAAAGGGAAGATAGAAGAGAGTGGTCAAAGTAGTCCAAGGGTTAGTGGTGATGTTGAGGCTACTGTATTACCACCCAAGCCACAGTTAGAAGATGACAGAGTTTTGGATTCAAGAGTCAAGAAGACTACAAGGCACAAGGTGTACATGGAACACCTTATCAAGTGGAAGGATAGGCCTGAATCAGAAGCCTCATGGATTGCAGAAGAAGACTTCATAAAGGTGGGCATCTTTGAAGACATGTTGTCCACAAGAGTGATATAACTTTCCTTTGTGGGGGAGTATGGTGCAGGAGCACCTATGTAGGGCTAAAATGTAACCTAGGGCTTCTAAGTTGTTTTTGGCTTGTAGTGGTCCTAGCCACACCACTAGTGAAATGATATGACTAGGTGGGTCCTAAGATGTTTGGAGTTATATGAGGAGGTCTATTTAGGTCTTTAGTGATTTTATTTTTAGTAATGTCCAAAGTTACTCTTTTGTTCCATATTGCCAATGTTGGGGCAATTGTGAAAATGATCCATCCAGGGGTCAAATTGGACAAGTAAGGGTTTACAAGGCCTATTTTATGTTTACTTAACCTAACTATGCAATTGGCTAAGTTCTTGAGGTGTTTGTTCATGTTTTATGCAAGAAGCACAAAAGTTGCAAACATTGTCAATGTTGTCATTGACAACATTTCTTGCAATAATGTCTTTTAGGAAATCAGAGGGTTCTAACTATCTAAAAATGTTAGGATAGGACCATGGAAACCTATATAAGACCTCCCTTGATCTTGTGAAGAGGTTGGTTGATTTTGAAAATTTATTGTGCGGACTGTATTATCAAGGAAACAGTTGCAGTTCTTGTTTTTCTAAGCATTTTGTATTTTCATGGATTAGATATTGTACTGTAACTCTTGAATATGTGAGGGTAGTTTGTTTTGATATAATGTGTAGTGGTATATTTGTATTTGGTGTTAGTTTATTTAGTTTTTTAAAAAAAAAATTTTAAGCCAGTCGCTGGTCTGAACCAAGCAACTTCTGGAAATGGGGTCATAAGTACTCTTCCCACCATGGAGTTTTCATGGCCTTTGGGATTAGGGAGATGAATCCATGTACATATTTTATAGTGAAGGAGGGGCCCTGGAATGCAAGGGAGCTATTTTTAATGTGATGCCCTAGACGAGCCAAAGTTGCATGGCTAGGGATCACAGGAAGTTGCAGAGATAATTGGAGGGATTGAAATCATTGATTGCTTCAATCAAAGATTGTGGAGAGGTAGTGTGGTGTGTGGAGGAGCCCCAAATTGGAGGAGAAGATTGGGTGAGGAGTTTTGAATGGAAATAAACCAAAACTTTGTGTAGACAATCCTAATGCTTAAAAACCCCAATTTTTAGGCATGATTATAGGAGCCACTGTACAAACACCTTTGGGAAGTAAGACCTAGTAAATATTTAGGGACTTGATAAAGGGTATTATAATCCAATGCTATTTTTCCAAATTGTTAAGGATTTTTGTAAGATATTTGGGAAAAGCTGCCTAATTAGGCCTAACACTTGTAGCCCTATTTCGGGTGAATTTGACTTGGTTCTTGACACTCGTTTAGGGTTCCATGTTAAAGGGTGTTTGTAGACATTAGATTGGATCCAATTAACCATCTAGAATCCTACCTCTCCATATGGAAGAGTTCTTGGTCAGTTTGGATCAATTTGTGAAGATGGACAAGAAGAGCACTATGGTTAGGTGTTGAGTAGTTTGAATTCCTTGTTGGTGTACTCAAGCTGAATTGGAGTGGGATCTTGTGGAAAGGATCCTTGAAGCTTAGGTTTAGTGAAGAACCCTAATTAGGCTAGATAAGAGGCCTATTGAAGACCCTAGTGGAGGATAGGGTAGGAGAGCAAGGCTTGTTGTTACATCAGTTTCTCTGACATTCTTCTGCAAGTTCTTAAACATTTTGCATCAGAAAAGATTGTGGAGTTTGCAAAAGAGGATTTATTTCTTCATCAAATGCCCCAATTTCATTAACATAATCCATTTTTGAGGAATGTGGGAAATACCAAACCTGTTTGCAAGAAGTAACATTTTTTAGAATCGCTCAAAAAATGTAAACCAATAGCATGATATAACTTTATTTGTATGACATTGCATTTCTTAAAGTACACCATTTTTTGGTCATAGATATATTTTTCAAGGTAACAATTATAGGATTAATATAACTTTATGTCCACAATAATACAATACATATATAGTACAAATATAGTGCAAATTAGGAAGAGGACACACAGGAAGGATGTGCAACATTAACATTTTCTTTTGTAGAAATGTGTTGTAAGGTGGATGTCTTTTTTTAACATGAGACATGAGTATGAGGAAGAAAATGGAGGAAAATCAGAATTGTGTGTTGTTGGAAATAATGGGAAGTGTGTACTGAGAGGGGAGGGGTGAATCAGTACCTCTAATTTTTTATTATCTCTTTTAACCTTTATCCATTGTGTAATCAATTGTATAACCAACCATCTATTCTATACTATCTTTGTGTAAGATATATCAATTCATAAACTTTAACAAACATGTACACATTCATAGAAACATTCATGAAAGTAATTGATACATAACACAAGATATGGTAACGCAAAAAACCCCTGTTAGAAGGTAAAAACTGTGGTGGAGATGGCACCCACAAAAACTTCACTATCTGCAGATTGGAAGGGATCGGTTAAGGCTTGTAATTTGATCACTTATGATGATTTACCCTGTTAGGAGTATTATGTGGAGACTATTTAAGGTTTACTCTATTAAGAGCTTTAGCAACACTATTTAGTGTGCACTCGGTTAAGAGATTTACAATAGGATTGTTAAATCCACGTCTCTTGAAAGGATTTCTTCTATTTGCTACACTTGTTAGAATGCAGACAAAAACACTCATTGAATTGAGTGTGTGCAATCTAAAAATTTCTGATTACAGATCCATTCAATATTACATGTATAAATTTATCACCTAATGTGATTGATTAATACCTCTGTTGCTCGGTAGCCTCTGTTCTTGGTTCTTGATAACCAAATTCATCTTTTGTTGTTCCGCTTCTTGAAACTCTCATTCTGATCCATAGATGTTCTCGTTGGCTACATTCATCCTCTCATCCATATCAAATGAATGATTACAACACCTATTTATAACATATATTGACCTAATTTAGTTTCATGTATTACAACTTAACTCTATGATCAAAGGTTTATAACTTGACCTTGATCTCCTAGTCTGCATGTTTTTAATTAGTTAGACTGATTAAAACAATAAAAATAATTTTTCTTGTTCCTCAAGAAATGGATTTTAAACAAATCAAAACTCTAAATATAGAATGTAACTATTTTATCTGACATGGAAGTTAGATCCACTTTTGTCAGGATATAAGTGACTTTCAATGTCTGATGCTTGATTTTCTCTAAAATTAGTTTGACTATCTTTCGGTGTTCCTTTGTTGAACTTTCTGTCAAGTTCCTCTCTTGTCTGTTCTCTTGGTTTGCATTGTATTTTTCTCGTCAGGTTCCACTTTATAATGTTCGGGTTGCACTTTCCGTTTACACTTCAAAACTGTGTTGTCAAGTTTCCCTTTTCTTAGCACTTTCGGTCTGAACTGAAAACCTGACTTTCGATGTAGTGTAACTGATGGTTTATAACAATTGTTTTCTCTTTGCATACTAATGGCAAGACTTTATGTCATCTATCTCCCCCTTTGACATTAGTATTAAAAACTAATGTGTGTAAAATACTAACAAAGTTTGTAGTATGTACACGTTGTATATTACTTAGTCATTTCATGACTCCCCCTATGCATATGCCAGTATAGTATAGTATATATGTATGTACACTTTGTCTTTATACTATCTCTTCCTTTTTCCCTTTGTGCTATATTTTCCTTTTCCCCTATTGTACATATCATTTTCCTTTTCCCCCTTTTTTGATAGTAAGGGCAAAGATGTTTATCTATAGCTTATAAAAAATATGAGATTGAGAGGTCTTCATTTCCTCCATCATCTTCTCCCATTTCTCCTTTGAATGCTCAAGAGCCATATTCTCTAATGTGATCCTGGCATGCATGTTGTAGATGTTGTCTGCTACATACATCTCAAGGGTGGCAATAAGTTGCCTTGCTAAACTTATGTGTTGTTGCAGAAGTGTGAGGTTTAGTAATAGTAGAGACTGTATCTCAATAACCTCCTCTCTGACCTGTGACTCTTCTTCCCAAATTTCTTGTCTTAACCATTTAATTTCAATGATCTTATCATAATGCAATTTGATTGCATTTTCATCTATGGTTAGACTTTGTGCACTTGCATTTAGATTAGAATCGATCTTTGCAATCTTGTCATTGTTATCCTTTGTAAATTTCTCTAAAGTGCATAGTTGTTGGACTAAGGAAATAACTTCATTAATGATTGGATCTAATTCATTTGTTAACTTTGAAAGCTTTACCTTATTTTTAGCCACTTCTTGGCTGATCTTTTCTGTCAGTTTGTATTGAAACTTATGTTTTGCTAGTTCCTCAATAGTCTTTTCTGCATCCACATTCTGTGTTGTGATGGCCTTGGTGAGAATAAAAAGTTGATCTAGAATGGGGGCATTGTGATCAAGATCAATGTCGGGGACTATCTGGTTCAAGATATCCCCTGTGATCTCCAGTAATATGGAGTCTCGGTGCTGCTTCTTAAGCTTTTCTTGCAAAGATTTCCTTTGACAAATTTCTCCATATTCTTGAAGTGATTCAAAATCTAATGTAGTTGGGTCACACTTCGGTATTTCAATTATTTTATCTAGTGTGACTTCCAATTTGTTCTTCTTTGTGTTCTTCTTCTTCTTTTGTGATGCACCTGTATGTAGAACCATAGCCAGCTTCTCTGCTTGGTATGATGTGCTACTAGATGGCTTATGTGGTGTTGTACCTTTTTCTTTCTTCTCGGTGTTTGCCTGTCAGTTTTTTGAGGACGTCTCCTTATCAACCTTCGGTGTTTCTACAACATCTCCTTTGGTGTTATTAGGAGTTGTATCAACTATCTTATGTTGTTCACCTTTCTCTATTTACACCTCATTTGCATCTTTCACTTGTGCATCTTTTTCTATTTGGTCTCCATCTATTTTTTTTTTTGTGATCTATATTTGTAAAATTTTAATCACCATCTTTTTCTTCTCCACGGATGACCTCCCATTCATCGGTTGCATCCTTATTTTCTCCTTCTCCTGCATCCTTAGGTATGCTTGCTTCGGGCTCCAGGAAATTCTCCTTCTGTGAGATTATATTGATTGCCTGAATCAATAATGGCATCTGGCCCGATATGTATACTTGTGCAGCATCAACATATGTATCTTGATCCTTAGGATGATCAGATGTAATAGTAATATCTTCATCTTTCTTTACCTCATTTGCAGGATCATCGGTGATGTCAATAATAGTATTGTCCGACCATGTTTCATCAGCAACATCCATATCCTTGTTGCTTGTAGTGTTCAATTCTTCTTTGTCTAATTCTATTGTTGTGACATCCTCTGTGTCATTTATCAGTATGTGCTCTAGGCTAGGTTTAGCCAGAGAGTCATCATTGTGTGGCTCATTTGTGAGAGGTAATTTTCTCTTGGGGATTGCCTCCTCAGTAGGTCTATTGAGTATTTTACTCCAAATTTTTTTACTATCCTTTTCTAGCTCTATAAGCTTGCCCTGTAGAATCTTGTAATCTCTCATATTAGGTGAGAACTCCTTTACATGTTTCTTCATCATCTTCTCAATCTCCTCCATTTTAGATTCGGGAGGCATAAGAGAAACTAGGACTCTTTCCCTTATCTCCTTTTCATTCTTCAATGCATAAGTCCATATGGCATATATTCTTTCATATAGCTCTTTTGGCATTTTGTTGTGAAATTGTATTGGTATATATTTAAATATACTCATCATTGTGATAATTGCCTCCTCAATCTTGTTCTGGTCCACGGGGTCTAGACTTAGCCATTTTATGATCTTGGACTCAGTAATTGATCCTGACTTAATCATTGATGCACATATTTCATTGATGGTTTTAGGATTCTTATTCTTTTCTGTTTGGATAGATTCATCTTTCTCTATGTCCTCCATGTCTTCCTTATTTAGGATTAGTTTCCTTCTCCTCTTTGGTGTTGTGGTATTTTTGGTTTGAGGTTTTCTTTTGTAGGTCCTTACTTGACCTTTCTTAACTGATGAAGGAATTGCATCCTTTGCTTTCTGACTCCTGGTCCTGGATGCAGCAGTATTCCTTGTCTTCTTTTCTGGTGGAGGTAGTGGTGCATCTAACTCTATGGATTTTGAGTCACTTGTTAATCTCAAAAGCTCTATTGATGATTAGTGCACAACACTTAGTCATTTCATTAGGCAGTTTCAATTGGCTATCACTGTGGCTGAGCTAAAAATATACAAGGCTGAGCAACATTATCGAGCAGGTTTCCAGTATGCCTAGTTACATTGTCGAGCCGAGTAGACAGGGATGTTAAATACCAAGCAGGACAATTTTTGTATATGTGTCAGGAATGATACAAACTTAAAGGATAAGTGATCTAGCTGATTTGTATAAGCTTTTTGGGCTGACTTATGTGTGCATTTAATACTTTTATATGAAGTAATTATGCATTTAATTATTTTATCCTATGCATTACTCATTGTAAACATTAATTGTAATACCATCATGGTATGGGTATTGGATCTTGATCGTTGATCTAGATCTCACTATCAGATCTGTACAGATATATTAGATTGCTTTGAAACCCTATTTTTATGCATGAGCAAGAGGCAGAAGAGGAGTTGTTGAAGTGACTGCATTTTATAGTGAAATGCACAGAGGGTTATTTTGTTCAGAAGCAGAGATCAAGCAAAGCATAACACAGTGAACAAAAGAGTAAAGGTATATCAGATTATAAGATCAAAAGAGATAACTAAAAAGAGGAGATTTGTTATCAGCATTAGAGTGCATATTGAAGGATAAATACTTGAGACTTTTTAATCATTGTATCAGGTGAAAATATCTTAACAGAGTGGTTTTAGTAGGCCTTTATTTATCTCTTAACAAAGTGCTTACTTCATTGTAAGTTTAAATCCTTTAATAGGGTAGATTGTAATGATCTGAAGCTCTTAATCGGGCAGACCTCTAATAGGGTAGATTAAATTTTGTAATCAAACATTGTAACCTTAATAGGTACACTTTCTTACTGCAGTAGTGGAGACTTTTGTGGGTATCATCCCTGCCCCAGTTTTACCTATTTGGGTTTTTGGGTTGCCAAGTTATTGTGTTATGTGTTATTTATTTCATGGTGTGGATGCTATTTAAGACTACATTAGATTCATATATGTATGAATGTGGATCAGTTTGTTTTAAGTGTTCTAATTTGAAGATCTGATTCACCCCCCCTCTCAGCATCTTGCTTTCCCATTATTGTATTTCCAACAATTGGTATCAGAGCACAATTCTCATAAAAGGTTAAAATCAGCTTGAGAATTAAGATCTTGAGATGGAGATCTACAAGATGGGTAAAGTCTTTGAGAATCAAAAGATTGATGTTCAGCTAGCACTACAACAGCTTGAGACTGCAAGACAAGAATTAAAGAAGTCCTTGGTTGCAAGAAAAGATTTGGCCAAACAAATGAATGACACTCATTATCAGGAAGAGGACACCACAAATCTATTTTAGAATGGAGATTCTACTGAGAGTGATGCAACAATAGCAGATCTACTGGAAAAGAATAGTGCACTATGTGAAGAAGTCAAAAACTTGTAAAAGGAACAAGAAGCCCAATCAATAAGGATGTGTGAAGTTGTTGAACAGAAAAAGAAAGCCAAAGATGACAAGGCTATGGCAGAAGAAGACAAGAGAATGCTGACTACCAGACTTGATGAAAGAACACATGATGTGCAAGCAATGACAGTCAATCAAGTGGACATGGCAAATCAACTACTACTTGCAAATTAGGAGATTAGTAGGAAAGACTTGGAGATTGTTAATCTTAGATCTGAGAAAAATCAATTGAAAGATGAATTGAGATCAGAGAAATAAATTAACAATAGAGTAAATGATCTGAGTGCAGCCATGAGCTACTTTGAACAATTGGTGGAAGCATCAAGAAGACCTAAAGACTCTTCTGGATTAGGTCACACTGAACAAAATTCAACCACTGAAAATGGAGAATCATCAAAGACAAGTGAAAGAAGGAATGCAAAGCTGAGAAATAACAAACCTGTTTGTCACCACTATGGAAAACCAGGCCATACAATGAACATTTTCCAAAGCAAGAACGGTAAGTCCAATCCAAAAACTAACTTTAATGGTTATTGTTTTAACTGTAATAAGTTTGGACATCAAGCACGTGAATGTAAGACAAAGGCAAGCAAAACACCTAGACTCAATGGTAATTGCTATAAAAGTCACAAATATGGTCATAGAGCACAAGATTGTAGATCTAAAGGTAAACAACAATGGACATCAAAGGTATAAGAGAAATCACCAAGAAAAGGCAATACTCACAATTGGGATTACAATACATGGCATAGTTTTCATTACTGTGGTGAGTATGGACATGTTCCATAAAACTACATAAGGACACATTTCAGAGGTAAATCTAAAATTTGGATGAATGGAAGCCTAGTTTGTCATGGTTGTCTGAAAATTGGTCATACAAGGAAAGATTGCAAGACTAGGGTACCTACTCCTACTATTGAGAAAATAAGGGAACAGATGAACAAGACATGGGTTAAGAAGTCTGAACCATGCAACAGTGAAGCTAATGAAGCCGAGGTCACCCAATCCAATGGATCAGGTGATCACATCATCTCCAACTAAGAGAAAGAGGTATGTAAGGAACTGTATTTAAAAATTCTTATATTACATCAATTCCTAACATGTAATGTACAAAAAGTCCATATTTGTATATGTTAAGATGCACCAGGATATATTTGAAGACAAAATGCCAAGATGAGAAAATTGCACTATAGGTGTCGAGCATCTATCATGAACACTAAAGCCAAGTTCTTTAGTGATGTGTCGAGTTTTGTTGGCCGAGTAAAATTCTGTGAAGGCCGAGTGTAGTGAGCTGAGTGGGATGCAAGTTGTGTTAGAGCCGAGAATAGCTGGCTTGCACTAACTCAATAGGCAAAACATTTAATTCTCACCTACCTTGACCTTTCGTAGCTTATAAAGGATGAACAATTGATATTTCATTTTTACCTTGCAATTTCACTATTTATAGAGCGATTGTAGCAATTTACAGTATTGATCTTAACAAAGCTAGGAACGAAGATTTCATTAGTGTGTCATCGGCAATCCTTAAGTGAACAATGAACAGAGAATAGTGTGACATCACTTGCCAAGGTATTCTATATTCCATCTCTCAAACCCTAAATTTCAGAATTATGGCTGCAAGTTCTTCCGCACCAGCTAAGAGTATGGAGGCGAAACAAGAATAAATTCAGTTGATTCAGAGTGATGAATGTGAACCTATTAACTTTTGAGTCATCCCTAAAAGTGCGATACAGAGTGATTTAATGGGAGTCCTCTCATCCATTCCTCCCAAGGTACTCATGATTCCTGATGTTAGATCATGTTATATGGTTAAAATTGGAGAAGTAGGTGATAATGAATTAAGGAAATCCTACAGTAAACTGTGTGAAAATGGAGTTCTCAAGGCAGAATTCAAACACTTAGCCACAAAAGGACTCATGCGCTAGATTTTCCCCAAGGTTTCAAAGATGAATGGATCAAGGTTATCCTTAGCCGAGTTCATGACATGAGCATGTGGCTAGATAATGGACCAGTCAAGATCACCAGAAGCATGATTCATTAGGTGATTGGATATCCTGTAGTGAATGGAAAAAAAAATATGAGGGATAACAACAAAGAGGAAATTACATTGAACACTGGAGCAGTATGGAATAACAGAGGTATGACTATCTCTACAATTACTGACCTAGAACTTGATTTTGGAGTAAGGGTAATTGCACACAAGTTCAATCAGTCCAGCAGATTGGATAGTGTTCCCTGTACAATAGTTGATCAGGCATGGAAAATTGTGAAGAAGAATCACACATATGATCTTTCCGAGCTACAACAGACACAGTTAGCTGAGAACCTTGCATCAATCAGAAAGGCTAAGAGCTCATCATGTAAGTTTGGTTCTTTACTAGCATGTATATTTTTCTACATTCAGGACACATTTCCTACACTAGAAAATATTGTTGGGAAAAAGGATAGACCCATTACAGTTCAGATTAGTGAATGCATAGAGAAATTAGGAAGCAATTTCAATAGAATTATGGGTAGCTATTTTGTAGAATTCAAGAAGAGAATGAGATTAAGGACTAGGATTCCTAAGTCACTAGTGGAGAAGCACTATGAGGAAATCTATTTTCTAGTTGATACAGATAACACTTATATCAAGGTAGTGACTCCTAGAATAACATGTTTAGAGCCATTTCCATATGAGATTAATGTTGATGAAGCATCAGTCACCATCACTGCACTCCTAGTTGAGGCAATTGACACCACAACAGAGAGATTTGGAAACTATGAAGAAGCTAAGGCTAATATTTCTAGAAGTTTGAATGGAGGAACTATGGAGAGGAAAAGAAAGAAGATAGTGAAATATCTAAAGAAAATGGTTGGCTTGGGTAGTGATGAAGAGCCTGATGATGCACCTCTAGGTCTGACCACTGGATAAGGTGAGGATATTTCTACTGAGGAGGAAGTCAGTGCATCAGAAGAAGTTCCAAAGAAAGCTAAGGGCAAGAAGCCATCAATTGTCATAGTAACCAAGCCTAGCCGAGCAAAACCAAAGGTTACACCTCTTGCAGCTAATCATCCAAGGACAAGAGCATCTACATTCACTTTCCTAGTAGAAGTGCAAACAAAAGTGTATGGTAAGAGAAAATTTGCAGAAAGTAGTTCTGGTAAGGAAGCAAAGGTTGCTCCTAAGGTTGAGCCGAGTAAGCCAACAAAGAGACCAAGGAGGAAATTGAATTTGGCAATAGATAGTGATGAGGAGAAGACAAAAACTGATGAACCCACCAACATACCTATAGCTCAATTTAAGAAACCAGCAAGCATTGATGAGGTATGTGATACTTTGAGGAATTCAGCAGGGTTAGCAACATTTAAGTTCATCAAATATGACAAGTTGAAAACAACAGATAGGCACAAAGTTCAGGAAGAACTCTTGGACATGATGAGTAACTTCAAATTAACCCCTACGGAGATAGGAGATCATGTGCCCGATGAACTTTATGATTATCTATCAAGAAAATGGGAATTTGCACTTGCCACTGAACGACAGATAAGGGAAGGCACTCTAGCAAAGATAATTCCTGAGCTCACCTCCAAATAGAGAATCAAATTTATTGAGGAGCATAAGAACAAATTTATTCCTAAACTCAGAGGCTATGCTGTTTTGAAGAATGACATAAAAGGTGTCATACAACAAAGCACAAGAATTTGGAAAGAGATTTTTGGTCTGCTCATTCTAAAAGACAAGAAATCTGGTGAAGGGCCATTCGAGAAGAAGACAAAAGAAGTTGAAGAAAAGACTACCCCTGAACCACAGATACTTAAATATCAAATTGTAGAAGAACATGACAAGACCAAGGATGCATTAGATGCAACAAACACTATTGATCTGAATGCAGACAGTCCCATGGATTATATTGTTGATGATCCAAGCAATTTGAATGTCAAGGAACAATAGATGCCGAGTGGAAAAGACATTGATTTTCCTATTAAGGTAGTTGATACTGAAGAAGAAAAGCCCACAACATCTGGTGATAAAATTGAAGTTGATAGTATTCAGCAAAGTGAAGGGAAACAACAAGCAAATGAACAAGAGGTAACTTCATAAGATCCACCTATTTTAGAGGCCGTGAAGATAGTTTTAGACAGTGGAGTAGTAACAACAGATGTTGTTGATAAGCCTAAAGAAGAAGAGGCAGCACAAGTGTTGGTTGAGCTACCACACTCTGCATCATCCACTCCCACAGGTCCCAAAACTAGTGGTATGCCAAATCCACAGACTATATTGACAGAATTGAAGGAGGCATTGGAGGCTGAAACTATCAAAGGGAAAGATATTATGTTGCCGAGCATAAGTTCTCCAGAAATGAAGAAGAAGAAGATCTTGAAGAAGAAGTCACAGACTTTAGATGTTACACTAGATGAAGTCATTGTGATTCCATAATGGGATCCCAATGAGTTATCTTTTGAAAAAATTGGGACTCTTCAAGAGTTACTTAAAAGGAAGAAAAGATAGGAAGAGATGAAGATAGAACAAAAGAAAAATAGGTGTTGCACGATATCAAAGACATATTTACGAAGGCTTTTGACTTAGAGGATGAAATGCCTCAAGCTCCAATCATAGATCAACTCGTCACCATTGTACAAAAAGTAACAGATGAGGACATAGACAACAATGAGAAGCTTCTACAGTGGTCCCGGAGAAGATTTGAGAGCAACATTCTAGAGAAGATCTCAGAAGAGATAGCAACAAAATAGGTTGAACTTTTTGTTCTTGTAGAAACCTTAGAGAAAGTTACAGCCAATATTTATTCTTTGTATAAGAAATTATGTGATGTTGAATTTTTCACAAAGGATAATTTACAGCTTGTTGAGAAGCTACAGTTGGATTTGAGATCAACTGGTACTACTTTAGGTAAAGATACTACCTCCAATTCTTTACATTTTAATAATTTGATAAATGCACAAAGGAGAATAGCCAAGCTTATGGCTGAAGATGGTCGCATAAGGGCCAAGTTGATAACTATTCAGACAAGCTTGTTGCCTCATTTGGAGGTAATACAAAAGGAACTTTCAAAAGCTAAGGAGTTATCACAGAGCAGTGCAAATCTATCGATTGCAGAGAGTTTAGTGAGTCTAGTTGTCGAGCTAGAAATAAAACTGGAAATTATGAAGGTTGCAAAGGAAAGCTAGGATACAACATTTGAATCCACCCTGCAGCTTCATAAGCAATTTTTGGATAACTACAACTTAACCCCACTAACAATCAGTGACAAAAACAAGGGGAAGTTAATACTATGGAAGGAGGAAGTTCGTAAGGAGTTATGAAAGGATACATTAGTACAACAAAGGTACACTTGTATATAATTTTTGAAGGCATTGTAAACTTATGTGTAAGTATATTCCTAGGGGGAGTACTTAGCGTTCTTAGGCAATATTTTGATGAAATGTACAGAAGTAATGATAAGTGTTTTTGCCACTAATATCAAAGGGGGAGATTGTTAATCTCTAAAGCTCTGTTGATGATTAGTGCCCAACACTTAGTCATTTCATTAGAAATTTTTAGCTGGCTATCACTGTGGCCGAGCTAAATCTATACAAGGCCGAGCAACATTGCCGAGCAGTTTTCCAGTATGCCTAGTTACATTGCCGAGCCAAGTAGACATGGATGTTAAATGCCCAGCAGGACAATTTTTGTATACGTGTCAGGAATGATACAAACTTCAAGGATAAGTGGTCTGGCCAACTTGTATATCTTTTTGGGCTGACTTATGTGTGCATTTAATATTTTTATATGAAGTAATTATGCATTTAATTGTTTTATCCTATGCATTACTCATTGTAAACATTAATTCTAATACCATCATGGTATGGGTATTGGATCTTGATCATTGATCTAGATCTCACTATCAGATCTGTATAGATATATTAGATTGCTTCGAAACCCTATTTTTATGCATGAGCAAGAGGCAAAAGAGGAGTTGTTGAAGTGATTGCATTTTTTAGTGAAATGCACAGAGGGTTATTTTGTTCAGAAGTAGAGATCAAGTAGAGCATAACACAGTGAACAAAAGAGTAAAGGTATATCAGATTATAAGATCAGAAGAGATAACTGAAAAGAGGAGATTTGTTATCAGCATTAGAGTGCATATCGAAGGATAAATAGTTGAGACTTTTTAATCATTGTATCAGGTGAAAATCTCTTAACATAGTGGTTTTAGCAGGCCTTTATTTATCTCTTAATAGAGTGCTTACTTCATTGTAAGTTTAAATCCTTTAATAGGGTAGATTTTAATGATCTGAAGCTCTTAACCGGACAGACCTCTAACAGGGTAGATTACATTTTGTAATTAAACATTGTAACCTTAATAGGTACACTTTATTACTGCAGTAGTGGAGACTTTTGTGGGTATCATCCCCACCCCAGTTTTACCTATTTGGGTTTCTGGGTTACCAAGTTATTGTGTTATGTGTTATTTATTTCATGGTGTGGATGCTATTTAAGATTACATTAGATTCATATATGTATGAATGTGGATCAGTTTGTTTTAAGTGTTCTAATTTGAAGATCTGATTCACCCCCCTCTCAGTATCTTGCTTTCCCATTATTGTATTTCCAACATCACTCTCCTTCTTAGCTTCACTGACGGGTGACTGACCCTCGGTTTCTATTGTCTTGTCCATTTCCTCTTCTATTACCGATAACCTTTTCTTCAAATTCTTATCCATCTTGCCTTTCTTCCTATTAATCTTCTTCACAACTAAGCCATTTTTAATCCTATCTTTGGCTTCTTCATAAGTTCCAAACTTAGGTTGTGTTTTATCTAATGGCTCATTTATCAATGCCTCAATTGCATTAGTTGCTTGATCTATGTTCACCTCATAGTCAAGTGGAGATAGCCATGCTATTCTCGATACAGCTGGCTTGATGTATGTATATTCAATGCCTACCATAAAACATATGTCAGTCTTGAACTTTTCAATTAACTATTCTGGAATCCTTACTCTTTTCTGCATTCTATCTTTGAGTCCAACAAAGTATTCATCCATGACCAACTCAAAGTTATCTCCTAGTGATTTTATGAACTCACTAATCTGTATGGTCACTGTTCTTGTAGTGTCCCATTGCACATTTCCTATAGATGGGAAAGATTCTTGGAAATAGAAAAATATAAACATTATCAGAGAACCAAACTTACATGAATTTGAATTTGCATTTCTTATTGTCTTCATGTTCTCATCTAATTGTCTGAGTAGAATTTCTGACAGATCCAACTGCAATCCCTTCTTGACAATCTTGTAAGTTGTATCCACTGCTCCAGATGCAATGTTGTTCATCCTATTTTCCTGAAAGAACTTGTATCCTAAGACACATGATCCAAATCTCAGTTCATCATCATTGATGGTGGATACTTTCAATCCTCTTCCATCCCATGTAGCTCATGTATTCTTCTCAATTTCAAGTTTAGGCAGGTGCTTCAGTGCCTTTACCTTATTGGTTATGGGATAACCTGTGACAACATGTATAACATCCCTGGTTATTGGTTTTGGCTCATCCAACCATAACTTTTGGTCATGTATCCTACTTAGTACTAAATGAATCCATTCGGTCTTGAACTCCTTCGGGAACCATAGGGCATTTGTGAGAACTTTTACCTCAATGTGCTTGTGTTCATCCTTGATAGTGTCATTATTGTTACAAAGCTTCTTGAATGCTTGTTCAACTTCTAGGTCTCCAATCTTTGCTATCTTGCAGTGTATATATGTCTACACATCTTCGATGAGCAAAACCCTAGCTGGTATTCTTGAGAATGCACCAGTATTATCAGGTTGCGAGGAACCGTCTAGGCATATCTTATACTTAGGTTCCTCACATGTATTGTTCTTGATTAGGTTGACCTTGTTCTTCTTAACATTCTTGAGCTTAGCGGTTCTTGATGTAGTTGCCATTGATTCTAAAATTAGGGTTTTCCTGCAAATGATAAACAAAGTTCTCAGTTTATGCTGGTACTTAATTTTCACCTCTGTAGCTGTTAGGAGTCTATTTGGAGTGTTGTGAATAGAGTTGGAGTTTCTCTGCAATGTTGTCTCTTCTTGCTCTAGTTTCACTCCATCTCTTCTCTTTGGTCGCTTGGTGAGAAATTAAACCCTTCCGTTGTCTATTTATAGACTTTTCCCTAAGTTGAGTCATTAATGCTCAACCACTTATGTGTGTGAAGATGAAGTCATCGGGTAATACACTAACTTCTCTTTCGGTGAGAACGCGATGCTTTGGGGCAGCTTGTTAATTTGATATGTTCACCGGTGGATTTTGGTGTATGGCGAAGACAACTTTATCAACTCACATGATTATCGACGGATCTCAGTTTACACTAGAAAATTTAGCTTTTATATTGTAACCGATGATTCTCGATAAGTGTAGGAAAATTAGCTTTGTATGTACACCGATGCATTTTAGTATGTATTGATCGATGAAATTGAATTCATGAAATTATAACAAGTAATACCATAGTGCATCTTTAATCATACTGATTTGGTATTTTAACTATGTATAATGGAACTGATGCAAAATATAACTTGGTATAATGCAGTTCCATACTTACTTGATCTGCTTAGGTGGGGGTGGTGATGTCACCATATCCATTGGATAAGGTGTCACTAATTACATTGCTCAGTCCAGCTTCATCAGTGTTTGTAGCTTTCCTCCATATTTTATTTCTCATCTTCCTAATGTCTTCAATGGTGTTTTCATTGGCAAAGGTGTTGGTCTTTGTCATTCGGTCTCTGTAGTCTTTCTTTAGATGACCAACTTTATGACAGTGTAGACATGCCATTCCGAGGTTAGTCCAACCTCTAGACTTTCTAGTCCATTGTCTCATACAATTTATAGCCATGTGACCAAATCTTCCACATGCTATGTAGTTTTCCCATGTATTGTAATCCCATACATATTGGTTACCGACTCTTTTCGGTTGATAGGCAGTTTCTTGATTTTTAGGCTTCCATGCTTGCCTTTTCTTTTTCCACCATTCAAGAGTTGTGTGCCCATGCATTTTGCAAGTAGGACATTATTTGTCCATGTAGGTTTCCTTCTTTGGTTGTTTCACCTCAGATTTACATTCATATGCTTTATTTCCTTTCTTGTTACATTTATAATAAGTTCCTATGAATGAAGATGTGGATCTATGAATACCTTTCATTTTTCTCTTGCAAATATTTGATGTGTGGCCTTGTCTTCCATAGTGATTGCATGTCAGCTTTCTTGGTCTTGGATTTGCATAGACATTCTTTGGATAAGCTTGATTGGGTGATTCTCCATTCTTGGTATAGCCTAGTTCGGTGTTGTTGTTGGCTCTCCTTTGTCCATCAAGAAAATCATCCATCCCTTTATTGCTTTCTTCAGTTCTCTCGATTATTTCATTATGTTGTTGCTGAATTTTTACTTCTTGTTTCAAATTTTCATTTTCTTCCCTTAGCTCACCGATAGCTTCTATTCTTTCAATGAGTTCTACATTCATTCTATTTTTGTCTTAACTCATAAGAATAATGTAATTTGTGATCTCATGATGATGTTCTGTAAGTCTTTGTATTTCTGACTCTTTCTCTTGTAGCTTTTCAGTAATCTTCCTCCTGTCATCAATAGCTAGTGTTCTTTCTTGCTCAGCTTGTCTAGCATTGTTCATGACATCAATTAATCTTACCATCTGTGTCTCTTGACCGATTTGTAGAGATTTCACTTGTCCAGCCAGATGTTGATTGCTTTTATTCAGACTTGTGACACTTTCTTCTGATGAGTCTGATACTTTGCTAGTTGTTGATCCTGAAGATTCAAATAGATCTGGTAGCTCTTCCTCATGGTAATCTATTTCATTACATCGAGATGCCATAATATTTCTTTCATCTAAGAGTTGTCTCATCTTGATTCTAGCTTCTTTATACTTCTCATAGAAGATCTGAATTTCTAGCTTCTGATTCTCAATACTCTTGTCAAGTCTATACTTCTCCATTGTATGATATTTTCTCTAAAGTATTTAAACTTTCCAAATAAGAGATCTAGCTTTGATGCCAATTGTTGGAAATAATGGGAAGTGTTTAGTAAGAGGGGAGGGATGAATCAGTACCTCTAAAACTTTTATCTCTTTTAACATTTATCCATTGTGTAATCAATTGTATAGCCAACCATCTATTCTATACTATCTTTGTGTAAGATATATCAATTCATAAACTTTAAAAAACATGTACACATTCAGAGAAATATTTATGAAAGTAATTGACACATAACACAATATATGGTAACACAAAAAACCCCTGTTAGAAGGTAAAAACTATGGTGGGGATGACACCCACAAAAACTTCACTATCTACACATTGGAAGGGGTCAGTTAAGGCTTACAATTTGATCACTTCTGATGATCTACCCTATTAGGAGTATTATACAGAGACTGGTTAAGGTCTACTCTGTTAATATCTTTAGCAACACTATTTAGTGTGCACTCGGTTAAGAGATTTACAATAGGATTGTTCAATCCACATTTCTTGAAAGGATTTCTTCTATTTGCTACACTTGTTAGAATGCAGACAAAAATACTCATTGACCTGAGTGTGTGCAATCTAACAATTGATGATTCCCAATCCATTCAAGATTACATGTATAAATGTATCATCTAATGTGATTGATTAATACCTCTGTTGCTCAGTAGCCTCTGTTCTTGGCTCTTGATAACCAAATTCATCTTTTGTCGTTCTGCTTCTTGAAATTCTCAGTTTGATCCATAGATGTGCTCGTTGGCTACATTCATCCTCTCATCCATATCAAATGAATGATTACAACATCTATTTATAACATAGATTGACCTAATTTAGTTTCACGTATTACAACTTAAGTCTATGATCAAAGGTTTACAACTTGACCTTGATCTCCTAGTCTACATGTTTTTAATTAGTTAGACTGATTAAAACAATTACAATAATGTTTCTTGTTCCTCAAGAAATGGATTTAAAACAAATCAAAACTCTAAATATAGAATGTAACTATTTTATCTAATGTGGAAGTCAGATCCACTTTTCTCAGGATATAACTGACTTTCGATGTTTGATGCTCAGTTTTCTCTGAAACCAATTTGACTATCTTTCGGTGTTTCTTTGTTGAATTGTCTATCTGGTTCCTCTCTTGTCTGTTCTCTCATTTTGCACTATATTCTACTTGTCGGGTTCCACTATTGGTTTACTCCTATTTGGTTCCACTTTATCATGTTTGGGTTGCACTTTCTGTTTACACTTCAAAACTATGTTGTCGGGTTTCCCTTTGCTTAGCACTTTCAGTCTAAACTAAAAACCTGACTTTCGGTGTAGTGTAACTGATAGTTTATAACAACTATTTTCTCTTTGCATACTAATGGCAAAACTTTATGTCATCATGTGTGACAAGCAAATTCTTGGAAAATGTAAAGGGTAATATATTATATTTGCATAAATATTTTTCAACATAACAATTGTGGCATTAATATAGCTATATGACCATAACATTAGAATGTACAGACAATACAAATATACTACAAACTAGGAGGAAGTCACAAAGGAAGGATGTGAAAAATTGATATTTTCTTCTGTACGAACTAGTTGTTTGAAGTCATTGTGTTTGTTGAACATAGTGTAGGGACACAAGGAAGGACATGCATGCACAAAAACCTTAATGCATTGAAGACATTTGAAGCTCTTATTGTAAGTTGTTGACCCAAGTGAGCATGATGCACATCCAGTGCATGTGTAAAAATAAGTTCACAATTATTTGTGAGGGCTATTTGGAGAGTACTACATACACAATATGTAGCATCACATTCTTTGAGTGTTTCGTGGGAGAACAAACCCCCAACAAGAGTATCATTTATTTTTACAACATAAGCAACAAGAATTTCCTTATATCTGATTCGGGGATGGAAGTATTCCTTTATATAAGGTTTTGATAATTTCTGCACAAAATTTGGCATCTATATCAAGTCCATGCAGTTTGATAGGAAGCATGAAACGATGTCAGAGTAATAGATTGTTCCAAAACTGTTGGTGATAAATTCTTCACCTAGTACCAACCTTAATAATTGTTCAACTTTTGGACAATCGACGAAGAAAACATGTCCCATAGTAATTGAATCAATTGGTCCTATAATAGGACAATCCCATAGTGGCTTTGGAACGTATGCACGCTGATTTGTTTCTGATTATACATTCTGCTATAGTGTAGATATTAATACACAGTAAATGAAAATGACGAGAACCTACAAAACTAAATAGATGATTACTAACTTCTTAGATTTAATAATTTTGTTTAATTTATGTATTTGTAAATATCATTATGTGTAGTTGTGAAGAAAATATTTATTCAGATCTGATCAAGTCTTAAGCATTAAAATTAGTTATTACAAAGGAAAGAGAATATATATGTGCATTTGTTTTTCCTATCCTATTATATATTTTAAATCATATGTAATTCGACAAATCAAAGAAGCATAATTGAGAAAAATTATCAAGGATTTGATTTAAAAACCTTACATTCTGGTTTCTTCTAAAAAGATTTGTCAAGGAAGGTTGTTGGTTTCTCTTCCCAATTCACTTCCTACAATTGTAGATGATTTGCTAGAATAAAAAAAAGTGAGTCATTTCAAACAGAAGATTAAAAAAATTTTCAAGGAACTTTTCATACAAATGATGCACTCAATATTATACACATGGATACGAGTTAAGAGGTTGATTATAAGTACATTTAAAAAAATTGAAGCCTATGTAGAAAATTTAGTTTTCTTAATACGTTTTTGATACCTCATGTTTTGGGAACAAAAACATAACAACTAGAAATGACTAATGTTATAAATAGTGTCAAGTTCCTCTTGATTGTTAGCTATGTAACAAATTTTGTTTGAAATTTTGTGTAAAGTTTGAAGCAAGTTAGATTTGTCTTTTCTTATGTGTAATGATTTATAGGAATCTCTTCTACATTTACCATAATGTAGAAATACAAGAAAGCTATAGAGTTTCATTTGTAGACATGATAAATGAATATGAATACACTTTGAAGATGAAATAATTTCAAGTTCACAACTTCAAATAAAAGGAAAAAAAGGAAATATTGTAGGACAAGAAATCTAGGCACTTGTGTGTACAAATTTAACATATGAGTTTTACAGTTGGTGCATTGACAAATTCTAAGCTTGCATACAAAGCCAATAAGATTTGAACACAAAGTAAGAGTGGAAATCAGATCGTCAATGACTTTCAAACAAATCACATAACTTCAATTTTCCTTGTTAATAACTAGCATTTGATTTCCTTGTAACAAGTATATTTTCCTTGTAACGGAAATCTTTCCCTTGTTAAATATAAAGTGCACTATGCACACAAGACTCTCCTAGTAATTATAGATTTTGAGCTACAAACAAGTAGTACTTAATTTTAAAATCTAAAATTATCTCAAGGTAGCCCTATACTAGCCTGACCTAAATACATTATTCTTAATTACCTTAATAAAGAACAATAAATATTCACTACCTACCTTCATGGAATATACCCTCCTAATACATGACGATCAAGAAGTAAAGGATTCAATGGTAGGGAAGCAGATTCCCACCAACTCAATTTGAGTTAAACTTAAGAAAAAAATATACAAGATATAAATAAACCACTTCTAGATCTAATTTTAACATAATACATTTTGTGTTTCAGAAAAAACATTCAATTGTTAAGTAAGATTAATTCACAAATAATTATACATAACCTAGTAATATTAACTATTTTAAATAATATCATATTAACGTACTTAAACGAATACTCTAACATGTGAATATAAATCCTCTGAACATGATTCATATCTAAATTAAATCAACCCTACATAATAAACTAACAGTAGCTAAAATTTTAAAAATCACATGAAATAACCTTTAACAATGAAGTTATAACATGATTAACTGCATCTACTAAAGAACCTAATTGTCTATACTAATTTAAAATATCTGCATTAAGCAAATAATATTTTGTTTAGCTAAATTAAATAATGCTAATAATAAATACATCTATGAACAAAGTTTGCATTTCTCACTTTGTTTACCCTACTTTACTCTGAACGATGAATCTACTAAGCATAGTCATTAACAACATAGGTTGATATAAAAGAAAGGTTATCTAAAGCTATTAAATAAGTAAACTTGTAATGTTTAATATAATTTCAGTCCAATTATAACTATCATAAAGTGATTTATTAAATTATAATTTATGTATACAACTGATAGAAAGGTAATATCAGAAATTGGTATATAAATATACTTAATTTAACCCTACAACCAATAGAACATAATTTAAAATCTTTAACTATTTTCATAAATTTCCTAAATCCTATCATGTAATAACTAAAACTTAACTAACTTTTAAAATAAATAAGTGATTCTAAGAGAAATATACATTTAACTACATAGCACAAATACATTGAAATTAATGAATAATAAAAAATAAATAAAAATACTCAATAACATTATTAAAAGTTTAAACAAAATTACATAATACAAATCTTTTTTTTAATAGAGTAATTTATTAACTAATTAAAAGTTGATTAACACAACAATGTTCACGTTCTGTCCCCAAAACTTCTCCAACAGACATAACAATTATATTGAAACATGACAAGTTTACTTAATGGGATATTCAACTTTCGCCATTCCAACATCAAGTTTCTCTAACAACCTCAAAATAATTGGTAATGAAAATGGCTCTAAACATGAAAATATGAAGAAACACCAAAAATCGAATTACTACCTATAAGTTTCCATTGCCTAATAATAGAATTACCAAAATTTTAACTATATAAATATCATATTATTATTATATTATTATTTTTATTGGCTAAATACTTTAACATTATCTATTTAGATTCTTGATTTAAATAAAATAAAATGATATAATATAAAGAAAACATATTATGATGCGAGAATGACTTTATTAACATTTCTGTTATTTTTATGGTAAAATAAATTTCATATGATTTCTTTTTTTATTTTTGGATTTATATTTTATAATATAAGATTACATGGTATTAATGAATTGATTTTACTATGATTTTTCCAATGATAAAATAAAATATGGAAAATTTCTTTGTATATTATAAAATAAAATTATATTCTAACTCATATTTCATAGAATTTTAGTTTTTTGAAAGTTGTTTACTCATCATGATAATATAGAAATGACAGATGCATTGATCTCTACTACAATGTAAATGGATTAATTAAGAAAGCAGTACACTATGAGATAAGGCTATAAATTGCTTGTTACAAAAGAAAGCCTTCTTGTCGTGAAGAAGCAAATGGAATTAAGAGATGTCCTTGACAATCTACTTTCTTACTCATCTCAAATCTTATGGAAAATATTGCAGAGATAGCTCTTAAAATTTCACTTGCGCTAGCTGAATTTACAACAAGGTCATTAATGCATTCTACCAGGATATCACTAGAAAGAGTGAAGGTATTCAACAATGAAACTTTAAATTTGTTTAAGGAAGATTTTGAAAGAAAAGATCTCCATATTTTTTTTAATCTTTGCATCCACTCAAGCAGATTGTGCAAGTAAATTAACAAATTAGGGAGTCCGTGACTTCAGTAAAACAAAAAGATATTTACAAATTGAATATAACACAACTCCTTATATGTATTTCTCTGTCAACGTACTTCATGCTGGGTTGGGCGATGAATTTCTTTGAATTCCTAGTGTGACTTATGTTTGATTAATTAATGATAGGTGGAGGACTACACAACACTACACTCTAAGAAAATTTGTAGTTGGAGGATTACAGCCTGGATAATAATTGATATTGTCCAGTCACTTGTTCACTCTACAGTCTCATTCAATATTTATATTATTATTTCTTATCGTTGACATTGGTATGTACAAGTATTTATCGAATCAACTCCACCAACAAACACTTCACAATACTCAAACACATGAAGCTTTCCACGTAAACACTTAACACTATTCAAACACATGCATGCAACTTTCCACATTTTGAGTTGCATGTCTTCCAAATTTACATAATTGACTACCAAACGTGGCATCAAATATTTTCATACAAGGGCCACTTGGTAGATGACGACAACTATTCAAGGGGATGCATTTGAAATATTCCAGTTATGTTGTTCCCAGGTAAACAGCTGCCGCCATAAGCTACATGCACACCCATGCACAGTTAAAATATGAAGAGTGGTAAAAGGGACAGGACTGAGAGTCCCTATTTCATGAAGCTCACTTCAATTGCTGAGCATTGTGCTGAAGCTGGGTAAAGAGACTAGAAAAATGATAATTTTTAAAATTATGTTCCAGATTGCTTAAATGCCAAGTTGGATATTAGAATTCACAAATTTCAAAGATGGCAAATTTTTTTGATGAATAGTGCCTTTTCTATTAAAAAATATTAAAGTTACATATCCACATAAGGGCCCGGGGGACATAGAAATCACCCCGCAGAGTTCACACGGCAGAGCCAAAAATGAAAACTATTCATCAAAAAAACATAAAGCCCTTAGGGCTTGTTTGGTTGGGGAATTGGAAAATGAAACAAATCGTGGTTATCCATAGCCTGGTTATGCAAACCTTGGTTTTCATTTTTTGGGACTGTTTGGTTGACTTGGAAGATGGATTTGTAAATCCACATTCCAACAGTTAAATCGACGCAGTGCTCCGGACCCGACAAGATATATAAAAAAATTTAATCATGCAAACCTTGGAGTGCATTGGACCCGACGACAAAGTTAAAATGGCTTTAATCTCTATGAAAACCATGGAGATGAAAGTCATTCCACCTCTTTAGCAAGAATTTGGACATCCACATTTTTGCACAAATGGGGATTTGCAAATCCATACTCGCATTCAATTTAGAGGTCACCAAACAAGGAATTGCACCCCATAACCGGGTTATGGGCTGCATAACCCGGTTATGGGGTGCAACCAAATGGGCCCTTAGGCAGCAAGAGCAGTAGCAGAAGGTGGTGGATCTTTATCATCCGATCCCCACGGCTTAGTGGGATTGACAAGAAGGTCGGGAAGCGACCAACCATCATCATCCTCTTTTTCTTTTCCTTTTTCA
>MU223790.1:193210-213021 GCA_018584345.1 Thuja plicata
GAGAGAGAGAGCTCACATGATTGGCAGATGTAAAGTCAATAGTACCATTCACATGAATGCATTAATTTTCTGCCTATGACAAGAACTAATAATAGAAATCAAACTAAAAAATAGCATACTCAACATTAAACCAAATCTCTCTCTCTCTCTCTCTCTCTCTCTAAACTATCCATATATTAGGCAGGAACTTGATGTTAGGGTGAATTATCCTACCTAGAACCCAGTCCTCAGACATCCACCAGGAGAGAAGTATTCAACACTAGATTGTATTGAAGTGAGGTGAGTATAAACATACAACAAATTCTTCTTATATAGGAAAGAGCATATAGAAAGAAAGGATAGGGTTGAGACAAGTGTCTCAACTGGAGGAAGTAGAGTTTTGATATAACTCTATAATATTATCTAGGATATTATGATAGAGTCCAAATTGGGCTCAATGATACCCATCTACCTCATTAATGAGGTTACCTAAGTAAACTTAGATAAAGAGTAAACTAGTGAATTAATAGTACTCCAACACCCCCCTTAAGTGCAACTTAGGGAGTAAAAAAATGTAGTAGAGGTATATATGGGTCATGATAGAAAATTAATGTTAGGTACCCATGTACATATAAAAAGCAATCTCTCGTAACCAAAGAAAAAAAAAGAGAAAACCTAGTAGGAGAAAACTCCTCTCTAAAATAGAGAACAAACAAATGCTGAAAAGAAATGAAAAAAGGAAGGAAGGATGACTCCTTAAGACCCCCCAAGGACTACTTCCTTTACCCATAACATCGGTTGCAACTGAAGATAACGAGGAGAGGCTAAAGGTTTGGTAAAGATATTTTCAACCTATTGCTCCATGGAAAATACTTCAAAGACAAAACACCATCGTGAATGAGTTGCTGTATGAAGTGCATGTAGGTTTTGATATGTTTGGTGTGTTGATGTTCCACAGGGTTGTGAGAAATATGTATATCACTTTGATTGTCACACCAAAGAGTAGTGGGATGATTTACAGGAAATCCAAACTTAGCCATCAACTATCGAAGCTAAAGAATCTCTTGACTAGCCAAGATAGCTCCTTGATACTTAGCTCTAGTTGATGATAATGCAATAGCATTTTGCTTTTTGCAAGACAAAGAAATTGGAATAAAACCAAGGTAGAAAACAAAGCCAAAGGTAAACTTTCAATCATCAACATCACCATCCCAATCCGAGTCAATGAAGCCCAAAATCTTAGTAGCACCTGATGTGTAGTGAATTCCAAACTGTATAGTGCCCTGAATGTACCACAAAATGCATTTAGTTTCCTGCAAATGGTTCTCATGAGGATCTGGAGAGAACCAAGAGACAAGATTAACTATAAAGGAAATATCAGGATGACAATGTGCTAGGTACAAAAGGCTACCAACTAACTGTCTATACAAGGTAGCATCAACTGATGGAGTAGCAAAGTTTGTAGACAATGCAAAACCTGACTAAAAAGGAGTAGGGATTAGTTTACAATCAGCCATTCCAAATCTTTTAAGCAAATCAAGAGCATACTTCTACTAGAGCATTGAAATACCTACAAAAGATTGATGAATTTGAAGACCAAGGAAATAATGTAACAAACCAAGGTAAGTCATATCAAAATGCTTCATCAAGGTTCTTTGAGTTTTCTCAATCATGGCATGAGAACTCCCTATGAGTATCAAGTCACCCACATAATGAAAAAGAATGAGAAGATCACCCCCAACCCGTTGAATATAAATTGTAGGATCAGAATGACATCTAGTGAATCCAGAAGCAAGAAAAAAATTGTCCATCTTCTCATACCAAGCTCTAGGAGCTTGCTTGAGACCATATAATGAATGTTGAAGCCTGCAAACAAGTGAAGAATTACTTACAAAACCCAGTGGTTTCTCCATATAGATCTCTTCTTGAAGATCACCATGCATGAAAGCACTCTTCACATCCATTTGATACATTGGCCAACCCTTCGATGCAATAATAGAAAGTACAAGACGAATGGAATCCATCTTGGAAATAAGACTAGAAAAGGTCTCAAAATAGTCAATACCTTCAACCTGAGAAAACCACTTAGCAACTAGATGAGCCTTATACTTATCAACATAACCATCAACTACAAATTTGGTATGATACACATATTTGCATCAAACTAGCTTTCTTCCCTTGGGATGAGGAACCAAATCCCAAGTATGATTCTTCATCAAAGAAGAATGCTCCTCAACCATAACACTATCCCATTCTGGTAATACCTGAAGCATCTAATTTTTTTGAAGGATCAGGGATACCTAAAGTTTAAGAATGAGTGTGACAAGTGGTTGTGTGATCACTAGCAAGAGAACCAACATCCTCAATAACTATTCAAGCCCATAAGGGTCTACTAGGTGTAGGTGGAGGAGAAGATGGAGAAATGTCAACAACTAGATCAATACCATCATCTGAAATCATAGCACCACCACCACCACCATCATCATCATCATCATCCGGAGACAAAGCATCTCCTGAAGAAGAGCTTGGAAGAAGAGAGGGAGAGGCTTGTGATGGAGAATCCTTTAGAGTAAAGGACTCATCAAACTAAACATCGTGACAAAAATGAACCTCTCGAGTGACAGGATCAAACAATCAATAACCCTTCACATCTTCACAATAGCCAACAAAAATGAAGCACTGACTTTTCTTCTCCATTGCTTTGCGTGGATTATCAGGAATGAATGTCCATGCATCACTGCCAAATACTATAAAAAAGGATACTCTAGGCTTGACATGAGACCAAACCACTTTGAGAGTCTTATTAAGTATATCCTTATGAGGCATATGATTCTGAATGTAGTTGGCACAATTGACAACCTCAGCCCAAAATGCTAGAGCCATGGACCTAGATTGAAGCATGCAATTGGCCATTTCCTATAAGGTTCTATTCTTCCACTCAACCACACCATTTTGTTGAGGAATGTATGGTACTGTATGTTGATGAAGAATACCTTGAGTACTGTAGAATTCCTTGAATGCTTAATTAACATACTCCCCCCATTATCTATGTGAATCTTCTGGAGGGAATATCCTGACCGCTTCTCCGCAAATGCAAGGAAGGTCATGAAGTGTTGAAGGACCTCATCCTTGTACTTTAAAAATTACACCCATGTGTTTTGGTAGAAGTCATCAATGAAGGTGAGCACATACTTGGCCCCTGAAAATGAAGGAGTTGGAAATGACATAAGGTTGCTATACACCAACTCAAGGGGATTCAAAGCTTGTGTGGCCATTCCCTTAGGAAAGGGATCTCTATGATGCTTTCCAAGGAAACAACATAGACACAATGCATCTGAACAAGAGATTTGGAGGCCAATCACCAAAATTTTTGTGTTCATCTGCTGAATATATCTATAATTCAGGTGCCCAAACCTTTCGTGCTAAAGCTTGCTCATAGAATCTACATGAGAAATGATGGATGATCCTGATAAAGAATCAAATCCATGAAACCTATACAAGAGGGTTGCATGATCAATTGTGCCTATAGGAATAAATTTTTCAAGATTATGCTTCTCTTTAATAGTCACATTAGTAGGGGAAAACTCAACAATTTTGCCATCGCCATGATTGCAAATTTGATAGATGGAAAGGAGATTCTGTGAAATATTAGGAACAAAAAGAACATCATCAATGCTACCATCATGCATCTGAACTGAGCATGTCCCTTGAACTAAAATCTATGACAAGTTCCCAACAATAATATGTGAAGTAGGACTATCAGAAAGAGAATCAAGAAGATCAAAAAAATGAGTCATGTGATGTGAAGCACTAGAATCAAGAATCCAATTGGAACTTGTAGACGATGAAGCTTTAGCTAAGAGAGCTTATCCTTTGTCTGAGGAAGAAGAATTAGGCATTGCAATATTGCGCCTCTTTATTGTTTCTTCTAATGTTGCTAGCTTCTAAGAGTATGGTGTGTCATTATGCCTTGGTTTCCCTTGGAAGAAATAATTCTGTTGTTTCTTCTTATTCCTGGAAGATGAGCCTCCCGAGTTAGGATGAGGAGAAGGAGAACGATGTTTAGGCTTCTGATCATTATTCACCTTAGGATTATAGGGAGCCTTACCTCCTGAAGATGAATCTGTCTGTGACTTCTTCTTATACTTACCCTTGCCTCTAGGAGATTTAGTGATCAAGACATAACTGTTAGGAAGAAGGTAAAAGCACAATAAACTGTCACCCTTTTACAAAGGAAAAGGTTAACAACACCAAAACTGTAAAACTTCAAGGGCATAAAAGTCACATTTCTGTTGAGAATTTGAAGATGATGTAAACTGATGAAATGTGTGGAATAGGATGAATTTTGTGCCTATAATTTGTTTTTAAAAAATTGAACAAAAATTAATATGTTTTTTGAATTTTTTAGGTCTATTTTTCATTTCTTGAAAAACACTGCAAATCAGGGAGTTTACTTTCCGCTAGTTCATTATAAGTAAAACATTGTCTTTTCCTCCAATTTCAGAATATGTTTTAGGTGACATGTATAGCTAGTGCAAAAAAAAGAAAGAAGTGTTTTCGATCTATAGTTTTCCCGTTATAAGTATTCAAAGTCGAACTTACCTGAAATCAACAGTTTTTGTCTCCCCCCATTTTTCCCCTATCAAAACTATACCAAAAACCAAATAAATTACATATTATTGAAGAGACTCTCTTCTCTAGTGTTTTCTATGATTTTAAATTTTTTTTGAATTGATTTAGCATTTTTTTATATTTTCCGAATCAACAACTTCTCAAAGCTTTATATACCTACATGTAGTTTTTAGCAAATTTGTTCAACGTTTTGTTGTCGAAACAATATAAAATTTATATGTCAAGAATCGTCGTTCTAAGATCTAGAAAAGGGTACTTTTAGTTTTTTGATATTTTCTATTTTGAGCAGAGAATGGAATAGAAGAAGTGAAAACTTCTGGTTTTTTTTTTGTATTTTTGGAGGTTTGGCTGCCAACATGGCATGCCACCTAGGTAGACTCGGCTGAGTCAGACTCCGCCTAGTCAGACTCGGCCGAGTCCTACCGGCCCTTGCATTGGCTTGCGTAGGAGCCTACTGGGCCACGTAGGCACCATTCGATGCCGCGTGGTGCCTACATGGACTCGGTCGTGTTAGACTCGGCCGAGTCTGACTGGGCCGAATCTTTGAAGCTAGCTTAAAAGGTGACATATTAAATTGTGCTTTTACTCAAGAGCATCCATCTGAATTAACTTGGCTTTCTCCCTAGTTAATCTATCACAAAATTCCTCAAATTTGGGCATCTTATGATCTTCTCCCATAGAATCCATAGTAGAATAGAAGGTAGAGACAAACACTTGGAAATGACCTCTAAGCTTAGACAAAATCAAGAAAATACACTCCTTATCTTCTTTGGCACGACCACAACCTTTCAAGTGAGACAAAATTGACTTGAACTGTACAAGGAAATCTAGAACAGAGGGAAATGCATTTGGGGAAAGAGAAGTGAGATTAGCTTATAGCTGCAAGATTTTGAATTGATTGACTTTACCATACACCCCTGCAAGCTTATCCCATACTTCTTTTGGTGTTGTACTCTCAACAACGTGAAACAACAAATTATTTGACACATGAAGACCGATGAGTCCTTTTCCCTCATCCATTTTGTTTCTATGAACAAACTGCTCAAATGCCTTGATGAACTCGAGTTAGTCAACTTCCAAGAATTGGCAGAGGCCTCGAGATTGCAACAATTGCATCATTTTGAGCTTCCATGTGTGATAGTTGTGTGGGGTGGACAACTCAATCCTAGGGTCTGATATGCTGTACTAGAGTACACAAAAGATGAATATGCAAGACACCCCAACGAACAGATACAAACACTTTGACAATTCCTAGATAATAATTTTTTCAAGAGAGAAAAAGAGAGGACAACTTTAGCTTCAAGGAAGTAAATATATCATAAAAAGACAACAATCAAGTAAATATATCATGAAAGGGCAAACTTTTGAGAGAATACCTTTATTGCAACATAGTTCATTAAAGCAGTGTTCCGTTAATATTGTGGGTGAGAAAATAGTTTCTGATTGATCCATAAAACCACAAAGCACTTTGTATACAAAAGTTTTATGAGACTTAGTACGAACTCATTAACATGAGTGGGTTGTAACCAACCATCGCATGAAGCAAAATACTATAGACCAAGACAAGGATTTCGACCAATGATACGAGCAATCATTAACCATACAAGTATCCAGGCAAGCACGAGAACGTTAGCACGTACAACATGCTAGCCTGTCAAAGGCAAATGCATCAACTACTAGAAGATACGATTCCAACACAGCAGCCAACATTGAAGGTATCTCCAGAAATTAGGAACATGAGAGAATGTTCCCAAGGAAACGTGGGCTTCCACATGAATCTGCCCATAAACAACTGCCAGTCCACAAGCGAGGAGCTGCAACCGATAGTAATGAATGCGTCGTTCAAACAAGTGAGTGGGCTTAACGCCGCCAACCGGTATTGAGAAGATCATATAACACGATGTAGGATCATAGTAATGAAGATGTGAATAAATGGGCGCTAAAGTGGGCCTGCAGTTACTGTGTTGTCCAAATGAGAATTCAATGAATGATCAAAGTAGTAATTGCGCCAGCCAGCAGAAGGAGGATGTGAGCCATTAGTTGTCTGAACAAAAAATGAAGACCAATTTGAAATGAGTGGATGTGTTGTACACTTACGCTGACCTCCATAGCCATAAATCACGCGACACAAGCAAGATGAGGATAAGCTTGGGCTGTGATTTATGAGCGCCACCGGCTATATTGCGATAGTCAATGTTAATTAAGCCGATAGGCTTTTCCTCCCGAGCGAGCTCGGCACCATACAGGTGATTTATTGCCTCACGCTCCATACCTGTCTCACGCACACGGGTTTTATGAAGCCGTTTTGAGCAAATGTTCGTGAAGAATATTGTACGAGATGGTGTAAATTCACTCTGAGGTCTCTGGGTTAAATTTGTTGATGCTCTCTCATTTTGCATTGATAGATGGCAATACCTATCTTTCAATTGTGCATAGGAGGCAAGGATATGAGCAGTATATTCTTTAAACATTTGTAAGTTTTTTCTCACTCCTGCATTCATTACAATAGCAGAGACCATATTTTTTAAGGCTGACTGTTAAATGCTAAAGCCTTTTCAATAAATCTATGTTTTGTCGCTACTATACGGAGGTGCCCTCCTTCCTCATAGGTGTAGCGCAGTAAAAGCACCAATGTGTAGTAGTGGCTTTCTTCTCTTCAACAATGAACCCTAATATCATTTAGAAAACATATTAAGGTCGCTAAGACATTTAACTTGTTTGTTCAATATGAATTGTCTGTCCAATGATCTCTTAATTATTTTTCATTTCCCTCATTCCATCATGAGACACTTCACTTCGGAGAGACTTTTCAATAGTTTTAGCGATTATGACTGTCTCAGCAACAAAACAACTCTTTTGTTCAATAGAAAGGCTTGTGTGCAAACAGTTACTGTGTCCCTTTTGTGTCCCCATGTTTTGTGCAAATACAATGGATGATAAGATTTTCCATTCCTTACGCTTTGATGGATGGTCATAATTAATTCCAATGTTCCCATTTTGCAAAGTTAACGAGGGCATCCGCAAATTTATTGAATTTGAAAATTCGTCCATGCTCTAATGGATGCTTTAACCAAGGTAATCATGACGACAATATTTGAAAAATATCCTTATTCCTTGCGCTTCGATAAATGACCATGACTTGTTTTTGTTCTCTCATTTGGTGCAAGCTGAGAGACGCTTTCTTACAAGTTCACATTTGGTACAATCGTAAAATATAACAAAGCTACCACACGCTGAGACCCTCGTGCTCGTTAAAATGGGATTGTTTGACTTTTATTCTTTCTAATATTAAGGTGACTCTTATCATAATTACTTAGAATAAGTAAGGTTAATTGACTCTAGCCACACTAGCGAAGTTACTTGATTTATTAAACTATCACAAGGATTAAAATCTTGCCCTCCAAAGGTCTATCGTGATACTTGAATGTGCCTTACTTATGATATGGACATACCCTAGTATTCTCTGTAACATCTCATATCTCTAAGATATAAATATTGTCCGTCTTACATTACCCTCAAGCATGTGTAGATATAAATAGCCACATCAAAAGCAGTTTTACACACTACATGAAGTCATGCTAAAGATTAAAAAAACCATCTCTTGAGAGCATGAATGGTACAATTAGCTCTCATTGCACAGTGGTGAAGCATTAGGCCTTCTGAAAGGTCACCTATCTTGGTACTACTCCAAGTCAAGGATGATTAAGCATGAAATTTCTTCCAAAATTTAGACTCGTCATTTTCTTTCACAAACTCTAAGAGAGAAAGTGGGACACTGAGATACAATTCAACATTTTTAATAAATCATCAAATATATTTGGTCCAATTGTGAAGTTTGTATCTTGATCGAAGAAATTGTGAAGATAAAATCATATATCAGTTACATATTTGCATGCCTTTCTTACAAAAGATATATATTTTTAGTTGTTTGTTGCACATAGAAATTTACATTGTGCACATTTGTTTTAATCTTTGATATGTGATTGGCATGCAAGTGAAAGTCTTTGGATCATTTGAGAGATGGTTGTATTCTCTTATCTCTGACTTTTACGTAAGTCAAAGCCCAAACTTTATTGATATTGCCATCACTTGAGAAGAATTAAACATTCATATTTGGTTGTGCCACAATTGCATAAAATTAAGAAAGTTTCTTTGATTATGTAGACTGATGCCATAGTTACTAGGAAAATGTTCCACTAAAGGCAAATATATTGCGCATGTGTCCCCACACTCACTAAAAAATTTTGTGAGTTCGTACCATCAAGTCCAAATGTGGATGATGATAACAAAAGATTGGCTAGGAGAGAAGCACCGCAGAGAAAATCAGTTGAAACTCTACTTCAATCAAATTCTCAAAAGAAGAAAAAGGAGAGTGAAGTGATTAAAATTTAGATGTGGATAGTTTTGTATAAGACTATAAACTAAGTTGAAGCTAGCATAGAGTAGAACAAGTGACTCTAATAGTACATGTAAGTGTACACTATTATGTTGAAATTCCTTGAACTCAAAAAGAGTACATTGGCAACATTAATTTTTTTTATTAGATGTCTGTTTGGATTGACTTGGAGTGTTCTATCAATGCCAAGGAATATACAAATTAAAATTTTGAAATGTTTGAAGATGATTTCTAAGATTTGGCTGGTAATGTTTCCCTCATAATAGTTAATTGCATATTGCATGTTGCCGACCATTATTTTGTCAAATATTTCAGGTTAGGAGATATCACATAGATTATTTATTTTTGTCTGTTGTAAATGTTATGTTTGCATATGGATGCTGACAATAATAAATGAGAATTTTGTGTTTTTCTCCTATTCTACAATTTATGGGTTCATTTGAAGTTTTTTAGCTCCCCATCAATGAGTTTTCTGGTAGAGTACCCTGTGGAATCAAGGATATTTGCATTTTAATCATAAATCATTACTAGCTTCTTTCAAGAGTTAACATAATTGTGTTTCTATAGCTTCAATTAAATTTTATCTCTTAATTTTCTATCAGCGTATCCCTTGAACCACTTTTAGGTACAAGTGCTAGTAATAAATGCAATACTTAATTTCCATACCAGCGTGAACCATATAAGTCGAGCACCAAGCATCAAGCACATAGGTCATGTGTATGCAGCCACATATTTGAACCTTAGTAAACAAAATATGTTAACAACATGTATGTTAGTCTATTGTATTTGTTTGCAAATTACTAACACATGTTAACACAATAGGCTAACATATGTATGTTGTTAACATATTTTGTTAACAACATATTTTGTTTACTAAGGTGCAAATATGTGGTTGCGTAGACATAACTGTGGAATTATATCCTCCATTTTATAATGACTGAAACTTAACAACTTGCTGAAAAAATAGAGACCCATGCGTAAGTTGTCTACTCAATGAGTATGACCAACAAAGAAAGTAGTGAATCCACCCCAAGATAAGTTGACCATATGTGCCAAATCACAAAATTGACAAGCTCACAAAAGTCAAGAGAACAATTCAAATTCACAAAGCAAGAAGGGCTCCAAACATTCTAAAGGATTAGTATAGAACATTGCAAATAAAGGATGAGCAATTCAACCTACTAGATAACTTTCCAACACGAACTACTGATCTATCCAAATTAATACCAAGGATGATTCATATGAAAATTGGCCCAAAACAAATCTACAAACACTTGGTAAACTATCTAGAGAAACCAAGGACCTCTAAAGAAATGATGCAAAACTCTCAAAGCTAGAAAGAGCTATACGACTGCATATATGATACCATATTAGGACTCAATGATATCCATCTACCTCATTAATGAGGTTACCTAAGTAAACTTAGATAAAGAGTAAATTGGTGAAACAATATTACTCCAACACTTGGCGCTTTGTGTCTCTTGTTATTAAATATGATTACTAGCGTATGCCAATTTAAGAAGCATTAATTTTTTTATTTAGAAGATGGGTAAGTATTTTTCTCTAGCTTAATATTTCTCTAGAAGGTCTCTAAAAAGGAAACTAATTATTCTAGTGCATTTAGAAGGATCAAATTAGCAAGGACCAACCTTTTCTTTCATTTTAAAAGGTACTAATAGTCAATTAATAATAACTTTCACTATTAAATTTTATGAGAATAAATTATAGATAAGTAGTAGGCATTCATAGACACTTCAACATAAAAATAGACCTCAATGTAGCACTCACAAGATATTAAAAACTCTAGATCTATAAGACCTGTGAAATTTGGAGATTGGATTTTTGGAGGCAAAAAAACATTGTTGGTCATACAACCCTACACAAAAAATAAAATTTAACAATATTCTAAAAAGCTAAAAAATTATGCAACGAGGTTTATATTCAAATATCTGTATGGGTGAAGGTTTCTTGGTGTGCCTCTTTTCACTCAAATCAATAAAAATGCTATTGGGAGAATTTGATAAATAGTTACAAGAAGAAGATGGAAATGTGGAAAGGCAAGAAGATGGAAATATGGAAGGGCAAGTGGCTCATCTCTCCAGGCATAATTATGATGATAAAGCCAATCTTGATGATCATTCCTATGCACTCTGTGACATGTATGAAAATTCTAAAGGTAGTAGAGGATATTTTGACTTAAATGATGAGAAGGTTTTTTTGGAACGGTTATAAGGACTCACAAAATCCGCTCTATTATCATGGGAAAAAATTTACATAGGCCGCAAAATGTTGGAGGGACTGGGTTGAAACAAGCTAAGCACAATGACATGGCCATGGGTGCTAGGTTGGTTTGGAACACGTATTCTCAAGGCAACTAGAAGGGGGTGTGAATATTGAGAAAGAAATACCTCAACTCGGATTCAACCTGATAAGGATCCTAAAAACTCAAAACCCCCTAGGGGATATGCCATTTGTAATTTCATACTAGATTGTTGCAAGATCATCAAAAAGTACATCACATGGGAAAATAGAAATGAGAGAAGAGCCTCCTATTGGGAAGATTCATGGGAGGAAAATTGACATTATTCAATAACCCCAACTTGGAAGACATCAAAAAAGAAACCAAAAGAATTTGGAGAAAGAAAGTGTATAATTATGGAAATATTCTGGTAGAGTGGGAAATCATGAAATGACAATAGAAAGATTTGGATGAATTGAATGTATCATAAGACCAAAAGGATACACTATCGAGAATCCTTGAGGGGAGATGCTTTGTTATATAAAAAAAGGATGGTGTGATTCAATGGTGTGAATTAAATGATGGGGAATATAAAGTCAAGTTGGGCTATAAAATCAAGGAAACATTTATAGATGATCAACAATAGTTGAACAATATCTTATGGGGGAAAGAGTGTTTACCTAAAAATGGTTCTTTCTCACGGATTTCCATTTAGAATCGAATCCTTGCGCAAGATTGATTTGTAAAGCTTAGATTTGTGGGCTCGAGTAGGTGCAATCTCTATAAAAAAAAGGGAAGAAATGGTAATTCATCTACTTCTATTGTGCATGTATGCTAGCTTTTGTTATAAAAAATTCATGACAAAACAAAACTTCCAAATACCTTTCCCATAAAAATTGAAGGAGTGGTTTGAGATGTAGCCAAGGACATATAAGATGACCATTTTTGAAAGCTTGTGGAAATTAATTATGTCAATGGCCATCTGGTAAATATGGAAAGAGAGGAAAAAAATGATCTTCTAGGATAAGTCAATGCCAGGGAATTGTTGATCAACAAAATAGAGGCTAAAACTATCAAGTTGGTTAACACAATTGCACAAAAAAATCAATAAAGGAAAATGTATTTAATAATTGGGATAATGATGTTATGAATACATTTAAAGGTCTAAAAGTCCCCCCACTAACTAGTAATAGTGCAAACAACCAAGCCAAGAATATGCAAGAAGAGGTAAAATGTGAGGCCCTTGAGAATGGTTGGATCAAAATCAATTTTGACAAGGCCTCTAGGGGAAACCCAGGACCAAGTAGGATTGGGTGCATATCAAGAGATATTTCAAGTAATATAATTACAGAAAAATAATATACAACTTAGAGAAACTACAAACAATATTGTGGAGTTTGGAGCTACACTTATAGGATTATAGATGGGTAAAGAAACCGGAGTGGCCAAAAATCACCTAGAAGGTGATTCTCTCATTACCATTAATGCTACCTGACAACAACATACCCAAAATTGGAAAATGAATCAATGACGTGATCCAATCAGGAAATTAATTGATACTCTAGTAGAACTCAAAATCAGTCACATATTCAAGGAAGAAAATAGCAGTGTTGATCAACTTGCTAAATTGGCATCAAAGTCACATAGATAAAATATCATATCTTATGTTATGAAGAGAAACATGACACCGTTGGAAATCTTATGGTATAATTATTTCATAACTACTACATTAATCATAGGTGGGGGGTGCAGGTGAAAATGTTTCCCATTGACAATAACCTCAACTTAGGCTCATTGGAGGTATGTTGGGAGGAAATGGAATATAGTATTCCCTTTCTCTTGTGTGCATAAAATATGGTGGAGTGTCACAATGAGGACTAGTTGTTGTCATACATAAGGATTGAAGTTTTTTTGAAAGAAGTTGAGGAGAAAGACAAGGATTTAGAGATGATTATGTTGCCAAATGATGGTGAGAAATGGTTTGAGGACAATTTCAGGGGTGTAGAAGAGATTTCACAGAGGCCTGCACACTATACCTGCGATTCAGAATGTCCAATGGTGTCTTGAGTTATAGATGCTGCCAAAATTAGGAAGAAGGAGGGTAAACTATGATGGGTTCTAGTGACGCAAGGAGGGATAACACTTAGGGCTAAAGGAACTCCCAAGCACTAAACCAGATTGCAGATACACAACACGGAAGCTCAAATAGAGAGAAGGAGAGAAGGAATATAGAAACTCATATCATTTCATCAAACTTCATACATGCCAGGCTGTAAAACCTTCTCGGTTATGGCCAAATACATTCCAAATATGTTATAGAATAGTCCTCATACATGCGAGGTTACTGCCAATCTTCTACTAAAAGCTTCTCCCTAAACCTAAGACAAAACATTACATTTATACAAGAGGATATCGAAAAGGGCAGCCCAAAAAGATCTTAAAGGTCCAACATAGGAAAGAGAAATGACCCAGATTTAGGTCCACATGCATCCCTATGAGAGATCCCAACATTAATTACATGACAAAAATTAAATGCAAATGTCGCCCCAAAGATCCAACAACGAAAAAAATTTGGCGAGATAGGAAATAGGAAAACTACTGAGCCATCGAGATCATTCAGTGAAACCAAGGACAAGAACAGTAACCGAGTTTGGTTGGTGAACCGAGCCTTCAACCGAGAACTCCAAAGTGGTTATCAAGATGTCTATCGAAAGTCTCTAACAAGCTACCAAGCTCAAAGAAAACATATTTTTGGTTGATATATGAGTGCCATGAACCCAAGATGGTCCTACATCAGACACCCAGGGTTGAAAAGAAATGATTCTCCTAATCATGAGTATAACCTGAGATGAATCCAACTCAGATTGAGAAATCCATGTAGAGTCTTCAATCGGTCTATTCTTCCACTTAACCAAGTATTTGATGTAATCCTTTCCTCTTGTGCTCTTACCAATTCTTTGCTCCAAAATCTGTTCAACTTATTCTATCTATTTCTTAGGATAATCACTCAGAACTATCACTTCTTTATCAGGTTATGATACTCATGCAAATATGAAATATTGAATATAGGTGATATATCCATGTCATCAGGTAACTCTACTTCATAAGCATTTCCACTATCAAAATTCCTTAATATCTTGCAAGGACCAAATTTCTTCATCTTCAATTTACCATATGTTCCAACAGGAAATCTACCTTTCTTCCAATGAACCATCACTTTATTGCCAACCTCAAAATTCTTATGTCTTCTTGATCTATTTGCACTATCCTTGTATTTCTGATTACTTTGGTCCAACTTATGTTTCACTTCCTCATGCAATGACTTCATAAACTCAACAAATTATTCTCCTTCAACACTCCTCTTCTCTTCTTTAGCAATATCTCTCAAGTCTGATATACCTCTTGGTTTTATGCCAGTAACAATCTGAAAGGGTGTCTTGTGAGTACTCCTATTCACTGAAATATTATATGCAAAATCTTCTTGTGCTAACATCAAATCCTAATTACTAGCTTACATGTTTACATTTTTGGAAATTTCTTATTGGCATGGTCACTTGGTGTACATTTCAATTTTGAAAATTCTATTTGGAAAAATGACAAAGTCTAAGAAGTAGTTGATAGAGCACAATTGTACAGTTTTTACTGGCAAGCACAATACTCTAACTAAGCATCTCAGCAAGTTACTCAAATGTCTATTTACAACCTCTATTTGTCCATCAGTCTGTGGATGAAATGTAGAACTATACTTCAACTCAGTGTCCAACTTCTTCCAAAGAGTTTTCCAAAAATAGCCAATAAACTTACTATCTCGGCCAAAGATGATACTCCTTGGTAATCCATGCAATCTGACAATCTCCTTGAAGAAAAGCTCTTCTATATGCACTGCATTTGATGTTTTCATGTACATCGTATGAAATGTGTCATCTTGGAAAATCTATCCACAACAACAAATATGGAATCATTACTTCTTGTTGTCTTTGGTAGGCCAAGAAAAAAATCCATGTTGATATCACTCCAAGGTTTCTCAGGAACAAGAATCGATGTATATCTAGTATTTTGACTTACTCCTTTTGCAACTTGACAAACTCCATAACTCTTAACAAATTTTTGAATATCCTTATACAACTGAGGCCAAAAATACCTTTCCTTAAGTAAACTCAATGTCTTATCAATGCTGAAATATCCAACCAAACCACTACTATGCTTCTCCTTTATCAAATTGGTTCTCATTGATCCTCTCGGTATACATATCTGAATACCTTTGAACAACATATCTTATTGAATGAAATAGTCTTCAAACCTACTCGGTTGATCTAGAGTAGGTTCTCTACACAGTCTCCATGGCTCAGAAAAATCAGGGTCACTTTTATACAAAGTCTTCATATCATCAAAACCAAGAACCTCAATTCTCATTTCAGTCAACACATATCTTCTTCTACTCAATACATCAACAACTCGGTTGGATACTCCACTCTTATACTTTATCACAAACGTGAAATTATACAAATACTCTACCCATTTCATATGTCTCTGATTCAACTTAGTTTGACTACCCAAATACTGTAAAGCCTTATGATCAGTATACTACACAAATTCACTCAACATCAAATAATGTCTCCATTTCTTCAGAGCTTTAACAATAGTATAGAATTCTTTATCATACACAGAGTATTTTCTTTTAACATCACTCAACTTCTCACTAAAGAAAGGAACACGTTTACCTTCTTGTCTCAACACAACTCATATTGCACTGCCACTTGCATCTATTCAACTTGGAATACCTTATTCAAATTAGGTAAGGCTAACACAAGAAATTCAACAAACTTTTGTTTCAAAGTCTCAAAAAACTTATCAGTTCCATGTGTTCACTTGAATTCTCTCTTATCTCTTCTCATTGTCTCAGTCATAATATTACAATTTGAACTAAAATTTTTGATAAACTTTTGGTAAAAAATTGTTAATCCATGAAATGATCTTACCTCACTGACATTCTTAGGTGTAGTCCAATTAAGTATAGCTTCAACCTTCTCAGGATCCATCTTTAAACCATTAGCTAAAATAAAAAATCCTAAATACACAAGTTATTCTTTCATTAAGGAACAGTTTTTCAAATTAATCAACAACTTTTTTATATTTCAATCTTTTCAATACCTGTCTAATGTACAACAAATGATATTCTCTAGTCTTACTCAATATTAGAATGTCATCCAAGTACACAATCACAATTTTACCCAATAATTTCTTCAAAACCTCATAAAAGTACTCGGTGCATTAGTTAAACCAAAAGGCATAACCAACCATTCATACAAATCTTCTTTTGTCTTAAAACCAGTCTTCCATTAATCACCTTCTCAAATTCTAATTTAATGATATCCACTCATCAAATGAATCTTGATAAAATATTTTTCTCCACTCAAATAATCCATTATATCATCCATTCTCGGTATAGGAAAACTATACTTAACCGCGATCTTGTTAATAACACTTGAATCAATACACATTTTCTATTCTCCATTCTTCTTAGGTGCCAACACAACTAATACTACACATAGACTCAAAATTTCTCTAATCAAAACCTTGTGGAACAATTCATAAAATTATCGTCTGAGTTCCTCATTCTCGATAGGTGTCAATTGGTGTGGTGCCTTGTTTGACAAACTAGCTCCAAGAATTAGATCCATACATTGACTAATATCTCTCATCAGTGGCAAACCATCAGGTACATTATCTAAAATGATTTCCTTGTACTCGATGAGCAACTTCTCAACTTCTTCAAAAACTTTATCTTCTATTTTCTCACTCAGTTTGTTAGGAATCAAAGCATAAAAAACATCATTTCTCTTTAGATCCTTCACAAACTGTCTACCTTCCATCAAACAAAATTTCAGAGATGTATATATCTCACCAACAAATTCTTCAACCAAAGGTAACATATTTTCCTCTTTCCATCAACCCAAATAGTATATTTGTTCAATCTTCCATCATGTATAGCATGTCTATCATATTGCCAAGGCCTACCCAAAAAAATATGACAACAATCGATGGGCATGATATCACACAACACCTTATTATAATACTTTCCAATTTTCAGATTTATAAAAAATTGTTCACTTACCATCATTGTGTGCTCATCCTTGATCCATGAAATCTAGTGGGGCTTCAGGTGCTTCAATTTTTCCAACTGTAACTTTGTAACCATGTCTTCGGATTCTAGATTCTCTAAACTTCCACTATCAATAATCACTTTCCAAACTTGGTCTGTAACTCTGCATCTGGTCTTGAACAAACATTTTCTTACTAGATTTTGCATATTATTCTCACTCCACAATATTCTTCTAACCATCAGATTTATTTCCTTCTCAAGTTCATTCGGTCAATATTTTTGCCCCAAAGAATTTTTGCTATCGACTTTCTTTCTTGCATGTGTACAATCAAATGATCCATGTCCCTCTCCTCCACAATTGTAACAAGTTCCTTAGAATCCTCTTCTTCCATAACCACCTCAGGAGTAATTACCTCTTCCTCAGAATAAAATTCCACCTTTCCACTCAGTCTTTCCTTTGTCTTGATTTGTCTTGTCCTGATCAGATCTACTATTATCGCCATGAGATCTACCTCTTCCTCTAGGGAATCTACCACATGTTCCTCTTTGTCTTTTCTCATATGTCTTATTCAATTTCTCCTCAATTTTTAGGGAAAACTGATAAGCTTCCTCTATACTCTCCATCTTTACCAAATTGATCTCTTCTTGAATAGATCCTTAACCCATTAAGGTATCTTGCAATTCTTTCCACCTCATCTTTAGTATGTCCAGATCTAATATCTAACCTGTAAAATTCCTCGATATAATCTTTCACAAAGCTATCTTTCTTCTTGAAACTTTGCATTCTCCTAACTAGGTTAATTTGATAATCACAAAGTATAAACTTGCCCTTCAACTTGTTTAGAATCGTATCCCATACCTTGATTTGTCTTTACCTTTCTTCTTTATGTCCAATTGCAGATGCTCCCACCACAAGGATGCATGACCTTTCAATTTTGTGCTTGCAATCTTCACCTTTTTCTCCTTTGATATGTTCTCATACTCAAAGTATTTTTACATCTCAGTTATCTAGTCTATCAATTCATCTAAATATAACTTTTCACTATACTTAGGAGGATTAAACTGTGATGTGGACTTCAAACTTGTCAATGCTCATAGGAATCTTTCTTCACCCTGATCTAATTTAGGCGCAAGTGCAGCTACCTCTTCCACTTCCTTGACTTCATCATCATCATTAACATCCTCAAGATGTCTTCCTTGGCACTGGGCTATCTAAACAACTTCCAATCTAGTAGAAATCTATCTTAGCATATCAGCTAAGCTTGGATCTACATTTTGCTTCCCTCGAACCATCTTGAATCCCTCTGCAATTGTAAGTTAGATCACAACCTGCTACCTGACAACAATAACCAACTAGGATTTACAAGAAGGACCTCAGATCTAACATGGCTCTGATACCACATGACGCAAGGAGGGATAATACTTAGGTCCAAAGACACTCCCAAGCACTAAACCATCTTGCAGATACACAACAAAAAAGCTCAAACAAGTAAAAGGAGAGAAGGAATACATAAACTCATATTATTTCATCAAAATTCATATGTGTCGGGCTGTAAGGCCTTCCTGGTTACGACCAAATACATTCCAAACCTGTTATAGAATAGTCCTCCTACACGCAAGGTTACTACCAATCTTCTACTAAAAACTGCTCACTAAATCTAAGATAAAACACTACATTTATACAAAAGGCTACCGAAAAGGTCGGCCCAAAAAGATCATAAAGATCCAACATAGGAAAGAGAAATGACCCAAATTTAGGCCCACACACATCCTTATGAGAAATCCCAACATTAATTATAAGACCAAAATTAAATGCAGATGTCGGCCTGAAGATCGAACAACGAAAATACACTCGACGAAATAGGAAACAAGAAAACCACCGAGCCACTGAGACCATTCAGTGAAACCAAGCCAAGAACAGTAACCGAGTTCGGTCGGTGAACCGAGCCTTCAATCAAGAACTTCAAAGTAGTTATAGAACAATCTACAGAAAGTCTCCAACAAGCTACCTAGCTCAAAGGAAACATATTTTTGGTTGATATAAGATTTCCATGAACCCAAGATGCTCCTACATCATCTAGGTCCTCGAGTTTTGTATTTCGTCAAAACCTATCAATATATTTTGTACTTTTTATTATCAGTTTAAGGCTTTGGGTTAGTAGGTTTTAGATTAATAGATGATCGAATATGTATTGGGAGCTTGATAGGGAATTGATTTTATCTTGATATTGTTTGAACATGATCTAGTAGATGGATGGGTGTGCAAATACAAAATTATATGATGGAAAATAATGTACTCACTTCTTTTGACTGTTATACAAAGGGAGATGACCCTTGTATGCACCCTAAAATGGTCGCCTAGACTTTGGGCCCCATTTATTATTTTATCATTTTATCAAATTTCTGAATCAATGCTTTGAAATATTTTCAATTCAAATTAATTTCCTTGATCAAATTGTAAT
>MU223790.1:221904-235977 GCA_018584345.1 Thuja plicata
TAGACACAACTAGGTCAATCTGAGGGCCTTCATTTTACATTTTTACACATCCATGACTAGAGAGCTATGGATCGATTTGTGAGGGCTCATTCTTGAGTTTTCTTGCATGTAAGGATTCATAGAAGTGCACTATTTTGTGTGTACAACCCTACCAGCTGTTAAATTAAAAAGAAAAAATTTAGTATGGGTGAATCTCATTCACCTATTATATGAGGTCTCAAAAAAAGAAGGTGACTATTCTATTGTATTTAGAAGGATCAAATCAATCAGGATTGGCTTTTATTTTATTTTAATAGGGTACTATATATTCAGCTAATAAAAACTTTCTTAATAAAATTTTGCGAGATTTTTTTTTGATGTGGTAGGAATTTGGGGACACTCTTGTATAAAATGAACACCCCCTTAAAAATCAATAGATATCAGGCCTCCCAAGTCTATATAAAGGTTGTTAAATTTAGAAACTAGAGATTTTCAGGCAAATTTGTTTTTGTTGGTCATAGAAGCTTCGATAGATATATAACTCCATTAAAAAAATTAAAATTATGTAGAACTTATTTTTAAGATTTTTTATCAATATTCTAATCACGTGGCTTTCATGGTAGACCATTAATGACCAATACCACCTATGGTTGCTATTATTACTAGCTATCCACCACTAACCTAGTATAATCGCCTCATCCTTGTTGTCTCTGCCTCATCCTCGCTCCATAACCAACTAAGAGTCATCACATGTTCATGTTGTTAACATAGCCTCAACACCACTCCATCCTACTCTGACAAGACTGTGTTTGTTATTTTCTATATTATCTGATTGCCCCCCACTACCAAAAAGGCTTGGTTTTTACCTTCTATTAAGGATATTTTTTAACTGGTCATAACTTTTGTACAAGATATTAGAATTCTGACTTCTTGTAAGCAATGGAAATATCTATTTAAAAACTACATAGAAACAAAGTATTTTACTCAATTTTTTGTTAGTTTATTATTATACTTTTTTTTCTATATATATTTTTACTAGTTTATTATTATACATAGAAACCTTTTGCAACAAGTCTAGTCTTATACTGTCCACACTTCCATCTGCTACAAACTTGGTCTGATAGATCCACTTACATCAAACCATCTTTCTTCCCTTAGGAAGAGGAACTAAATCCCAAGTTTTATTCTTCATCAAAGAGTTATACTCTTCCTCCATGGCTAATTCCCACTTAGAAATTCATGAAGCTTCCTTAAATGACTATGGATATGAAGCAATGACAATATAAGCATGTGGAAATGATTTATGTTGTGACCTTGTCATCCTAGCGTCTGAAGGATTTCCCACAAGTGAACCTTCTAAATCAACTATTTGTTGTGCCCAATGAGGTCTAGTGGAAGAAGAAGATGAAGTAGGAATGTTCTCAACTATTTCTTGATCCTGCAAAGGTGGAAGTTTGCGAGTCAGGGTTGAAGGAGTTTCATCTTCTAAGTCACTATCATTACTATCACTTTTCAAAATGGAGGAAGAGGGAGGAGTGAAAAAAGCCAATCTAGGACAATTTTCTTCAAAGTGAACACTCCTATCAAAGAAAATATCATGTGTCTCTAAATCCATAAGTTTGTATGCCTTAAGAGTCTCAAGATAACCAACAAATATGCAAGGCCTAATTTGAGGTTAAAATGCCTTGCATTTCCATGGAGGTATTCACACCCAAGCTAGACAACCAAAGACTCTAAAATGTTTCACAATTAGTTTTCTACCACACCAAGCCCTGAAAGGAGTGACTCCATCCAAGTCCTTATGAGGATTTCTATTTTTGATGTGATTGGTACAACATATAGCTTCTGTCCAAAAAGCTTGATCAAGAGACTTAGCATGAATCATACAAGTGACCATCTCCTTAAAAGTTTGATTATTCCTCTCTGCAACAACATTCTATTGTGGAGTGTAGGCAACTGAATGCTAAAGATCAATACCCTCAAGTGTGAAAAATTCTATAAGCCTTGAGTTCACATACTCCCTTCCATTGTCTATATGAAGAATCTTGATGGCTTTCCTTGATTTCTTTTCAACATGAGCCTTGAAGGTGATAAATTTATCAAAAAATTTACTCTTATGACCAAGAAAGTAGACCCAAGTGTAGCATGAAAAGTCATTAATGAAGGTGAGTACATAGAAAGCCTTGCCAAATGATAAAATTAGAAATGAGCTTGCTACATCACTATGAATCAACTCAAGAACAAATGTTGCTCTCCAAGGCTTCCCCTTGTCAAACTTCTCTTTGGGATGCTTGACCACTTCACAACCTGAACATACACCCTCTGAATACTTGAGTTGATGTAGACCCTTGACCATATCCTTGCTACTAAGCTACTAAAGATAGCAATAGTTGAGATTTTACAAACCTTTCATGCCAAAGTTTACCTTATGAATTTAAGTGTGTCAACAACAATGAAAACTTTAGTGGTGAATGTCGCATGTCGACGAGCGAGGAGTTGGCAATTTTTTTTCATATATTAGGTTGACCCTATCGTCTAACAATTATTAATATTGGGACCAATTCCTAGACCCATCACCCATCGCTTTATTTAATTTTCTACTTTTCTTATCCATCATCACCAATGGAATCTAATTTTTGGTCCCCGTAAATTTTGAAAATTTGCCTATAATTTATACGTGACCCAAATGGATGGCCTATATTTGCCAATAGTTTTATACATTTATATTTATAGGCCACCCCAAATTTGCCTGGCATTTTGCAGCCACGTGTCTCAACCCGACCCAAATTTGCCAACTTTATTAATCATACCTTCGTATTGGACAACCCATAATCGCCTCGCAAATAACAAAAGACATGTTAAAATTATGCGGGCTTCACCAAATTTGTATACCTTAACCTAATACCTCCCGCTGAATTCACCAAATAAGGATAGTATAAAAAAATTTGATCGATAGCAAAGTTTCAGACTGTTGAGTGCAACTGCATACTGCATTGGCAAGTAGCGACTGCAATTTAATTTGAGGCAAAGGTAAGTGATACTTATTCTACGACTCTATAATTTTTAGCTCATTATTATTTAGTGGTAACTAGTTAGCGAAAATTGGTGACCAGGGATACCTTAGACATGATTTTAGGGATTCATATTTATATATTATAGTTTATTGTCACTTCTTCAACAATTTAACATTTTTTTTTGTAGTGGAAGTCATTGGAGAATGGAGATGTCAAACAAAAATAAGGGTAACAAGAATAAGGGTAAGGCTCCTGCAAGTGGGGAATGCCAAGAGAGGCCAGAAAAATGTAGAACCTTATCATCGTACTTTGGTCATGGTGTTGGAAATGTTTCTGTCCAAAATCGGGAAGCTTCTTCATCGCAAGTAGATTTTGAAGATTCACAACCTGAAACTACACGACATATTGAAGAAGTAGGCAAACCTGATATCTCAGATCATGATGAACTTGAAGAGGATTTTTAGTTAAATACCTAGAGTAGCCATAATGATATAATCAACTTGGATGAACTGAGAATGTCAGAGATGATGATGGTGCAAGGAAAAAGAAAAGAAAAAACAACTCAAAAAATGATCAGAAGTGTGAGTTGTCAAGGAATTTTCAAATAGAATGGGTGTTAAAGCATCCATTCATTGAACTAGTGGACAATCCAATTGAAGGTCAACCTTCAGTAGAATGCAGATGTAATATTTGCTCTAAGATAAATAAGAAGGAAAAGAGGTTGCAGTTAAAAATCGACACCATAGAGAAACATATGGGTAAAGTTTACGAAAAGAAAACCATAGATGGAGTTGAAAAATCAGTGATAAGATGGAAAAATAAGGATGAATCTCTGCATGTTAGGAATGCAGAATTATATGAATTTCAACTAAATATACAGATGAAGCCTACTCAAGTTAAAGGCTCTATTGAAACTTGTTTTGGAAAAGCATTGGAAGTAGAACTAATGGGAAAAGTTGTTCAGTTAAGTGTTGTTTTTAATATTTTGAGTAGAGGGCATCCTATGACTGACTACCCATCATTGAGTGCTTTATTACACTTTCTAAAAGTTCCTAACTATCCTAACAGTCATTGGTTAGTAAATAGTGGATGGGAATGGGCAAGTTGTCTTGCCGATGTTGAAAAAGAGGATCTAAAGGCAAAAACTAAAGAGTCAAATTTTATTGCATTATCTTTAGATGAGGTTACAATAGTAGATGATACTGTACACAATTTTGTCCACCAACCTCATCTACTATATGTTGCTAAAATGAAGGATAATGCGACAACTCAAAATCTATTTGAACTAGTAAAGAGATCTCTAATTGAATATGGAGGTAAAAATGACATGACGATTGCCAATAAGTTGGTGTGTGTTGGAGCGGATGGAGCTTCAGTAATGCAAGGCCACAGGGGTGGTCTCTGCACAAAGATACAATCTTCTTGTGTGCCCTACGTTACTCCCATTCACTGCATGGCCCACAGAATGAATCTAGCTTTTGGAGTTGTTAGCAAGTATGGTCAAGTACAAAATATTGAAATTTTAATCAAAGAGTTCTACCAATAATTCTGTCAAATTTCAAAATGATTGAGGGAATTTCAACACTTTGCCGAAGGACTAACCGACGAGAACAAGCTTCTGAAGGATGATGATACTAGATGGATCTCTTTGGATGGACCAACGCATCGAGTGTTTTCAGAATATCAATCGTTGCTTGGTCTAATGAACTCAAGAAGTGAAGAAGCAGGGCTACCCAAATTTCCTGAGTTGTTACGAAGGTTAACTAATTTAGAGACACTCTTAATGTTATCAGGTATTCTCCCCCTGCCAGAGGAAATGTGAAATATAATGAAAAAGGACCAGCAAAGAGCAATGTATATTGAAAAATATGTTGTGCTTCATAAATTGACATGCATGACGCTAGATAATCTCTATCGATCATGTGATGATGCAAAATTTGCTAGCTGGCTTAAAATCACAGATTTGGACAATCTTGACAACTTTTTAAAGATCAGTGTAAATGGGGAGTTATGTGTAGAAGTACATGGAGTTGAGATACCAATGTACTACTATGCCAGGGTCAATTCTGAGGAACCAGGAAGGAAGAACATGAAGTGAGTATCAAGTGTTAAAAGGGAAGACTTTACCAAGATCGTTGAGTCTGTAACTACTTCTGTGAAGCGCATTGCCTATGATCTTTCCTTAGAGATTAGAGTAAGATTCCCTCCAGTCAAAATACTTGAATCCATGTCTATTGTGTTTCCTCGATATTGGAGTATGAATAATTTGAAGGATTATCAAAATAAGCTACTAACTTTAATAGATCATTTTGCAAAACCATAGAGTTAAATGGAGTAACTCTAAATGGAATTTTAGATTAATCTCATTTGAGAGAAAAATCAGGCTATTTTTCACAGACAATGAGGGAAAAATATAATATTATGGAGAACCCCCATGAAGATGGATCGACAACAAGGTTTTGGAAATATCTAGCTGAGAGCGAAATGTTGATTGATTCAATATCAAAAAATTTCAAGCTTGCTGATTTATGTCTAACCATGATATTGGGGTCGGCGGAGGATGAGAGAGTTTTCAGTGCTTTAGGGTTCCTAAAGTCAAAGCTAAGAAACAAAATAGACAAGAATTTGGAAAATTGCTTGAGGCTCTATACATCCAAGTATGAAGTTCATACTTTACCTTACGACAAGGCACTAAAATTGTGGAGGAATAAATGTCAGAGAAGAGGGATGAGAAACATTTCAAACCAAAGTGGGAGTGCCAGAGACAATGATGTGATTGTCATTGACTCATGTACTAGTACTAGTAATGCTAGCGTTGAACTTGAGTTAAGTGGAGGTATGCAAAGTGCAGAAAACATATCGAAGAACCAAGGAGGCTATGAAGTTGATGGTGATGAATTCGAGGATCTTGATAATGAGATGATGTGGCAACTTGAACCTTTGTAGAAGTAGCAGGTCCTAGGTATTTATTAAAATTTTTGTTGTAGTCTACTGTCAGTTTCTGTATCTCATCATCATTCATCAATCATGCATAATATCATATTCCAATGTAAAAATTCAAAAACATGAATGTGGTTGATAATCTCATGAATTCTACATTTAATAATGGTTTTCTTTTGCATTATTCAGCTCATATGGTACAATTCTTAAATTTTTTTTTTTTTTTGAAAATATAGCAATTCATATGATACAATTCTTAGAGATAGAGATTCTCATTAATTTATTTACAAATATGACACATTGTAACAATTCATTCATTAATAGTAGTAAGAAGTAGAACACAAGTGACAACTCTGTGTGATTCTGTTTGTAAAAGTTAATTTACAATGAATTATGACTCAAGAGTCAATACCCAATTTCAATTTCATTACCCTTAGCAAATGACCCTGAATTCCTTTTTATAGAAACAAGGGAGAAACAATAGCTTCAGGTCAATTTTCCTAATGTGAAGTCTCAAAATCAAAATAAGTAAGAGTCAAGACCAGTACACCATCTCTACAACTGTACATTTCTGCATTTGACAGGCTGGTTTAGTAAATTAGCAATAGCATTATAGCATCTGCTACATTGATCCTGGTAAAAAAATAAAGTTCAAACTTGTTACTTTTAACTCAACTCAAGCCAATAGATAAATAATATCGAGATGATTGAAACTAAAAGTACTTTCACATACTATTTTTTATTAGATCAAGATGATTCTACCAGTTTATTTAATAAGCTCCATTCTGCATCGCTTGGAATGTTAATATTTGTCAAGTTATAGTAGATGACCTGCAACCTCATCAGCCATTCATACTTGTTAGACTGACTTGAAAGCAATGATCCTTCCAATGTTGCATTCAAATTTGTCAATGGTTTGATGCAGTTTGCAATGCCTTCATGAGTTGTGTCCTAAGGAAGCTTGCCTAAATCAGTGCTCATTGTCTCCTCCAACCTTTTTTTGTAAGCTTATCTTCCAATAAAATTTGTTAATGAGTTACTAGGACCAGGACTCATCAAACCATGACCTATCATTTCGGTTGTTGTTTGATTCACTTGGCGAGCTTTATCTCAAATAAGGCAAGATTCTCCTCTACTTCCTTTAGTTTCTGACATTTTTTTAAGATAGAGGTTGCTTTTATTGATGCAATAGCGCGTTCAAGAATTCCCTTTCTTTCCAAATGCCTGTCACTGATTGTGTTGATATTTTTCAAAATCTATTTTGCAGTTTTCTTTCTCTGACAAAACAACTTGTTTTTGTCAATGTGCTCTTTGAGCTTCCCATAAACATCTCTATGACTTTCATTCAATTCAAACCAATCACACAACCTATCACCAGTCACCTTTATTTTCCCCCAAAGGTCTCTTTTTATTTGCTTGAATGTATTTTTCATTTGGTCATTCAAGCTATTTTTCGTAAGTTTTAATTGTCTTTTTTTCCTTCTTTAGGTCTTCTCTCAATTCTGACAACTGGTGTTCACTCTATTTTTTTTTAATTTCTTTTCTTCCTCTTCCCACTGGTTTTCTTTCTCTTCCCACCATTTTAATTTTACCCTCTGATCCTCCAATTATTTCTTTAATTTATTGTTTACTTGTGCCGCACTCTCCACGCTTTTGTATAAATTTACTAAAGAGGATTTTTCATCCTCTAGATTTTAATTGCTCTCTTCCAATTTTTCCCACACAAATTTTAGTTCTGCCTCCATATGTTCTTGCTGAACAATTTATTCTTTAGAGGATGAATTTTTTATCCTTTTCTCTAATTCTTTGCACCTGTTATCTGCTGCCTTCTCCTTTCCCTTTTCATTTGCCAGGTCTGCCTGTAACTTTTCTATTCTTCCCTGAAGCTTTCCATTTTCTCTCTCCAACTTCATAACTAAACTATAGACAACTTGGTTGGTCATTTTTGACACATTTATCTTGTCCACATTTTAAATTTTTGATAAATCCATTTGGAGGGTGCTAACTTGAAATTCAGATGGATCTATCTGACTCTCAGGTGGATTGTTATCTCTAGCTGGGGGCATAACAACCATGAACTCCATCATTTCATTATTTGGGTCATATGTGGGAAATAACCTATTCGATGCAGGTTCTGCATCATGAGCTGCAACAATGACATCCCTCTTCAATGTCTTAGTATTTTGTCTATTCCTATTTTTTGTTTGTTCAAAGTTCGTTACAAAATCATTGTAATGAAAATCAGGGTTTTTTGACACAATTGAATGTTTGAAAGGTGAAATAGAACTTGCAACTATGTACGAGCTTCCACCTATTGTTCTAATAATTGCACCATGAGGATTAGTAGCAGTAACACCTTGACCCATTACAAGTGGAGTATTTGGACTGTTCAAAGGGTTTTGTCCTTAAGGTGTGGCAATTGTTGGAGTCACAGTCACAGACACCATTGGCATTGTTGTCATAACCTTTTGCTTCTTTACACTTCCTTGATCTCTGGGATCCACTGATTTTGTGTCCAGTTCTAATGTTCTTTTCAGACCACTAGTACTATCCATGCCATCCCCACCAGTGGTAGTGACACTTGATTTAGATTAAATTTGAGTGCTTGGCAAAGGTGGAACTGGATTTGAAGCTGGAACAAATGAAGGTGCAAGGGTATTAGACTGAGTAGTACCTTTTTTTGATGAACTTCCAATTAATGGTCCCCTACCACATTTTGGTGGAGTGGGTGTGGAAAGTGGATACCAATTCCCTTCTCTTGTGGGACCCAGACCACCCCTACCTGTAAAACCTATTTTTTCTACCATCTCTGCCCCTTTGCCATATTTTTATTTTGTGGACGCACTGACTCCAGTAGCAATTGTCATAGAATCCCCCGTCAAATTCAGTATCTTGATCATCATAATCACTAGGATGTGCTTGACCAGGATGCTCCGCATTCCACAAATTGCTAAATATTTCATCCTCGTCTGGATCATAAAGATCTGCAGAGGTCTTTGCTTCGCCAAGATTCTTCCTCATTTCCCAAAAATCTTTAATTTTGGTTGTAGTCCAATTATCATCTTTATATTGAAGTGTTATTTTGTTTGAAATAGTTTTTTTAGATGGTTGAGAAGCTTGCTAGTAGAAATTATAGGATGTCTTTTGCTGCACTTTTACTTTCTTCTTATGCAATGCAATAATTTGTGATGACAATTCCTGCATTGAAATATTATTTTCAGCAGCGTATTTCTCCATCTCCTTTTTGACCTCATCCTAGGACTCCATGTTTTTAAATTTTTCTATCAATGACATACTTTCATGTTGACATTTGCTTGCGGAGCTCCCATTCTCTCTAAGCTTTGATCCAATTATGTTTAGTGGATCATACTGCCAGTGTCTGTCAACAGCAAAGCGAAAAATTGAAAAAAAAGCCTTCACCACTTTGAATCCTCTTCTCTCAAATGTGAACCCTCCCAATGAGAAAGGCAAGGAAGGAAATATCATTTTCTTTTGCTGACCATTAAAGAGTGCATCTATTCTCTCTATCTGCCAAACATATTCCAATGTGAATACCCTCTCTGTAACATGTATTGGAAATTTGTAGGGTTCTACCACTGAACCATAAAACCTTAACATAGTGTAGTCTTCCATGAAGTACCATTCAACCAATTGTATTTGACTTCCAAGTTGAATGCAATCTCTACAAGTCACATGCAATCTAGGAAACAGAGTGCCTATAATTTTATGATACATAGGTGCAAAAAAAAAAGTCTACAAAGTTGTTATAGTTCCTTCTATTATCCCTCATCCTTATCTGAGATGTCCATTCATATAGTGCATTTTGGACCTAACTTTGAAGCTTGTTTGTCTAAAATATTGCACGATGCTTTGATAAAAGAATATAGCACAAGTAGGTTGTGAACCTAAATGTCTTATGTGAACCTCTTTTAATCATTAGCAATTGTTCTTGCATGCAATGAATAGTGCACTCAATAAAATTATATTTTACTAGTTCTTTTTCACAATGAATATGAAAAATCATTTCAAGAATGCTGGCACCCACTTCTTTGTTACTATACAATCCCAAGAAAAATGCTAGCAAGGAAATACTATCCTGAACCCATTGCACAAAAATATCATAATCATAAGGAGGCTTATGATCTGGATCCAGACTAGAATTTCTTGTTATTCCGATATATGAATCTTTCTTTTTTGCATCTAAATTTTCATAAGTCTCTGCCAGCTTTCCCAGGTCAATGTGCATGTTTGATTTTTCTGCTTCAAACCCTAGGTCCAACAGACTAGCAAATTCAATCTTTGTTATCGACAAAATTTCCTCTTGAGTATTTTTATTGACAATTGCTTTTCTATTTTCATCATAATTTTGGGCGCAGAGCATGACAATTTCTAGACAAGGGAATACATGAGGTAACACCATGCGTGTTGACCCAACAAACCACGGTGCAATTTTATTTGTCTTTATCTTTAATGTGTTGTTAAATTGACAAAATTTTGAATCCTTCATTGGATCTTTACACTTATTTTCAAGTGTAAATCTAATTTCCATGATTTCCTTATTTCCGTGGATAACAGGATAAAAAATATCACGTAATTCATCAGTGAAACCTGGTGTTTTAACCAGTTTGTGGAAGTCTATTATCTCTATTTCCTTTCTTTGCCCTTTACTCATACTCTTGGTATTTTTTTTTCCCATTGTGGACTATGGTATACTAGTGACATCTACAATTTACAGGCATGTTTGAAAATTCAACCCTAATTCTATGACTACAATCTAAATAGTAAACCTCTAGATTTGAAAAATTTAAAGGGTGGGACGTGGGTGTTCAAGATTTTACCCAAAAATTCAATTTGTACAGACTGTGAGTGGGCAGAGAGCTGAGAGACTCTGTTGCATTCCTCAATCCTCAACCTAGAGGCCATTACCTGTAACCCCTTTCTGAATCTCTAATTCTCCAATACAGTATACTATAATACTAGGAAGAACTAAAAATATAAAAACTTAGGTTAAAATTGTACAATAGTGAGTAGTAATGAATCGTCAGTCGTGACTTGTCACTCGTGTTAACTTTTACTGTCACTCATGTTAACTTTTATTGCTTCTCCAGATATCTGAGGTCACTAGGACACATGTCACTTAATTATTTGGTCTGCGGTCAAATTGAGCTTATTACTAATTAAATATTAAGTTACTCTTTTACTCCAATTACGATTTTAATTAAACTTAGCTTAGTGTACACATGTCATGATTGTGGAATAGGTTTGCAAAAATGAGTTTTCTTTTCCCTTTCGGCCCGAAATACATCGTACATCATTGATCTATGCTCATCCAATGATTTCTGGTTTCTTTTAATATTCCTTTATATTTTAGTCTTTCGGTCGTCACTTGTCATCGAATGACACCGATTGAATGAGTGTACATGTGTTGTTATTTTGGAATAGGATTGCAAAAATGAGATTTCTTTTCCCTTTTTGCCCAAAATATAATGTACATCATTGATCTCTGCTCATCCAACATCGGTGGTAGTCACCATCATTTGTAATTATGGCGGGTCCCATTTATTTACTTTGAATTATATCTATCGGATGACACCCCAATTGTGTGAGTGGTCACGTGTCATTCAATTGAATTTATGTACACATGTCGTGATTTCAGAATAGGATTGCAAAAATGAGATTTCATTTCCCTTTTGGCCCGAAATACACCGTATGTCATAATCGTTGATCTTTGCTCATCCAATGATCGCTGGCAGTTACTATCATGTGTGGCGGGTCCCATTTATTTACTTTGTATTATATTTATCGGATGACACCGATTGTGTGAGCGGTCACGTCACTGACTCACCATGTGTCGTTTGATTGAATGAGTGTACAAGTGTCACAATTTCAGAATAGGATTGCAGAAATGAGATTTCTTTTCCCTTTCTGCCTGAAATACATCGTACATCGTTGATCTCTGCTCATCCAACAGTCTCCAGAAATACAGTTACACATAACACCATACGCCACAAAATTATTAAATTTAAATAAGATTAAAAATTGAAATTGTCTAATATAAAAATAACTAATTAAATTTAAAATATTGCAATCACAGATAACTGTCTAATACTCTAATTATTTAATAATTGATTACTAACCATAATTTATAAAATGCTTTAAACTTTTACAATTCCACATTCGCAGTCGCACACATGACACATAATGATAATTACATTTGTCATTGACATGGAAAAATTAAGTTAATACTCTTAAATAAATCACAAATACATTAAACATTGTTACATTTTTTGGTTCATGATACATATTATATGATATCACAAATTCACACATTGATTTGGCAATGTGAATGGGCATATAATTTGTTATTTATTATTTATCAAAAGTAAAGTCTAAGGTCTAAGGTCTTTAGATTTCTTTACAAAATTGTAATTAAACAATATGAAGTCTTCAGATTTCTTTAAAAAATTGCAATTAAATAATATTACGCAAACAATCTATTATCTCACACACTAATACGAGTCTCGTTTTCGGAGGAAGATAGAAAAATTATAATTATTATTAAGAGTCAAAAAACAAATTTTTCGGCTCGCTCTGCTGTGCGAAAACTCGCGCGAACCTGAATAGTGAAAAATATTGGTCGAACTGAGCGAACTAGGCACTTAAGCGAATTTATAAGGAAGAACAAACTTGATTTTGGGCTTGCTATTGACTGTATAATTGCAGATCCACATTGACAGATAAATCTGATTGAAAAGGAAACTTCATTAGCATCTTAGAAGTGCAGATCGATACATTTAAAGGGCTGGTATTGAACAGATCTGAGTGTTGATTATTAACCAGTTTTGGATCAAGAGCCATTCCCGTTCTTTTTCCTTATCGCGGCCCTTTTTTTCTGAGTTTTTTAATCACTTTTGTGGATTTGGATCGTGATTTATAAACGCAAGACAGAAATAAAATTATAGATTTGGTGGTCAAGTGTTTCACTACGCCATTCATCCACGACTGTTAGTAGCTTTTCGTGTTGTTCCTCCATTAATACTACTGCAATTCAGGAATGAATTCAGAGACTTAGAATTTGCAAATTTGAAGAAATTAACAGCAAAATTTCAGCGGCTTGAATCTGATCAGCTTTGTTGCCAAGGGAAGGATCGGTTTGGACTTTAAGTGCTGATGTTGCAGCTACTTTGCCCCATGCTAAAGGACATTGTTATTTCAGACAGCTGTGATATTTTCCAGGCTGATTAGCGGCATCTCCAATCAGCTCCAGTGAAATTGGGGCAAAAATGGCATGCGAAAAATGAAAGACAGCGAAGAATCGAAGCAAACACAATTTCAAAGCAGTTAAATCATTGGAAAGCACGGATCTAGATTTTCAGTCAAAGAAGGAGGAAGTTACAGATACCAGTGATACTGGTTTCACCGGGTATTGCCACAACTGCTGGTTATATGGGCATAAAAAAGTTGATTGCCGCCAAAAGACTGCGAACACTCATCCCAATTATGATCATTTGAAATCATTCATAGCAGAACAAAAGAGAAAAAGTTTGATAACAGATAAGCGATCCAATGATGCACTGATTAATGAAAAAAGTTACCGGGCAACGAAGCTTCCTGTGGAAACTAGGGCTTCCATAGTAAGCGAACTAAAGGCATGTAATAACATCCAGTTGCCTAAAATATTTACAGTCAATATTTTGGATGGGCAAATCAGTAGGTTTGCTAAAACAAAGTATGCTATACAAAAATCAAGCTTTCCTGGGGTTGAGAGGTCCCAAAAATCCAGATTTGAATCAGCCAAATGCTCCGATGACCCCCATTCTGCCTTGGGAAGAGGTGGATTTTTGGCGTCCCAAGAAGATCCCAGGAAAGCTAGGGCAAAAGAAAATGATTGGCAAGATGTCAAAAGGTGCAAGAAAGAAAGATCACAAAAAGTGGAAAGAATTGAGATTCCTCTAAGGAATTCATTTGATCTACTTGGGGAAAAGGAGAACTCCCTAAATAAAAGCCACTATTCCCCCCCCCATAGACGCCCTGGGGCTTTGGGAAGGGAGGGAAATCTCAGGGACAATAGAGCAGCCACCAATGGTGCGGATAAAAACCACATCCCCCCTTCCTTCTCCAAAACCCTTAACAGCAATGA
>MU223790.1:266033-280355 GCA_018584345.1 Thuja plicata
CTTTACATAACATCCATCAGGTGGAAAATAGGGGTCTCACAAGAAGTGAGACACAAAAAATTAAGAACCAAAAATAACAGAAGATCAATGACCAAAGAAAATACAAGCGACACCACTTCAAAGTCAATCAAAATGGGAGTTCCTATGATCGGGTGACCTTATTTTTCTAATTAGTTTATTAATTATCAATTTTCAAAAGTTGTTTTGAAAGTTGGTTTAGATTGTGAGGGTGTTTATTCTAATTAGTCTAAATTGGTGAGCAAGGAAGAGGTTAAAAATGTGGTCAAGGATTTGATAGAGGGTTGTGTAGGAAAGGAGGTACAAACAAATACTGCAAGGCTCAAGCGGGATTCCTTACACACAATGGGTGGAACTCTACTTCAGAGGCAATTAGCACAAGAGTTCCTATGATTAGAAGACATTATTTGTTTGACAAATTTATTAATTGTCAATTTTTGAAATATGTTTTGAAAGTTTCTTTAGATCTTGAGGGTGTTGATACTGATGAATTTGAATTGGTGAGAGAGAGAGATGAAAGGGTTGAAAATGTAGTGAAGGTTTTGATTAAAGTCTGTGTAGGAAAGAAGTTGCGAAAAAGTGTTGCAAGGTTCAAGGAGGGAAAAAACTAGGGTAGTTATGCTTGAGAGTACTTCTTTTGAAAATCTCAACACATTTGCTAAGGATATGCAAAAGATAGCCAAATCAAAAGTCTAAGAAGTTTTTGGTGTCTTTTATTAATCTTGTCAAGTTTATAATTAAAAGGTAATTTTTGACATGATTTGGAAATTAGGTTTATAGGAATGCAATAATATTTCATGTGATTTTTTAGTTCTCTTTTCTTAAAAATAAATATCAGTTTAAATTTTTTATGAAAATAAAAAAGTATTTAGAGTAAAAGATAGTTAAATTAGGTAAAAGTTGTGAATCAGTACATGTTTGATTCATTTTAAAATTAAAAATAATGATATTAGGTGTAATATTTATTTAAAATACTTTATATTTATTTACTTTTATGTTTCTAATAACCTATATCCCTAAACATATCTTATTATTCTTATGTATAATAATAATAAACTCTCATGTCATGCTTAAGATTAGCTCTAGGTACTTCTTTCTATGCAGTTATATCTATAAATAGGTCATATAACTCAAATATATGAAGACTTAAAAAGAGGAAATAAGTAAATATAGTATAGTGTTACTTTCTATGTTTGAAAGTTGGGTAATTTTTGTTTGTTTTTATAGATAAGATTTACAGGAATTTAAGCTTAGCATAAAACATTATAATAACAAAGAGAAATGGAAATGATGGTGGAGTCGTTGGTGGGAAAAGAAAATTTGAATTTTACTAAAGCAGGATCGGATTGCAGCAATGGTGGAGGTGGCACAAAGAATTCATAGTACCAATGATGACCCTGACCCTACAGTGGTCCAGACTATAGCTGGTGGTTCTATGAATGGGTCGGTGTGTGTGGATGTAGAGGATGCTTTGGGATGTTCAAAAGGTAAACTGTCTAGGGATAAGTCTTTAGAAAACCAAAAATGGTCAAAGCTTTTTGGTTCTAAGGTTCGTGGTAAGTCAGCCTGTCCTATTTCTCATCATGTGGACCCGAGTTCTGGTGTTTGTTCTGTAGTGGTCCCGAACTGCTTAGTTGAGAAAGGAATTGCTTCCATGGAATGCTTGCTTGTGGGAAAATCCATTGCGAAGAGACCAAATATTGAATTTGTGCGAACTTGGGTTGCCAGAAAGTGGAAAAACAAAGGCCACATTGAAATTATGGGCATGGCTAGAGGTTTTTATCTTTCCACTTTACTTATGAGGAATATTCGCAATCGGTTCTAGCTGGTGGCCCTTGGATGTTTGGTCACTCCTCTCTTGTGTTAAAAAAGTGGGAGTTGGATTTCTCTCCCAGGGATTGGGCTTGTGATTTGGCCCCTATCTAGGTGAGACTTCTTAGTTTTCCCTTACAAGTTTGGGATGAGAAATATTTATTGGATTAGCAGCCTACTTTGCAGAATGAATTTTGGTTCACCCCATGACAGCTTCCAGGAAAAGACTAGTATATGCCCAAATATGTGTTAACATTAGACAGTCCTCTAATTAGCCTTTGAAGGTATCTATTAACTCAAAGTTTGGAAGTTAGCCTTAGGGTGTGGAGTTTGAATCCATCCCTTATGCTTGATTTTATTGCAAAAGAATAGGGCACAGGGAGAAAGATTGCCCTATTAAGAAGTCCATGGTAAAGCCCTCAGCTAAAGTTTAGAGGAAAAAATCTAAGGGATTAAATAGTGTTAATCAAGAGGTGATCCCCCAGGGTGGTAATAACTCAGTTAATCCCCAAGGGTGGTAATAACTAAGTTAAGAGCAGGTTTTGGTTGCTAATGGAAACGGGGATGCTCTACACTAACCCACGCAAGCTGATAGCATTGAGGGGATTGTTGATCTAAGAAGTGATAGCTTGGATTTCCCTCTGCTTTCAGACAACGTCCCCCTAGTTATTATGGTTGGTTATGATGATCCTAAGATCATTTATATTGATTCAACTAAACTCTAGAGAAGAAATCTCAAGAGATTAATCTTACTATTAATTTAAATATTTTAGGAAGTCAAATGGTGGAGTAATCTAATGTGGACCAAAATTTATCCTTGGTTGTAAAAGATGTTCTCTCAAAGGGGGATTATTTTCTTCACCAATTATTGTATGAAGACCCTTTTCCTGGTTTTGGTGATCGTATAGTGGATGACAACTCATTTATGGTGGTCGAGTTCAAGAATAGGCGGAAGGGGAACCCTTCTACTTTGGCTATTAGAACTAGGAATAGAGTCTAGGCTCATAGTGGAGGAAACTAGAATAGTGTTGGAAGGCCTACATCCATTCATAGCTGGGATAAGAAAAGAAAATCGTATGTGGCTGATGGTGTGAAGAGAATGTTGGAGGATATGGGGCTTATGGGCTCAACCCTCAAATTAAAATGAAGCTTGTATCCTAGAAGAATAGGGAGATAAACCACCCCCATAAGCATGATCTATTATCATGATAAGGACTCATAAACTAGATATTTGTATGGTTCAAGTAACCTAAATGCTGAAATCTAAACTTATTGGTGTGAAATTAGCAGTTTTCAAGGATGTTGGGATTTATTACTTTGATGTTGATGGTGCTTCAGGAGATATTGTTGTTTGGAATCCATGGATCAGTAAAGGTAGTAAAGGTATTGAAATCATTTCCTCTTCAAATAATATATTGCTACTAGATATGAGAATTTAAAGTATGATTTTATGGATTGTTTCAAATATTTATGCCCCCAATAATAAGGCTGAGAGGAGAAAATTGTGAGAATATTTAATTGATTTTAGATCCAATTTCTTTGATAAGCGGATTATAATGGGGGACTTTAAAACTCCTATTTAGAATTATGAGAAAAAAGGGGTGCTCCAATTGTTGATGAAAGTAGCCAAGAACTATTGGATATGATTAATACTCCAGGACTTTTGACTTGGACCTTCAAGGTACTTCTCTTACTTGGTCTACTAGAAGAACTGGAGCAGATTTAATCTGAGTCAAATTGGACAGGGATTTTATTTCTCCAAATTGGTTAAATCTGATTAATTACAGACTATTAGCTCTTTCATGGCCTGGATCAGATCATTGTCCTATTTCTCTAATAGTGGATAAATGTTGTTGAAAAAAAACTTTGCTTTCTAGTTTGGAAAGATGTGGACTTTAAACCCCGATCTTCATCATCATATCTATGGTGGAATATTGATATTTCTGGAATGGTGATGTTTTGAGTTGCTAAGAAACTTTCTGCTATTAAAAACAATATTATGTGGTGGAATAAATCGTCATTTGAGCATATCTTCAATATTAAGAACCAGTTGAAGAAGGAACTTCAAGATGTTCAGACTCAAATTCAACTTTATGGAGCTTTGGAGAACTTATACTGCTCTGAAATGAGCCTTTATCTAAACTTCATGAGATTGTGTGAAAGGACAAAGAATTTAAGAGACACATGTGTCATGCAATTTGGCTCCAGAGTGGAGACTGGAATACTAAATTCTTTCAGATGACTACTCTTAAGCATATGGTTGCTAGTAGAATCCACAATATTTTCTTTGAGGGTAGGAGATATTCAAAGGATGAGCAGATTATGCCAGCTACAATGAGTTATTTTTCAAATAATTTATCGAATGATCAACGTTTGGATGGTTCTTTCAAATAGGAGACACTCTTTGTTATACCCAACCTGGTATCCTCAGAAATGAATATAAACCTTACAAGGATTCCCTTCAATTTGGAGGTTAGGGAGGTTGTTTTCTCTTTTTAAGGAAACAAGGCCCCTGGGCCTCATGGATTACCTATGCTTTTCTTTCATATTTATTCAGAAATTTTGGCTAAGGATATCAGTGTCGCAGTAAAAGAGTTCTTTGGATTGAGATCGTTGCCGAAAAAAATAAATGATATATATTTTTTCTAGTCCCTAAAAAGGTTGGTGTTGAATCCTTCTAATATTTTAGACCTATTAGTTTGTTTAATTATATGTATAATTTTTTGTCCAAGATTTTTTTAATGCGCTTGAAAAAGGCGCTTCCTTCATTGGTTTTTGTTTAGACAAACAACTTTGTTCCTCGACAACAAATTTTAGACTCTATTCTCACTGCCCATGAAAATATCCATTCCCTATCTAAAAATGTTGGTTGGTTTTCTCTTTAAGTTGGATCTCATCAAAGCTTATGATTGTGTGTATTGGGTCTTTCTCCTAAAGGTCTTCGAACATTTTGGTTTTAATAAGACCTTTATCCAGTTGGTTAATTAACCAATTTAAACTCTTAAATTATCGGTGATCATTAATGGCTCACCTACATGTTTCTTTTCAACTTCTCCTAGGTTCTGATAGGGGGACCCTATATCCCCTTTTATTTTCATCTTAATAGTAGAATCCATTAGTAGACTTATTCAGGTTAAGGTTAGCAAGATCCTTTCAAAGGGACTTCAACCCTCCTCATCTGGTGCCTCTTGCTCACATCAATAATTGATTGATGATACCATCTTGATGGGGTAAAGCTCAATTGCATAAGTGAATAATTTTCAAAATATTATAAACACCTACTAAATGGCTGCAAGATAGAAAATTAGTCTTCCTAAGAGTTCCCTCTTCTTTATTAAGACCCCATACAAGAGACAAGTTAGAATTGCAAACTTGCTAGGATGCAAAATTATGGACCTTCCTTCTATCTATCTGGGGCTACCTGCTCTCTCTAGTGTTGCTTTGGACTCCTTTTATAATTATTTGATTTTAATATTTCAAGCTAAGATGGCGGATTGGAAAGGTTCTCTTTTGAGATAGGTAGGTAAACTTCATCTTATTAAAGCCAATTTACATAATTTTCTTGTTTATGCGATGAGACTCTTCAACATTCCAAAAATGTTTAGAGATAAAATGGAATTAATTATAAGAAACCTTTTTTGGACCAACCTTGAGGATAAAAGTAGGATGCATTAAATCATTTCTTGGTACTAAGTGTGCCTTCCTAAGAACCTTGGGCAATTTGAAATTATGAGTTTGAAAAGATTCAACCACACTTTATTAGCCAAGAAACTATGGAGATGCTTAAAGGAAAAGAATGAATGATTTAGTATTATTCAGGAGAAGTATGTATCAACATTTAATAACTATAGAGAGTTCCTTAATGATGATGGGAGGATGACAAATTTCTCCATCTTGTTAATATCTACTTTTAATTCCCTAGTTAGTAAGGCCTAAAATGGATTTTGGGAAATGGTTAAAACATTCTTTTTTGGTATGATTGGTGGGTTGGGGATGGTCCTCTGGTCTACTTTTCATAGGAAAATCACTTTAAAGAGACTTATTTTTGAAGTTTTGGCCAATGCGTGGCTGACTATATCCATGATCAAAATTGGGTTAATTTAGTGCTTGTTGACCCGAACATCAAACCTCTTCAAGATATGTGTTTTCAAATCAGTTGTGCATTCTCATGATAGAGATGACTCCTTAGTCTAGGTCTTGTATAAGGATGGATCTTATTCTATTTCTAAATCTTTCCTCTTTTTGAGTGGATCATTCTCCCCTAGGCCATTTTTACTCATTCATTTTATATATGACTCTCATTCCCAAGGTTAATATCTTCTTTTGGTTGTTGATTTAGGATAAAGTTCTTACCCTAGACAACTTGGGTAAAAGAGGATTCTTTCTCCCTAATAGATGTTGTCTCTCTGAATTTCATGTCGAGAAACCTTTTCACTTTTTTTTGTTTCTTATTCCTTCTCCCAAGATATTTGGGCATATTTCTTGAAGGTTTGGAAGGTTATTTGGGTCCTCCCTAATTCCTTCTGTGAATGTTGGTTCCAATGGTATTCTTCTTTTTTGTAATCCTTATTTTCACCTCCTATGGGCTTTAGTTATGCCTCATATTATGAGGGGGATTTAGGAGTTTACTAATTGCATCTTTAGGGAGAATAAAAGCCCTTCAAAAGTTGTGACTTTGAATATTCATTCTACAATTAAGGAGAATTATTGACTTCTTGTTCCTCTTCTTAGTCTTTGGGACCCACTTTTTCTCCTTTTCCTGTTGATTTTGCTGATTTTTCTAGATGGATAATTGAGTGGGACATCACTAAGCCTTTGGGTAAATAGAATAGAGCTAGAAAGGATGTTTTCTGGAAAGCACCTCTTAATGGATGGCTTAAATTTAATACATATGGTTCAGCAAAGGGGAATCCTAGACTTGTTGGCTATGGAGGAGTGCCACGTAATCATGATGGTGGATTTTTCTCAACAATGGCCCTCCCTTTAGGGACTTAAAAAAACATTATGCTGAGGCTTTTACCACCCATTATGGCCTCAAATTGGTAGTTTCATGGGGTCATTTTAAATTTTGCTAGAATTGATTCAATGAACATCGTTAATTATCTTAAAGGTAATCAAAAGCCAAAATGAACTATTAAAAATATAATATTGTAATATTGGTATCATATTTAAATTCATACCAATATTTGAAATTGAGCCATGCTTATGAGGAGGGGAACTCCATAGCTGATGGCTTTGCAAATCTTGGGGTTGATTTTTTGAGGGAGAAGGTGTTGGGGATAAACGATCCCATTCCCTAGGAAATGAAATCATTAATTAAAAATGATGAAAATACTTGTTAATCTATGACCACTGTTGGAAATGATGGTGGAAATGTCTAAAATCATATGGTCTGAGGTGGTGAAAAGATAGAGAGTTAATAAGGCACCTTACCATATGCACTACGATTTGCATTTTAGTTTTTTCATCTGGACTTCTATTTTGTATATGCATCCTGTTGGCATTTGTGCTAAAATGGGAGGAGATCGAATAAGGGTGTAACCTATTATTTACAAGAATTGGTAAGGTGAGGAGGATGTTTGGAGAAAATTATCTTATGGTGGGTTAACCCCCTTTTATTAAGAAACAATACAAAAATGATCTGCAAGTTAACGAAGCATTTGTTAACAACTAGGATTATGGAGTGTTGAAGGTTTTTGGCATGAAGCTAGAGATTTTAGAGGAGTTAGTTGTAGAAGTCTCTCAAACCTTGGTTAAGGGTAGGAAATTCTTCTGAGATAAGAAATGTATTAATGAAGTGCTATCAATTTTCTTCATGTGAAATGAACGAGAGAAATTAAAGAGGAAATCATATTGTGGGCATGATAGAGGATCCATCCCTACTCTTTGGGGAAAAGTGGTGGAAGTGATCATGAGATATGTCACTCTGGATTGTTCATTCACTATCCTATTTAGCTATCACTTCATTATTCTGAATCATTTTAGACATGAAAAATGTATTTCTATCCCATTTTACTTGTTCTCCTCTCTTTCGCATAGTATTAAAGCTCATAGAAAGTACCCCTCTCAGGCAGTTTTGCATAAACTATTTATCCTTCTCATTATGGAATTCGCTAAAGCTCTGGAAGTTACTAGAAACCCTAGTATGGCTAAAGATAAAAAAGATGCTATTTTCTTTCTGAAAGCCCATTATGTGGGGGTGTAATGGGGTCCCTAATGAGGATGTAGGTGGAGCTCAAACTAGTAAAAGATTAATTCCCATAAAGGAGGCAAAAGCTCATCTGAATTTTGTTATTTCTAATGAGAAATACTCAAAGTATCCCCCTTATGTTGAATAGGTGTCAGACACTTTTAACCCTACTGGAAACTCGAAAAGAAAAGGAAAATTTATTGGCTCCCCTTCGACCCTAACTAAAGAAAAGGGTAAGAGTCAAATTTCCTCCTCCCGTGCCAAGAATCCTAGAAGGAATTATGTTCCACATGATTCCCCTCCACCTTTTCCTCTCCACCTTTTCCCCCTATCAGTGAGGAGAATTTTTATTTGCACGTGCATATACCTATTGCTAAGGAAAAACCATTAGAAAAGGGTTCTTATGTTTATGATATTGTTGTTACTGAGAAGAGTATCAAGGATATAATGGATGGTCATTCTTCTATTTTAATGGGGGGTTTTTGTAGATTGAATGCTATAAAAATGAAAGGATTTGTATCCTCAGATGATGAAAGAGTTAACAAATTCCTCACTATGACTCAAAATTTGTCCAAAGGGATTGAGTAATTAAACCTTTCCCATGAACAACAAATTCATTCTCTAGAAGAGGATATTTTAAAAAAATTATGATAAACTAATGACTGTGGTTTTTGTGAATCGATTGCCTTGGAAATGCCAAAAATAGTTTGAAAATTTTGAATAAACAAGCTAACATTATATAGGGATTAACTAATAGTACAACTTTTTCCCCTGCTGGTAGTGACAAATCTAAGATTATAAGTGAAGCTCAAGGAGGGAGCAGTGAAGTGATGCATGGTAATATTACTTGGCTCAAGGGAAGAGATAAGGGTACTATACTCTAGTGGATTATGTGATGAACAAGGTGTGAAGTATTAAGGAAGATATAATTTCAAAACATGAGCAACTTTTAAAGACTTTGTAATTTGGCTATTTCAGTGATGAATTCCCTTTTTGTCTAGACTCTTATTGGGATACATTCCTATATCTATTTTTTTTAGCTTTACTGGGATGCATCCCTTATTTTTTATTTTATTTTATTTTTATCTATGGTCTACTTGTGGGTTGGCTTATGGTTTAGTGTTATTTCAGGTTTTAAACTTTCTGGACTTTTTGGCTACTTAAGGGTTTTAGGTCTGTTCAAACCTGATTTCCTTTAATGAAAAATATTTCATGTAAATTATTTATTTTCTTATTATTCATATAGTCTTTAACAATGAATGTTTGTATCATTTTTGTACCAAAATAGATAAAAGATACATGACATTCAATACTTAGTAAGGGTCTAGTAATTGAAGTTGTATTCAGAGTAAAAACTAATTCAATTATGTAGATAGTATACATGCATATAGTATGTATCATTTTCTTTTTGAAAGTAAAATAACTATACTATTTGTAATGGCTCTATTATATAAATTAGATGAAGGTCTGAACCCTTTACATAAAATCCATTAAGTAAAAAATAGGGGTCTCAAAAGTAGTGAGATGACAAAAAACTAAGAACCAAAAATAGAAAAAAGGCCATTGACTAGAAAAAGGCAAGTTGGGACCAAAAAAAGACACACAAAAACCAATTTCTAATTTCCTAAGAGACTAAAGCCCTTCATGGTCTTCCACTCTTTATTGAGAAAATCTATCTATTCTAGAAAATACAACTCCATATATTAGTAGAAATATCCTTGGACGGGTATAATTTGAAGAAGAAATGACATTTCCTTGTTTAGAAGACCTAGCTAGACTGCCATTAGAAGCCTCATCAAATGCATTGCTCTTGTGCTTGGCATGTTTCCTTTCCAACTCCTTCTGTACAACCTACATGTAGATCACCAATTCGTTGATCATGTCCTTGTTGAAAGTTTAATTGACTAAATCTTGAATGGTTCCTCCATTGTTATAAAAATAAGAATTAAGAAAATAAAAGTTCAAAATTTATTGTTGATTCATAATAATTCAACAAGTGGAACAATTATAAAGACCTTTTGATTGCCCCTAATTACTAGGAAATAATTTTCAATCTTTGAATATTTCTTCCAAATCCTATGTGAAGGAAGAAATCTTTCCAATGTAACAAATTTCTCCTTGAAATTTTAGTTGGAATTTAAAATTTATCAATTCCTAATATCATAATGCACTAACACCATAGTTTTAATTTAAAATGATGTCCCTTTGTTTTATTTTTGAATTCCAAATGACCATTCATCTACCCTAACCTTAAATATATATTTTTAAATCAAGTTTTTCAATGTTTGTAGGTGCTTTCTCACCCTTCTCTTGGAGTATTTTGTACACACTGTGAGTAGAACTCTACTTTAGAGGCAATTAGTTTGAGAGTTCCTCTAATTGGGTGACCTTATTTTTCTGATCAATTTATTTATTGTGGATTTGCAAAGGATGTCTAGAATGTTGGCATAGACATTGAGGGTGTCAATGTTGATGAGTTAAAATTGGTGAAAAAGAAGGTGGTAGAGAGAACAACAAAAAATTTGATGAAAGGTTGTATTGCAAAGGAATTGTTAGAAAATGTTGAGTTTGAAGAAGGTAGCCAAAGAGGAAGTGATGGAAGGAGGGGCTTCTTATACAAATTGAGTACTTTTGTAGAGGATATTCAAAAGATAGTAAAATCAATTATCTAAGAGATTCTAAATTTTATCTTGCACAATTAATAATTTCTAAATAACATTACTTTAAATGTTATTTTAATTTAATTTTATCTTATTACTTCAAATACATCTAAATGCTTTCTTTCTTTTTGTATTTCTACTTTAACTTCATTCATGTTCAAACTTCTAGATTTATACTTAAGTTCTATTGATGTTCAAACTTCTACATCTATGCTTATTCTTCCTTCTTTGGCCATTCTCACCCGTCTGACTTGTTTCTAATGTTTTTTTCTTTAATTATTTCTCAGACCATAGAACTCTGTTTCTTACTCAATACTTATTGTGTACATTGATAATTTAACTTCAAAAACTAGGTTGCAGGCAATTTTTTTTTTAGGTAAATCAAAAGGGAATGCATGTGCTTTATTTTATTCTAAAAGAAAATAAAAAGTATTATTGTGGGATGGGGGCCACTTTGCAAAGCTACCCACGGCCCCAGATGCTTACCTCTTTTTTTTTTGTTCAAACCTAAAATGGGCTTTACCTAAAATGGGCTTTACTAATACTAACCCATTTTTGTTTTATTAAAACCTTAATCTATACGCGACTCCGCCTTATCTTTTGCCGCAGGTCGAATCTCTTTGGGGCCCACTTTGATTCGACTTTGACTTACATACAAATAGATAATATTTTTCCATGATGTTAGTTTCATGCAACCCAATTTTATTTGTAATGATGTTAGTCTCATGCAACCCAATTTTATTTGTAATTTCCATTTATTGTAGCTATTAATAAGTTTCAAAAATGTTATATTCATGGTATGTCAATTTTAAATTCATTATTTTTAATTTTTTAATTAATTCATAATTACAATAAATGGTACATTTTGGGTGCTGTATAGATATTGTCAAATTTTTCCAGTAATTGGAATATTATGAGAATATTCATTGTGTAATATCAGAAGGTATCGAGTGGCCTCTTTTGAACATTTTTATATGTTTGGTAAATTCTGAGCTCTTTCCCTTGCTGGGGTCTTATCATCAGATTGTGCTTCATTTTTTGGCTACACTCAGTTAAAATCATACCTTCAATTTTAGCTTCCAAGCTCATAGTATTTCACTAATATCTTTGCTTTTTGTGATTCTTGTGGCATTGGAAAGGTGATTTAGAGCTCTTCATATCCATATATGTACTTTTTCCAGATTTTTTTCCAAATCCATTTTATTCAAATTTATGTGTTCTCACTATCTAGCCAGTAACTTGGACATTTTGGCATATAGAATGGATCTATTTGCTTGAGAGGGCTTCATTTGATCTGATTTATATGTATTGAGATTTTACAAGTCTGATTATTTCATTAGAGGAGGTATCATGAGTTTTTGTAGTTGTCCGTCTACCATTAGACTAACAAATGATAAATATGAGTCTTGGAAACATGGTACCCTGGCACATCGTAGGTGGATTTTTTTTCCTTATTTGTATGGACTCATCTGTAAACCAGCTACAATGAAGGGTAGGAGATCTTGGATAGTCATTAATGACCATGTTGTAAGCATTATTTTATCAAATGGTGATTTTGATGTTTAATTCACACACAAATTATGAGATACAATAATAAAAATGTGCACATTTTTTAGCTTCATAATTATATTGCTTGAATTCGTATATTTCCTTGTTTTTTTTTTTGTGATTTTTACATTGGTTGGTGTTAAACAAATGGTGAGAGGAATAACTACTATGATAGAGCATTCACTTAGATTCATGTCTAAGTATACCTAGTGACTTGGTATCATTTATCACATCTTTCTATATTATTTTCCCCATCTTTGAACTTGAAATAATATTAAATTTTATCTTGAAAATATATACACTACCTGATAATGACTTGAATTGCAAATATAATATATCCCTATGTAAATTAGGATTCATTAGTTCATCCTCTCGGTGTGAATCCTCATTGCCAAAAAAATCTAGTACATCATTCATCTTATCATCTTTGTCAAAGACAACACAATCCTCATCTACATTAGACAATGAAAACATTATCTCCATTCTTAAAAGCATATTTTCTTCTCGCACTTTTATAGTTTTAGACTAGGACTGCATATCATTTTCAAGAGCCACATTGAATTGCACATCTTCTTTGACTAGAATCAAGTAAGACAGGTGAGAATTATCAAACAAGGAAGAATAAGCATAGATGTAGAAGTTTGAACATCAATGAAACTTAAGTATAGATCTAGAAGTTTGAACATGAATGAAGTTAAAGTAGGACAATGAAAAGAAAGAGAAAATTTAGATTTAATTGAAGTAATAAGATAAAAACAAAATTAAAATAACATTTACAGTAATGTCATTTAGAAATTATTAATTGTGCAAGATAAAATTTAGAATCTCTTAGATACTTGATTTTGCTATCTTTTGAATATCCTCTACAAAAGCGTTCTAATTTGTATAAGAAGTCCCTCCTTCCATCACTTCCTTATTGGCTACCTTCTTCATACTCATAACATTTTCTCACAATTCCTTTCCAATACAACCTTCCATCAGATTGTTTGTTGTTCTCTTTGCCACCTTCTTATTGTCATTGCCAAAGACAACAGAACCCTCATCTAGAGTAAAGGATGAAAACATTCTCTCCATTATTAAGAGCAGATTTTCTTCTTGCACTTTTATAGCTTTAGACTAGGAGTGCATATCATTTTCAAGAGCCACATTGATTTGCACAACTTCATTGACTAGAACATATCTTTCTTTAAAAATTTAATAACTATATTATTTATATTTTTCAATCCATGTTTTATTCCTCATCAATAGAACATAGAATCACATCAAATAGATCATTAGTATTATCACCCACAAGGATTTTTTTCTATTATTCATCTTCAATAGGATTCAAATATTCATTAGCTTCATTGTAACAATCCTCTATCATAGGACTATGTAATGAATGCATATGTTTTAGCCTTAAATATTATGCGCACTAAATCAACCTCTTATTGAATTTTTGAAACATGATCCTAATTACAAAATATAATTTCAATAAACAAAATATTTACATTATCAAGAAGAGTTTACATCTATTTTTTAGGAAGAAAAATACATTCTACTTTATCACATCTTTATGTACATAGATATACTAATCTTCAATAAAACTTAGAAGCCTTACAAATACAATCATCAAATCTTCCACCAAGGGGCATTTTCATATTATCATTCTATAATTGTAGCCGCCTATTTTACTTCATCTTAATGTAGGCCCTCACTAGTGCATGAATATAAACCTTTTAATTAAATATAATGCAATCACCCTTCTATGGGAAATGTGAGGTCACCAATTTTTTTTCTTTTTATTCATCCTATGTTGTATTTTAGACTCCAAAACAATCCTTTTTAGAAAAAAAAAACCAATAATAGATTTTTCTTTTTTAATTAGGGAATTGACAAAACATGACAAAAGTTTATAATGGGTTGCTTTGTGTAAGTAGTAATAGGATGATTTTGATTTAAAAATACTCTACGATAGATCTTACCATTTTAAGAATGCATTACATGGGAGGGATATTAGATGATAAATATCTCATCTATATACACATACACACACGTACATGCATGCGCGCATGCGCCCCCCCCCCCCCCCCCCCCCCCCCCCCCCCCCCCCCC
>MU223790.1:293341-304770 GCA_018584345.1 Thuja plicata
TCCATTTTTCTTCACATCTTCCTAAGTGGTGGGTTTTTGCCTCTTAATCATAGCCTTTGATTTTTGCCTCTTAATCTCAATCGTTCACTTTCCTTTAAAAGGAGACCTCTCCTTCTCATTCAATATATCATCTTTTTTATAGTATTGTTATGCTATAGGTTTGGAGAGCAATTTTGGAGAAGAATTTGAGCACTCAAGCTTGGATATTGCAACTTCTCTCTTCTTGTCTCATTATTCTTGCATTCATGGCTATTCATATAGATTAGATTCATATTTACTTCCATAGATTAATCTTGCATTTGCATTTCCTTTTATAGATTAAATATGCATTATTATCATTTAGATTAATTTCTTTTCATGAATTGTTATCATATAGGGTAGATTTCATTTTCATGCATTTGAATCTCTTATTTCATGGTGTACTTGCATAGGCACTAACTAGGTCAATCTGAGGGCCTCCATTTCGCACCTTTGCACTCCATGACTAGAGAGATATGGATCGATATTTGAGGTCTCATTCTTGAGCAACCTTGGATGGAATGATTCATAGAAGTGTGTCAACATTTATGCACACACATTGTTGCTCAGTTGAAAGTTTCTCAATGGTGTATCTTTCAAACTGTTCATCGTGGGACCAAAAAGTCAACAACATCAGCTCTATTTAGTCGGTTAAATACTAGGGGAGATATTTTTTTCTCGCATAATATCAAGAACATTCTGGTGTATGTCAGACCGAAGTGTTCCCAAGGTATACTAAGCCAAATTGGGCATTGATTTTTGGAGATCTATATCTCGGACATCGTTAGAGATATCAAAGATCTGTGAAGGATGCACTTGAGGAACATCTTGTGAAGAACTACAAGCATGTAGCTCAGTTTAGAGTGATTCCACATGAATTCCATTTGGTGACCCAATCTCGGTTGGTGCAAAAAGCTCCATTATTGCTCAGTTGAAAGTTTCTCAACTGTGCATCTTTCAAACCATTTGTCGTGGAACTGAACTATCAACTCCATTGGCTCCTGTTGGCCGGGTAAACGATAGGGGAGAAATTTATTTTCTTGTGTAGCATCAAAACCATTCTCACGCATGTCAAATTTAAGTGTTCCCAAGGTGCACTAAGCCAAATTGGGCAGTGATTTATGGAGATCCATATCTTGTACCTCATGAGAGAGATTAGAGATTCATGAACTGAACAAGGACCATCTTGGGAAGGCCTACAAGTACGTATCTCAATTTATGGAGATTCCACTTGGATTCCATTTGGCGACCCGATCTCGATTGGTGAAAAAAGTTGCATTGTTTCTTAGTTGAAAGTTTCTCAATGGTGCATCTTTCAAACCATTCGTTGTAGGAACAAATTGTCAGATCCATCAGCTCTAGTTGGCCAAATAAATATTAGAGGAGAATTTTTTTCTCTTGCAAAGCATCAAGAATGTTCTGGTGCTTGTTAGACCGAAGTTTGATTATGTGGTCTATCCAACCACAAGAGTTGATCATGAACATGAATAAATACATATATGATTGATTCAGGTTTGAAATCATTGGGTAGTTTGACTATATAGTAAAAACCCTTGTCTTCCAAATGCTTGTGTTTAACATTCAATCCAGAATTATTGCATAGTTTAGTATAGGTATTAAAGATAACACTTGAACCAATATCTTCAATCTTAAAATGGATAAAATACCTTATATCCTTATTTAATAACACAACATGGGATATCGAAGAGAAAGTTCCTGTGGGATAATTCTATGTTGCCTTCAACAGATGCAATTTGAATACTACTCCCCAGTCGTTAGTAACTTTAACCAACATAGGAGTGGCCATGATGATTTTCTTCACGAAACACAAAAAACAACCTTTGTAACAAATAAATGCCACTTTGTTGGTCGATATGGGTTCTTCTAACACTTCTTGAAATTCTAGCATGAAATCAAAACTTCAAATCGTCAATTACTTCTAATCACCTTAGAATCACTCACAAGGGCTCGTCTTAGCTCATATAATGCATTGTGAAAAATGAACTAACTCTCACTCAATTGTTCAACAATCTCTTTTCTCTTAGCCTTATAAATATTCAACTACTCCTTGAGTTTCTCAATCATATCTTCAGCATCTGCAAGTTTCCTTCTATAAAATTCCATGTATTCCTTAAGGACCACTCCTAAGTTGTTAGGATTCTTCAATGAAGCTAGGCTCTGATACTAATTTTTAGTATATAGAGGCATAGGGGGGAAGGAGGGGGGGAGGGGGAAGGGGGGGGTGAATCAGTGTAAAAAAGTAATGAACCAATTCAACCAATAATCTAATAATGCTTTTAAATAAATTCCATGTAATTAAACATGTAAGTGTAACGATGCAATAGAAGTAAACCAATTCAAACATCCACAAAGTGTTGGAATTATATTGGAATGATGTACTGAGAGGGGAGGGGTGAATCAGTACCTCTAAAAAATTTCTTGGTTAGCCCATTAACCCTTAATCATTATTTTGTAAATTATCTTATCTAACTGTTCATCTTTCTTTGTGTATGCAATCATATCATAAGTTCTTTAATATGTAACCATAAAAGAAACATTCATGAAAAATAGATAACACATGACACAAGATATGATATCGCAGAAAACTCTTGTTAGGAAGTAAAAACTACGGTGGGGATTGTTACCCACAAGACTTCACTATCTGCAGATAAGAAGGGGTCGGCTAAGGCTTACAATTGGTCACTTCTGATGACTTACCCTATTAGGAGTATTACAGTGGAGACCTGTTAAGATCTACTTCATTTGAAGCTTTACCAACATTGTTAAGTGTGCACTCTGTTAAGAGATTTGTAAAGAATGGTTAAGCCCACGTTCTACAAAAGGATTTTAGATGTGATGCACTTGTTAGAATGCAACTACATAAATCTTTGATCTGATGATGTATGCAATCTCTAATTGTTGATAACAGATCCAATAAGGCTTACTATGTATGAGTAATCATCCTTCCATGATTGAATAATACCTTTGTCTTCTCATCGGTAGCCTCTGTGTGTTCTTGACAACTAATATTATTTGTTTATGAACTTTGCATGAATTCTGCCTTCTGCTCCTTAGATGCTCATCATGGCTATCAACAACAATGAATTCATAACTCAGAATTGATTTGAACATCTATTTATACTAGATTTTGGCTCAATTCTTGATTCACGCTTTGCAAGTTAACTCTAGATCCAAGGTTTACAAATTGACCTTGATCTTTAGTTAGATATGTTTTAGATTCATTAGGATGATTTAAAACATTTACATAAAGCTTGCTTGACCCTCAAGTTATGATTTAAAACAAATTAAAACTTTATAAATAGAATTACATTGCTTTATCTGACGTGTAAAACTCAGATCCACTTTTTGCGGGTTCTCTACCTGACTGTCAGTTCTAACGGTCAGTTTTCTTTATTGTCGGTGTTCCTTTCTTGAACTGGTCGTCGGGTATGCCTTTTCTACTTCGTCAATTTTTTTCTCAAAACTGTGTCGTCGGTGATGATCTCAATGTTATGTTATTGACCCATCAATGATGTCTTATTTACTTCGTCGGTGCAACACTTGTTAGTGTTCGTTAGTCAATTCCATACTTAGCATTTTCTCGTGACCTTTGTGTTCTGTCGGGTATGCTCGTTGTTCACTGATAATGCTTGTAGTTCGCTGGTAATGCTTGTACCGATGATCTCTGTCAATGTTTTTCCCTAAGTGTACTAATGGAAAAATTAATGTCATCAATCTCCCCCTTTGACACTAGTATCAAAAACACTGATATGTGCAACATACTGAGTGTATTAGTATCACTTGTGTATACTCCTTCCTTAGTCATTTGAGTGACTCCCCCTATGTATATTCTGGTAAGTGTAAGTATATATACATATCCTTATGTACTTTTTTTTTCTCTTTTTTTTTGATATATATTGTACATAACTATCTTTATATATCTGTTCCTTCTGTACATACAATATACATTTCCTTTCTATTCCTCCTTTTTTGATTCTAAAGGCAAAGGTACTTACAGCTTGTCAAAAAGGTGGGAATGTGAGGACTTGGTCTCCTCCATCATCTTTTCCCATTTATCTTTTAGCATTTCTAGAGCCATGTTCTCCAGTGATATCCTTACATGTATATCATAGATGTTGTCTACTACAGACATCTCTAGGGTTGCAATAAGATTTCTTGACTCAGAAATATGCTATTGTAGAATAGTAAGATTAGGCAGAATGTGTGCCTATAGTTCTGTAATCTCACCTCTTAGTTGTGTTTCAGCATCCCATATTTCTTGCCTTAGCCTATTAGCCTCAATGACCTTGTCGTGACGCGCCTTGACAATGTCTGCATTTGAGGTTAGGCTTTGTGAACTTGCTGTGACATTATAATCTATCTCTACTAGCTTGTCACTATTTTCTTTTGAAATTTTTTTAAGTGTGCACATCTTTTGAACTAAGGTAATTTCTTCAGCAATCATTGGCTCTAATTGATCAGTTAGTTCAAAGAGATTTACCTTATTTAGTGCCACTTCTTGGCTGATTTTGTCAATTAATTTGTATTGATACTTCTTTTCTGCTTGTTCTTCCATAGCTTGTTTTGCATCTATATTCTGCTCTGAGATTGCGTCGGTAAGAACATCTATTTGTTCCTTAACTGTAGTATTTTCTTCAAGTTTTACCTCAGGAACAAGTTGTTGGAGAATGTCTCTTGCCTTGTCAAGTGCCATTGTTTCCCTGTGTTCTTCTATCATTTTCTTTTGAATGGCTTTTCTTTGACATACCACTCCAAACTCTTGAAGTTTATCAATGTCCAAAGTGGTAATATCCCAGTTTGGAACTTCTATTACTTCATCCAGTGTAACAGCCAAGATGTCTTTCTTTACTATTTTCTTCTTCTTCTTCTTTGGCTGTGTGGAAGATTGATGTACTACCATCTATAAAGCTTGAGATTGGGTTGACTTTGTAGGTGAGGGTTGAGAAGATGAGATGTCCTTTTGTATATGTTTCGAGTCCACTGGCTAGTTTGGTGAAGACGTCTCCTTGTTTGCCTTAGGTGTATCAACAGATGTATCTTCTTTAAGTTTTATACCTTCATCCTACTTGACTCCTTCACTTTTATCTTTTTCTTCACCCTTTCTCAGTGTATCCTCTATTTTATTATCAGCTTCTTTGGTTTGTTCATTTGAAACTTCTTGCTGATTGTTGGTTGCATCCTTCATTTTTGTATCTGTATCATTTTGAGTGTTGGATAAAACTTTGTTTTCATCTATATCCATATCCTTTGGTATATTATCATCTTTATTAGATGATTTTTCCTAAGTTGACTGAATATCAATAGCATCTATTAATATATTCATGTTTGTAGGTGTATTGACTATTGCAGTGCCAATAGTTGTATCCTGTCCGTCGGTATTGCCCTTTGTAGCATTTATGTCTTCATCTTTTTGAACTTCTGCTGTAGGGTCTTGTCCTATGGTGTCATTGAAAATGTTGTCTAACCATGATTCATCATTTATATCATTAGTTAAGTTACCTTTTATTGACAATTCTTCTTTGGTAACTTCTTCATCCTCTAAACTGATGTGTATTGGACTTGCTGGTACCTGATTATCTTCACCGTCTTTTGGCATTCTTCATCTATAATGTCAATCTATTTCTAGCTAGTTATTTGCACTTCTTCACTGTCTAACTCAGCTGTTGAGTTATCTCTCTGATTGACGGTTTCCTTCTCATAACTTCTCTTTTCAGTAGGATTGAGTATCTTGCTCCATGTATCATGGGTTTCTTGTTCTAGCTCTATAAGCTTCTCTTCAAGAAATTTATAAGCTCTCATCTTGGGTGAGAAACTTTTCGCATGTTTCTCCATGATCTCATTGATTTCTTCTCTTCTTGATTTAGGAGGCATAAGAGAAACAAGTACTCTTTCTCTTATCCTCTTCTCCTCATGGAGTGCAAAAGTGAATCTAGAAGATATTCTAATTAACAGTTCTTGTTATACATCACATGTAGTGAATTGTAGTGGGATATAATAGTGTCTGCACATCTTAGCTATAAGTGCATCTTCAATCTTATTCTGTTCTACAGAATCCCATATTAACCATTTCCTAATCTTAGGATGTCCAAGAGATGCTACTTCAGAAATATACTTACATATTTCATCAATGTCTTCAGTGGGTGATGTAACCTTTGCTGTTTCCTTTGCTTGTTTTGTAGTGTCAGGTTCATCCATAGCTGAGTCCTCTAAATCCTCATTTGTCTGAACAAACTTCCTCCTTTTTGCAGGTGCCCTAACTGGTTGTTTTGTCTTTGGTGTCACACGTTTCCTTTTATACACCTTTCCTTTTACTATGGGAGAAGGAGTTGCATCCTTTGATGTTTGACTCCTTGCTCTTGACTTCTTAGGTGGAGGAGGAGGTGTTGAATTAGACTTCTCTTCCTTTGATTCTTTTTTCTTTGCTATATCACTGATGGGAAGCTGGTCCTCAGTGAGTTCCTCCTTATCCTCTTGTTCCTCTTCACCTTCTCTTTCTTCTTCTCCTTCAGAGGATATATTCAAGTTCTTTTTCAAATTCTTCACCATTCTTTTTGACTATTTTATAGCCTTCTTGATAACAAGATTTGTTTTAATCTTCTGTTTGGCCTCTTCATAGGTACCAAATCTTAGTTTCTTTTTGTCTACTGGTTCATTTAATAGTTCCTTAATGCACTCATTGGCTAATCCTGTTTTGATTTCATATTCTAATTTTGAAAGCCATGATTTCCTTGGTACTACTGCTTGGATGTATGTGAAATTAGTATCTACCATGAAACATATGTCTTCTCAGTGCTCCTCTATCAAATTTTTAGAAATTCTTGTTCTGGCTTGAATCATTTCCTTAATAGTTTTGAAATACTCATGCGGGTGATACCGCAATAGTGGGTTACACTTTTTTGCCTAAACAGACATTAAAGTCTACATTTTGAGAAAAATATTCGCATTCGGATGCAAATTGTCGTTAAACTATTTGAAATCGAAAGATGAAGTAAACTAGAGTCTTTTAAGATTTTCTGTCTAGATTCTAAATATTTATTTTTTATTTTTTTTTGAATTGATTTTAATGGTTTTTTTTCTCCCACTAAAACTGCTATGTTGCTGAAAACGTCATTTTCAAAAAGGTACAATGACTTCGTACAACATAACTTTTTTTCTAAAATAGATATCAATGCGCTTCTTTCAAATTTGGTTTTTTAACATCCATATGGAGGGCATGCAATTGGTTTGATGACATTATCATGATTATTTCATATTTTATGAACGTTTTAAGTAGAGTAAACCGTAATTGTGACATATGTTGACTACGTAGCTGATAACTTGTTGTGTATTTATCGAAATTCAATTTTTTTTTTTGATAAAGAGAAGACTCAAAGCCAGAGGGCATTGTTATTTTTCAAAATTTTATTTCTCTTTTCTACTATTTTTCATTGAACATCAAACCTAGAAGTTTATATTGGATTAAAAACCTACATCCGAGGCACATCAAAATACATAGACCTAATTAATTCAAAATTTGTCAAATCTATATTCATTAGAAAGATCATTTAGAGTACTTGTGTGATGCAAAAGGAGGTGTCCCTATTCTTCCATTTGAGCCCCGTACTTGAGCCCCAAAGCCATGATAACTGTAGATTTTTGTTAGCCTTTGCAGATAGCCTCAATTTTGGGGGTTTCGATAGAAAGTAATTTCAATCGAAACTAATTAGTTTCGATCAAAATTAATTTCTATCGAAATTAATTTCTTAGTTTAACATGTGTATAGGTCAAAATCCCACTAAAATCTTTACTAGCTTAGTTTCGATCGAAACTAGGTTAGTTTCGATCGAAACTAAGCAAAAAAAGTAGTTTCGATCGAAAATATGAATGTTTCAATTGAAACAATCAAGTACTTTCTATCGAATGCACTTGACTAAATCCTCCCACCTCGCAGATTCGTGAGGAATTTCTTCCTCCAAAAAAGTGTAACCCACTATTGTGGGATCACCCATGCATAACATTATCAAAATCCGTTCCTAGTGATTCTATGAATTCACGTATCTGAATGCTTATGGGTCTACTTGTGTCCCATACAACTTTTCCAATGGAAGGAAAGTATTCTTCAAAGTAAAAGAATATGCACATTATGAGGGAACCAAACTTACAAGTTTTTGTCCTTGAAGACCTTATTGTGCACATGTTCTCCTCTATTTGATGTAACAGGGTCTCTGCAAGATCCATCTTCTTTCCCTATTTGATGATCTTGTATGTTGTGCTCATATCTGTACTTGATATGCTATTCATTCAGCTTGTTTGGAAGATCTTATATCCAACAACACATGCTCCAAACTTTAGCTCTACGTCGGTAATGGTGTTGACCTTAGTGCTCTTTTATCTGATTTAGCACCAGTTAGTTTTTCCACTTCAGCCAGAGATGGGTGCTTGTGAGCCTGTGGTTTATCAATTGTTGGATAACCCATGATGGCATGAATAACATCCTTTTTTATTGGCTTTGGCTTATTTATCCATAGAGTCTTGTTGTGAACTCTGTTAAGAACAATCTTTATCCATTCTATTTTGAAGACCTTGGGAAAATGCAATGCATTTGTGAGTCCCTTTACTTCCAAATGTTTGTGCTCTTCTTTGAGCTTTCCAGCATCATCACATAGTGCCCTATAGCCATTATCTAGGTCTAGATCTCCTATTTTCGAGATCTTGCAGTGAATATAGGACTTGACGTCCTCTACCAGTAAAACCCTAGGTGGGATTCTGGAGAATGCTCCAGAATCATCAAGTTGTGAAGATATTGTAGGGTGTAGCTTGTATTTAGGTTCAACACACGAGCCTCTGCTGACAAGCTTAAAGTATTTCTTCTTAACTTCCTTAATTTTCTCAACTCTAGAAGTCGATGCCATCTTGTTTGAAAAAATTTAGGGCTTTTTGCAAATAAAATAGTGCAGTCGGTGAATGTTATTACCAACGGATTATCTATGATTGCCTGTGAATGTGAATGCTTCATTTTAAAATTGATTTCTACTGGGTCTCTTTCCAAATTGCTCTGAAATCGCTCTGGTCTGGTCTGCTCTGCTAAAAAATCACGGGTGCAAAGATGAGTTTACCCGTCGGGCTTTTATAACCTTTTTGCACCCTAAGTTGTCATTAATACTTACCAACTCATTAGTATATGAAGATTGATTTTGTCAGTAGAGACATTCATAACATTTTTGGTGTCTGTGCAAAGCGTTGGGGTTGCTAGCGGTTTTGGAGACTTCACTGATGATTGTTGGTGAGGTTGCGAAGACAGCTTTTGTTGATTCAACGTTCATCGATATCCGTCAGTTTACACTTAGCTTGTGTAATGACTGATACATTCTGGTAAGTAGAGCTACCCTTTTTGTGTGTGTTCACCGATGCAAAGTGTGCCCAATAACCGATGGTTGCTTCTCAATAGTTTAGAAAATAACAATATATTACATCTTTATTCATGCTAATATTACAATGTGAACTAGGTGTGATGGAACCAATGTATAATGTAACTTGTCATAATGCAATTCCATACTTACTTGTGCAAGTTAGTTGGATGTAATGATGTCACTGGATCCATTGGATGGGGTGTCACCATTTGCATTGCTTGTTCCAGCACCTTCAGTGTTTATGGCTTTTACCCACATCTTATTTCTCATTCTCTTGATGTCATCAATGGTATTTCCATTGGGATGTGTACTTGTGTTTGTCAGTCAGTCTTTTCAATCTTTTATCACATGTCCAATCTTATGATAATGTAAACATGTCATACCTGGATTGGTCCAACCTCTTGACCTTCTGGTCCACTTTCTCATACAGTTGGCAGCAATATGACCATACCTTCCACATGCTATGCAGTTTACCCATGTGTTATAGTACCAAACATATGAGTTACCTACTCTTGTTGGTTTGTGGCTATTCTTAGTTTCCTTTGGTTTCCATGCCTTGTTGTTCTTTTTCCAGAATTCCTTATGTGTGTGCCCATTCATCTTGCAGGTAGGACAGTACTTGTCCATATTGGTTTTTCTCTTTGGATTTGTCACTTTGGATCTGCACTCATGTGCCTTGTGTCCTTTCTTTTGACATTTATAACAATTACCAATGAAAGTAGATTGAGTTTGAGAAATACCTTTCATTTTGCTTCTACAAATGTTTGAGGTGTGGCCTGGTTTTCCACAATGATTGCATGACAGCTTCTTGGATCTTGGGGTTGTGAAAGCATTCCTCTAATATGGTTGATTAGAAGATTCACTATTCTCGTTGTACCCTAATCCTGTGTAGTTGACTCTTCTCTGTCCATCAAGAAAATCATCCATCCTTTTGTTGCTATCTTCAGCCTTTTTGATCAATTCGTTGTGTTGATTTTGGACTTTGATTTCATGCTTCAATTTTTAATTCTCTTCTCTTAGCTCACCAATGATCTGTATTCTTTCAATGAGTTTTGTATTTAATTTGTTTGCTTCTTGACTCATAAGAATAATCTGGTTGGTAACCTCATGGTGATGCTCAGTAAGTCTTTGAATCTCTGATTCTTTCTCTTGTAGTTTCTCTGTAATTTTTCTCCTATCATCAATGGCTAGTGTTCTTTCATTTTCATCCTTTCTTGCATCATTCATGACATCAATCATTTTTACCATTTGAGTTTCTTGACTGATTTGCAGCATCTTGATTTGATTTGTTAGATGTAGATTGACCTCTTGTAGACTTGTAATTTATTCTATTGGTGCATCTGAAGCTTTGCTCATTGATGATTCTATTGTATCAAAGTAATCTTGTCTTTCTATTTCTTTGTAGTTCTTCTCATTTAGCCTAGTTGCCATAATATTTCTTTCATCAAGAAGTTTTCTTAAGTTGATTCTCGCCTCCTTATACTACTCATAGTTAATCTGCATCTGCAATTGCTCATTCTGAATAGTCTTATCTAGTCTGTACTTTTCCATTGCTCTGATCTTTTCTCTTAAGTCTTTAAGCTTTTCATGAAAGAGACTTAGCTCTGATACCAATTGTTGGAATTATATTGGAATGATGTACTAAGAGGGGAGGGGTGAATGAGTACCTCTAAAATTGTTCTTGGTTAGCCCACTAACCCTTAATCATCAATTTGTAAATTATCTTATCTAACTATTCATCTTTCTTTATGTGTATGCAATCATATCATAAGTTCTTTAATATGTAACCATAAAAGAAACATTCATGAAAAAATAGATAACACATGACAGAAGATGTGATATTGCAGAAAACTCCTGTTAGGAAGTAAAAACTACGATGGGGATTGTTATCCACAAGACTTCACTATCTGCAGATAAGAAGGGGCCGGTTAAGGCTTACAATTGGTCACTTCTGATGACCTACCCTGTTAGGAGTATTATAGTGGAGACCTGTTAAGATCT
>MU223791.1:10720-48517 GCA_018584345.1 Thuja plicata
CAGGATTCCACCGATCCTCAAAAGTATGAAAAGTCTCTCTGATAGTCAAAGTATGTGAAAGCATAAACTACTGAAAGCATGAAAACAAAATAGTAAACTATAACAGTCTAGTGTAGGTCTCACATCCTCTTTGGGAGTTTTTCCTGTCTGCCGCCAAGGGTTTGATAGGGTTTGAAGAAAATGCTCGCTGGTCTGTTGCCACCAAGATTTTTTTTTATGATGAAGGTCTGTTGGTGGTTTGTTGGAGTTTGGAATGTTGTTATAATGGAATGAAAATCTCCTTTGCTGGCTGGAAGCATTCGGTGACCTGTTGTTTCTAGCTGCCATTTTGACCTTGGGGGTTTAAAGAAGAAAACAATGAAACTACTGTTTGTTTATCTTATGCCGCCATGGCTGCACTTCTCTCTGTATCTTTCTTCCTCTGCTGGAGGTGTTGCTACTCTTTCTCTCTACTGGCCGCCATTCTTTGACATGAGGGTTTTTTAGATGCTTTTTCTGAGATGAATGTCACCATTCATTTGCTGGATACCTATGCATTTTCCTTTCTGCTTCCATAAAGTTTCGAAATACTCTTTGAACTGCTGCTCATGAACATTATGTTTTAAAACTAGATTTTCACCATCTCCATCTCTACTGGTATGTTTGTCACTATATTTTACCTTCTATGCATCCCTATGAGCTTTCTGGGTAATTGTAGCTGTAGCCTTCTTTTTGTTTAAAACTGAAAGTTTCTCCTTTCCATAAAAAGATACGTAAATCTGTACTTAGCTTTTCCTTTTGTTTAAAAATGCTGCTACATTTTGATGAACTTTCTGGGACCTTGGCCATGTAAATGAGGGTTTTTTTCATTACTATATGCATACTTTCTTTCCTTCTTACAAGCTTCATCATCTGCAAACTATACAAAATAAAGCTCTGTAAAACCATGGGTAACTTCCTTTGCATGTTGGTCGGCTGGGAACTTTGCACACTTATCTCAAATTATTTTCATGAAGAGTTGTTACATAGAAAATAGGAGTTGGTGCCATAATAGAAACAAATAGCCTTTAAAGTTGGCCTGAAAGCTTGACTGGTAACTGTCCTCTGTTACTTTGGATGTGGTTTTAAAATGCTTTCAATGTTGAAAACCATGGCTTTATTTGAAAATAATGACTTTAAACAACTGAAACTTGATATTTTGAAGGCTTCCTTCATAGAAAGTTGTTTTAAGAAGATTGTGTGTATCCTTGAAACTTTTCTAACAAATGATGCTTTCAGCACACCATTATATTGTTGAATCCACCTTTGCTATTTCCTTAATGATTCTGCTCTTTGACTATGAATATATTTGTTGAAATCATTCTTACAGTTTTAATTTCATAAAACTAATTGCAGTCTCCTTCTTTCAGTTTGAATTTGAATCACATCTGATTTCAAACTATGCATTGCTACATAATTTTATTGTTTCCTTTTGAGGTCACCATGAAGTCATCTTAATTTTTCCATGAATAAATTGTTCTATGGTAACTCCCTTATATAACTGCTCCACTTTTAAAAGGCTAGTCAAATGCTATAATCTTTTAAATTTCCTTCATTTTGGAAACATTATATTCATTGTATCCAATGTTCGGTGTGCATCAACCAACAGTGACTGTGACTGCTCCTTATGTATCTGTTAAATTTTGCATTTTTAGATTTTATATCATACTTCCTTTGCTTAGCATGTATGTCTCTTGAAGTTTATAATCTGACATGAATTTTATAATCTGGTATGTATCTTTTCAATCTCTATTTGTAACTATTCCCAGCCTATGAGATTCATGTATCCCTGTAAGTCTGTCCATTGAATTTGATAATAATAGCTGACCAATACCTTGTGTAGTAATGTCACTCCATATCACTAACATCTCTCACTTGTTGACTGATGTATTACTTAAATGCATCTTTCCTTGAATAAACTTCAAAATGCTCCTTTGAAATAAAACATCTTGCTGTTATAAGAAATGTTAAAAATTTCTGAATGACCCCTTTTGGGACAGCCATACATGCATATTCAGAAATCTGCCCATAATTTTCATGATAAACTTTTAACTCTTTTCCATCTACAGGTATCTCTTTGACTGTGCATATTTGCTTGTGAGCTTCGAATTTAGCAAATGACTGATTTTTCTTTTGCAAAAGTCCTCTTTATGAAGTAACACAACTGTATCAAAAAGTTGTAGATCACTTTGAAGTATACTTTCCATAACCTTTACTTACAAATCAACATTGTACAACTCATATTTATTTATCCATTTTATTACCTGTTGAATATGGACTCTGCTCTTGACAGCACATGCATAATTTGTATCATTTTAACACTCTTGACAACGAGAATCATAATTAGTTATTGTCTGTCATTTGATATTTTGCTATAGTAAACCCATGAATTAGATATAACAAGATTTATAACACAAAATTTCCACTTTTAGCAAGACAATTTGTTTATGGGGTTCGAGCACAGGCTTGTGACACCCTCAAACAGATTCATGTGTTCTTGTACTTGATCTTTAAACTTCTTTTCAGCAAATGAACAATATCTGAATATGATATTGATTCAGTGAGCATCATGATGAAAAGTATACTGCATCTCTTTCCCATAAAATTTCTGATCTAATACTTATGTAAGTATTTGAAAAAATATACAGGAGTAAAAGCACAATAACCTGTCACCTTTTAGGACAACTTATCAGCACAACTGAATTTTAGTATTTCTAACTAAAAATTAATTTTGGCCAAACATATGGTCTAGCTAGATTCATTATAGTTAAGTTAGATAAGGTTTTTAACTTTTCCAATTGGAAATGTCTATTAAATGCATGTTTTATACCACTTTGAGGCCAATTACCGTAGAAATAAAATTAATTCAGAAAAGTGACGTTTCAATAAATCTAAGACTTTTTAATGATATTTTTTTTAAATACAAAAATACCCTTTTGTAGAGGTCAGAGTCAAGAATATCTCTTATAGATTTTATAGTGTTTTAATTATACATAGTGTATTATAATTAAAATTATTGCAAGTAGGTATTTTAACAGTCAAGGAGATGTTGATTCGGAGAAAGGAAAAAAATAGTAAAACATATTAAATAAATTTGAAAAACATATGGTGCACTAGAAGAGAGATTCCTCTTCAAGAATATATATTTCTTTTTTTGATTGGGATATATTTGTTATGAAAAATATGGCGGGAGATGAAAACTATCAATTTCAGGTGAGTTGGAATTTGAATTGTTATAAAAGAGAAAATATAGGTCACAAACCAATTTTTATTTCTTCATGCACTAGCTACATATGTCATCTATATCATATTTTGAAATTAGGGGAAAAAATATTTATTTACATATAATGTTTTGGCGAGAACTAGACCCCTAATTTTCAGCATGTTTCTGCAACTGAAAAATCATCTTTAAACATTAAAAAAATATATCAAAACTTATTCAAAATAAAATTAAAAATATTAATCATAAATTTCATCCATTTTAAAACATTTTATTAGTTTACATCATCTTCAAATTCCAAACATAAATTTCACTTTTATACTATTGAAGCTGAACAACTTTGATTTTGTCGTCCTTTTCCTTTGTAAAAGGGTGACAGATTATTGTGCTTTTACCCACAGATCTGTCATACATTGTCTTGATACAAGATTTTACAAGCTTGTTGTTTAATTCATAAAAACTAAAAATTAATCCATCATGACATGAATATTTGCTTGAATGTAACTCAGACAATACTCTGCATGATAATTTCCTGTAGCAGAATTTGATAAATACCTTATGTAGCAATTTGGTTGTTGCAGTAGTATAATCTTTTGTAACATTTTTGGAAAATCTTTTAAAATGAAAAGAGAACCTCCTGTAGCACTGAATGGTTGATTTAGAGGCTAAAAGGTTTCATGATAGAATGTCATGTCCCTTCAACAGCTGGTCTTCTACAGCATCATTAATTCAGTCGGAAGGTCCCATACTTATAATATGTATGCCCCCTCTACAACCTCCTTAATTAGTCTTCAAGTCTTCACCTCTCCATTACTTCAGTTGGAAGGTTTCATGCGCATAGTGACTGCATGTCCCTTCGACAACCTACTTACTCTTCATACCTGTCCATGAACATGAAGCAAAAAATGTTAGGAAATAAAGTGTTTTCTGTGATACGATCATTCCTTCCATCAGCTCCATTTATGCATGTTGATTTACATTTCTATAAATGCAATCAAGTAGATAACTAGAAGATAGTTTAATCCTTCTCCATTGCTCAGTTCGTATGAACTGACCCATTTTATCACTCTTCTTTTGTAGGATGACTTGGAGTACTCTGGGATGCAAGACCAAAGATGCAGCAACGTTCAACTCTCCATGAAACACCAGGCAATGGGGGGGCCTAACCTGTCTTCTTTTCTCCTTTTTAATATTTACAGAAATGTAAATTGGTCTTTAGTTCTTGCATTTGATTTTTGCATTTAGTTTAAGAAAATGGAATGCATGCCTGCATTAACCTACTGCCACGGGATGTGTGGCTTCATATGAATGCACTTTTATTGTATGCCATTTGAAAAGTACTCTTTATTTATGTTTTTAAGTGAAACCACTACTTGTGTGGTTAATTTAAAGTTGTACTTTCATGTCTGAAATACAAGCATATCTTTCATTATTTGTCACGCTCAAAAATCTGTATAGTGCTTTGTTCAAAAATCTAAAATAAGTGTACCTTAATGTGATGTTCTGATGTTTTCAATTGTAATGTTGAACATGTACTTTCTTTCTTTGAATCCTTTACCATTCTGCAATTTTTAAAACAACAACTCTAAAATTCAAACTTAAACAGAAAACACTTGTCAGTTTATCGATTTAGTGTGAACTAAAATGATAACAATAGTATCAAAAATAATGAACTTGTTTTCTAGCACTTTGTAAACTCTTATCTTGGCAAAAAAAATTTCTGAGTGCTTTTTAAGTATTTATTTGATCTCTTCAACTTTAGATTTGGGAGGCATCAGTCTCACAAGTACCCTTTCCCTTGCTTCTCTCTCCATTTGTAGGGCATATGACCATTGTTGGTAAATCCTTTTACCTATCTCTTTAGGTATTTGATTGACAAATTCTGCAGGTGCATATTTATTCTTGATCATTGAATTTATGAATGTCTCTTGTATCTTATTCTGGTCCTCTAGGTTAAGTGTATTCCATTATCTAATTTTCTTATTAGTCATCATACCATGTGTAGCAATGGATTTGGCAGCTTCATACACTATTTGATTTATGAAGTTCTTCTTTTCTACATCAGGCTCATCATCTTTAGTGTCATCTATGTCAGCCTTTGTCCTAACCAACCTTTTCCTCTTCTTTGGAGGTGTTGTTTTGAAATTTTTTTGCCTTATTCTCTTAGCTTCCTACTTCCTTATGTAGGTCCTTACTTGACCTTTCTTAAGGGGTTTTGTATCGGTTGTAGCTGTTTGACTCCTTGTTCTCTGCTTCTTTGCAGGAGGTGGAGGTGTATTAGATTCATTCTTTTCATAATCTAATTTCTATTCTTCTTGTTCCTCACTGATGGTGCCCTGCTCATCGGTTGACTCTGGTTGATCTTGTTCCTCATCTATTACTGATAGAATCTTCTTGAGATTCTTAACCATTTTGTCCTTTTTGTTTATAGTCTTTTTGATTTCTAGGCCTTGTTTTATCTTTGATTTGGTCTCTTCATATGTTCCAAACCTTGGTTGTTTCTTATCAATGGGCTCATTAATTAATGCCTCAATTGCACATGAAGCTTGATCAATGTTGATCTCATAATCCATTGGAGATAACCTGGCTATTCTTGGTACAACCAGTTTGATATGGGTGAAATCTGTGTCTTCCATAAAACATATTTCATCTTTATGTTTTTCTACAAGTTGTTCGGGAATCCTAGTCCTCTCCATCATCTTTTCCTTGAACTCAAGGAAGTAAGCAGACATAATAGACTCAAAATTGTCTCCTAGTGACTTAATCAGTTCACTAATCTGATGTGTTACCAGTTTGGTAGTGTCTCATGCTACTTTTCCTACTGAAGGAAAGTATTCTTGAAATTAGAAAAAGATACACATGATAAGTGAGCCAAACTTACATGTGTTGGTCTTTGCAGACCTGATTTTGATCATATTCTCATCAAGTTGTTTTAATAAGATCTCATACAAATCCATTTGATTTCCTTTTGTTACTATCTTGTAAGCTATTCTTACTATTGTTGTAGAAATGCTATTCAGTTTGCTAGCTTGAAATATTTTATACCCAATGACACATGCACTAAATTTTAGTTCTTCATCAGTGATTGTGTTTACTTTGAGACCTCTGTTGTCTCCTTCTGCTTTGGTTATTTTTTCAACTTCTTTCATTGATGGATGCTTGTGTTCCCTAGGCTTGTTGTTTATCGGATAACTAGTGATAGCATGAAGAACATCCTTGGTTATTTTCTTGGGTTGGTCTAGCCATAGCTTCCTATCATGCATTCTACTCAAGACTAACCTTATCCATTCCATTTTGAATTCCATCAGCAAATGTAGGGCATTAGTTAACCCTTTCACCTCCAAGTGTTTATTCTCTTTGTTTAGTTTTCCTTCAACATCACATAGCTTCTTATAATCTTCATCCATTTCAAGATCGCCTATCTCTATGATCTTGCAGTGAATATAAGACCTAACGTCTTCTATGAGTAAAAACCTAGGAGGAATTTTCAAAAATGCATCAGTTTCATTGAGTTTCGATGCAATTTCTAGGCAGATTTTATACTTTGTCTCTACACATGTACTGTTCTTGATCAGCTTCACCACATTCCTCTTATCATTCTTGACCTTTGCAGTTCTTGAGGTGGTTGCCATTGAGTTTCAAGTTTTTAGGGTATTTTAGAAATTAAGGCTTTCTTGATAAAACAATGACAGAGATCTTTCGGTACCTTTGGTACTTACTTCAATTCGCATTAGTGATGAAAGATCTATTTGTTGTGTGCTGAATCAATCTGTGGACACTTTTGCTTTCTTCTCTTTAATATCTTTGTTTTCACTTTGCTTTCTCTTCAAATCACGGGTGAAAAATGAAGTTGTCCCGTTGACTATTTATAGACTCTTTGACCTAAGTGTTTGTAATAAATGCTCAACGACTCATCGGGACATGAAGATGGGTTTCATCAGACAAAATTTTCAAATCATCATTGGTGATGACATGATGCTTTGGGTAGTTGTTAACCATTTTTCTTTTATTGACAGATATCAGTATTCTATCATGACAACTTCTATACTTTGCTTTCTTACCAACGAGTGTCAGGTTACATTGGCAATTTAGCCATTTTATGAGTTGACCGACAATTTTTGGTAAGTGTAAATAGCTCATCATTATGTTCACTGACAATTTTTGGTAAGTGTTTATCGATGGTGTTGTATTCTTAGATTTGTAACAAGTAATATAAAATGCATCTTTTGTTCATGCAAATTTTGACTATCTATCAATTGTATAATGGAACTGATGTAAAATGAATTGGTGTAATGTAGTTCCATACTTACTTGTTCAGCTTAAGTGGGGTTGGTGATGTCACTGGATCCATTAGATGGGGTGTCACCATTTACATTTCTTGGTTCAGCTTCATCATTACTTGAAGCTTTTCTCCACATTTTATCTCTTGCCCTCCAGATATCTTCAATGGTGTTCCCATTGGGATATGTGCTTGACTCTGTCAATCGGTCTTTGCAATATTTATTGAGATGACCAACTTTGTGATAGTACAAGCATGTCATTCTAGGGTTTGACCAGCCTCTAGACCTTTTGGTCCATGCTCTTATGTAGTTTGCAGCAATGTGACCATATCTACCACATGTCGTATAGTTTTTCCATGTATTGTAATCCCATGTATATATTGATTACCTATTCTCTTTGGTTGATAAGGAACTTCTTTACCTTTTGGATTCCATGCTTGCCTTTTACTTTTCTAGCATTCTGTTAGGATGAATTTAGAATAACTAAGAGGGGGGGTGAATCAGTTATCCTAAGGTCCAGATGTGCCCATATAAAACTTTAAACCAACTTCAACAACTTAGATTTTGTAAATCTAGATCCAATTTCAGCTCTAATGCTAATTCACTGAGTGACCTCCATTTTCATCTCAAACTTCAGATCTACTTGGAAATCCATCAAGCAATCACTTCACTTCTCTACTCAGCCTTCTCTGCTAGGTCTTTACCAATAAGTCAATTAACCATGCAAATACTTTGCATTCCACTTCTCCTTCCTTGGATACAATAACAATAACCATAGTAGGTTATATTATACCTCCTCATCTAGGTTAGATAAATCTTTTGCCGCTTAATCAAGATTGTAGATCTTAGGTTAGGTCAGATCCAATAGATCTTTCCATCATTACATTTAATTTAATTCTCCAATATAGTCATTAATTAAACATTGAATCCATGCACTAATAACGCTTTCCCGTGCATTAAATGAATGTGTACCAATCTTAATTAACAATGCATATTCTAATAAATCAACTATGTCAGCCATAGATCTCAGATCTCATCAATTAAAAGAATATTGTTGCTCAGCTTTCTCTATCTCCCTCGGCATTTCACTAGTGCTTGACATCATCTTTGCATTGCTCGACATCACCTTTCACTTTGCTTGGCATCGACTTTTCTTTTCTTGGCATCAACTTTTCTTTTCTCAGCATCAACCTTCCCGCGAACTGTCATTGATAGATAAACAATATATCACTTTTCCAAAGTGCCAAACGATCAAGTACCCTTGTTTATACTCACAAATCAATCATTTCCTTGGTGTTCTTGTTATCCCATTCTTTTCAAATCTTCATTAATTAATAGATAAGGTACTCAAACATACAACAATAGTCTCACCAGTTAAGGTTTGACATCAATGACAAAATAACAATTGTCTACATTGTAGTAATCTTTCCAACAATCTCCCTCTTTGGCATTGATGGAAACACTAAAGTGTAAAACAATAATTTTCAACCAAAGTTACCATACAATCCAAAAAGTGCCTGTGTTCCTAATATGAACAAATCTTCATTAATGTCTTTAGCTTCATTCTAACTCCCTTTGTATCTATAGTCACACTGAAATGTTTTATGTTACTGTCCAGCTCCCTTTTTAACTAATATCTCCCTTATATTTGTTGTTAATCTCCCTTGTATCTGTTGTTTTAGAAATAATCTCCCTCTTTGAAAACAATGCGAAAGATGTTGACATCTTCATTATGCAGATTCTTCTGTTCTAATATTTGTATCATGTTGTTCCTGTCATATTTGTGTATGACTGATCTTCTTTTTCTGTTCTTGTCTTCTACTTCACAATTTTTAGGCAGCATCCTAAAAATGTGACTTACTATGCATCAAAGTGTCAAGTGTTCTGATTAAAACATTTGATGCAACAGTACCATTCAGAACTAGTTAGCCTCTTCTAGGGGAATTACCCCCAATTTACCTCTTAGATACTCATGAGCATCCTTGGGTAATTATTTTTTAAATATGTCTGCCAACTGTTCCTTAGTGTACACATATTCCAGTCTCACTTCCTTCTTCTGAACTAGCTCCCTCAAGTAATGATACTTGATAGCTATATGTTTTGTCTTAGAGTTCATTATAGGATGTTTAGAAATATTAATGGCACTCATTTTATCACAATATATGACTAGTTATGTGATCTCCTCCTTCATACCTTTTAGTAGTATCTTCAACAATACAATGTTTGAACAATTAACTGTTACTTCCACATACTTGGCTTTAGTTGTAGATTGTGAGGTGCAATTCTATTTCTTGCTTATCCAGGAAACTAATCTTTTCCCCAAGAGAAATGCTCATTCTGTGGTGCTTTTTCTATCATCAACATTACCAGCCCAGTCAAAATCAGTATAGAATCTGAGTTCAAAGTTGTCATTCCTTTTGTAATATAGGCCATAGTCTTTTGTACCTTTCAAATATCTCAGAATTCTTTTTACTACCATTATATGTGTCTCTTTTGGATTAGCAGAAAATCTAGCAACAATTCCAACTGCTAATGCAATATCAGGTCTACTGTGTACAACATATTACAGCTTACCAATCATTGATTTGTAGAGTGTTTGATTTACCTTTTTTGTATCATCATTCTTTGTCAACTTCTATCCAGTAGCCATGGGTGTGCTCACTAGTTTTGAATCTTCCATACCAAAAGTTTTTAGTATCTCCTTGATATATTTTGAATGAGTAATATAGATACCATTCTTCATTTGATGTATTTGTAATCCAACAAAGAATTTTATCTCACCAAACATAGACATTTCAAATTCAATTTGCATCTCTTTTGAAAATGCTTTACATATCATATCTTGTCCACTAAATATGATGTCGTCAACAAAAATTTCAGCCAATAAAATTCATGTACCTTACTCTGCTTTCAAATACAGATTTTTGTTGTCATTTGTTCTTGCAAATCCAATCTTCATTAGATAATTGTGCAATCTTTCATACCATGCTCTGGGTGCTTGTTTCAGTCCATATAATTCCTTGTGTAGTTTGCAAACCATCTTCCTCTTACTTGGGTCAACAAATCCATCAGCTTGTTCAATATATACTTCCTCTTCTAATATCCCATATTAAAATTGTGACTTCACATCCATTTTATATACTTTAAATCCTTTGTAGGCTGCATATGCAAGTAGAGTTCTCACACCCTCAAATCTTGCAACTGGGGCAAATGTCTCTCCATATTCAATTCCTTCCTCTTGTGCATAACCTTTGCATACCAGTCTTGATTTATTCCTTGTCACCTCTCCATGTTCACTCAACTTGTTTCTAAATACCCACTTTGTACCAATTACATTTTTGTTGTCAGGTCTCGGTACTAGTGTCCATGTCTTGTTCTTTTCAATCTGGTCTATCTCTTCATTCATGGCTTGAATCCAGTCTTCATTGTCCAAAGCATCTTTTACTGTCTTAGGCTCAAAATCATATAGAAAACATGTGTCTTCTCTTAATTTTTCTCTTGTCATAACTGCAGAATCCTTTGCTCCGATGATTTGATCAAGTTTATGGTGCCTTCTTACATACTTTGCCAAAGTAGGATCTCTTTTAGCTTTAGTTTCATCATTCAAGATCAGTTCAGGGTGAAACCATGACTCGACATCTCCATCAAATAGCTTGGTAGTCACGTCCTGTTGCCCGACAATTTCATTCTATGTTTCGGTAGGTGCAGATTGTTTCTCGGCAACTTCATTTTGAGTTTCGTTAGAATCCTCCTCTTCAAGATAGGTGAATGATCTGTAACTTTCAGGCTCAATCATGCTTTCAGATTCATTTCTTTCTGCATATGCTTCAATTCTAACATTTGCACTTTCCATAATTTTGTTAGTGTTAGATTTCAAACATTTGTATGCCTTACTCTTAGTAGAATTTCCAAGAAATATTCCCTCTTCTCCTTTAGCATCAAGTTTACCATTTTTGTTATCCTTTAGTATAAAAAATCTACTCCCAAAGACTTTAAAATAACTTACAGTAAGTGCATGTCCATACCATAGCTCATAAGGTGTAGTATTTGTACCTTTCTTGACTTGTACTATGTTCAAGGTATAAATAGTTGTACTCACAACTTCTCCCCAATATTTCTGTGCAACATTTTTCTCCGTCATTAATGTTCTAGCACAATCCATGATAGATCAATTTCTTCTTTTAGCTATACCATTCTGTGGTGGTGTCTTAGGTGCTGACATCTGTCTTTTTATCTCTCGGTCATTGCAGAACCTGTTAAACTCATTAGAAATAAACTCACCTCCTCTGTTAGATCTCAGACATTTCAGACTCTTACTTGTTTCCTTTTAAACTTTTGCCAAGTACCACTTAAATAACTGAAATGCATCAGATTTTTCTTTGAGAAACATAATAGTCATCATCCTAGAGTAGTCATCTACAAATAGAATAAAGTATTTGTCTCCACAGTGACTTTTGTTAGCAATAGGTCCACAAAGGTCAATATGAGCCAATTCCAAAATATTCTTAGAAGTATGAGTTTTTCTCTTAAAACTAGATTTAGTCATTTTTCCCAACTGACATTGCTTACACATTGCATTCTCAGGTTTCTTTAACTTAGGCAGCCCTATAACCTTTTTCAATTTACTTATGCTTACCGAGTTATCAAAGTTAACATGACATAGCCTCTTATGCCATAACAAAACATCATTATATTATGCAAACAAGCATGTCTCTTCAACTAAATCAAGATAGAACATGTTGCCTTTTGTTTTCTCACCACCTCCAACTAATTCTCCATTGGCATCATAGATCTTTGCTTTCCTATGATGGAATTCAAATATATAACTAAAAGTGTTCAACTATGAAACACTGAACAAATTATACTTAAGATCATCAACCCAGTATACATCATCGCATCTAATCTTGCTAGTTAGTTGAATTGATACTTTCCCTTTAACTCTACAAGGTGTATCATAACCAAACTTAACATATCCACCTTTACATTGATCTAAGGTTTCAAATTTGTCCTTATCACCAGTCATGTGATGTGAACAACCACTATCAATAATCCAACGATCACCTTTACTCATATAAGAAATTAGTATAGTTTTGTCATCATCATCAGAATCATATTTCATTGCAATATACACAACTTCTATATCATTTTCATCAGATTTATCATATTTACCATCAGAAGCTTCTTCATCTATATAACAAGATTTCTTACCTTTGTCTTTGTAATCCTTGTACTTTCTGTAGTCTTGGTCATCCTTTCTGTCTTTGTACTTTCTCTCTCTTCTTTCATCTTTCTCATTCTTTTGAGGACATCTAGTAACAATATTGTAGGATTTGAGAAACATGCAAATCCACAGAACCCGAATACACCTGCATGCAAATGACCTAATACAAAGTAGAAGCACAAAGATGAAAAAGCAGAACTCAGAGATGCTCAAAAGAAGAAGCACAATATTATTCTCTAAGTTATGAAAAAACATTACAAAGTTCAACCTATAAAGGTGAACAAACCCTAAAACATAAAAGCTAGGTTGCGCAATATAATTAATATAAAGTATTAATTATATGCACCTAATAGATAGCTTAAGAGAAAAAGAGTAAGAACTAACTGATTACTCTAACACCCCCCCTTAAGCGAAGCTCAGGAGGTAAGCTAACCTAGCATAGCTAAGAAAGTAGGAAATGGGTCCCGGCAACAAGGCCTGATTAGGTACCCAATACAAGGAAATCTCTGTGAACCGGAGACAAAGGAGAAAACCCAGTGGGAAAAACTCCTCTCCAAAAAGAGATATAAAAGCAAGTAAAGACAAAAAGAATGACTTCAAGAGACTCTCTCAAAGCCAGTAGTACAATGCGTGCTGCCAACCCCCCCATGAGAGAGGGTCAAGGCTCCAAAGCCCCCCCAGAATAAAAGAACCCTTGGATCAATGAACAAACCACTGTGACTCCAATGCAGAGGAGTGAAAGTCAGTGGGCACTAAAGAGGTGACCTCGAAAGATGAGGTGTCATTGGAAGGCTAAGTTGATGCTCAAATGAGAAGACATGAGGATCCTAAAAGGGAATCCCCAATGTAAGTGGTATGACAGGTGAGCTGACACTGTCATCAAAGAGGAGACAAATGTCCTCTATAGAGTCCTCAACAACTGCACCTAGTGGCTCGATGAAAGGAGCTGGAGGGTCAAGCAGTGCTGAAGAAGAATCCTGTTGAAGAGAAAATTTCTCCTTAGGATGTGGTGTGGCAGTCACAACACTGGTCTTGGGAACAACACAAAGGTTCAAGCAACCAGACTGCACCGCATGATGCTCTCTCGAAAGAGTAGAGCTGAGCTCTGACAGTGGAGATGGTGGACCAAAGTGAGAGAAGGTATAGAGGCGGGTGGAATGATCAACTATCCATGTAGCAATAATGCCTCCTGTCACACTATCCCTGATGAAGACTGAATCGGTCGTGAACTCAACTATCTTCCCTGACCCACTGCATGTAATCTGATAAATGGAGAGAAGGTTGGCAGAGAGAGATGGAACATACAATACATCATTGAATGTGCCATCCTGAATGCTGACTGAACCTATCCCACAGACTGTCTATACAGTGTTGTTCCCCATGAGAATATGAGGAATAGGAGAAGTCTCAAAAGAAGAGAACAAATCCTAAGAAGAGGCCATATGGTGAGAAGCACCTGAATCCAGTATCCAAGGGACCTGTGAAGGGGATGCAACAGATGCCCATAATGCATGACCCTATCCAAAATCCTGTCCAGATGTCGAAGAAGAGGTAGAAGACTGAAAAGTAGACCCCTATGAGGTGGAAGAGGATGGAGAGGAAATAGTGCTCTTCTGAAGGAGAGCTTGCAAATCTGCAATCTATTTCTCATAACCATCACATCTCTTTTGAAAACACTGTGACTCATCATGGGTCCCCTTCTGACAATAGGAACAAGTGGGGTTCTGAGTCTTCTATTTCTCCTTCTTAGAAGAAGATGGTGGGCCAGAAGAGTGCTGAGTAGGTGAATCAGATATCTGCTTCGGCTTCGGCTTCTATGTATCCTGAGATGACTTGGCAAGAAATGCCTGTGACTGTGAGCCTGTAAGAGAGTCCATCTGACTGAGCTTGGACTGCTCACGAGTTAACCTATCATAGAAGGTCTCAAAAGAGGGCATAACATGTCGTGCACCCAGTGCATCCATAGTGGAGTAGAAGGTAGAAGTGAAAATCTGATAAGGACCACGAAGCTTGGAGAGTATCAGGAAGATACACTCATCATCTGACTTCATCTTTCCAGCAACCTGTAGGATAGATCAAAGAGACTTGAACTTCATCAGGAAGTCCTCAATGATGGTGAATGAGTTAGGTGCCAAGGAGGTGAACTCTGCATCTATCTAGAGAATCCTGAACTGATCCATGGTGCCAAACAAGGTGGAGAACTTGTCCCACATATCCCTGGGTGTAGTCAAACCATCCAGGTGGAACAATAACCCATATAAAATGTTCATGGCAATGAGGCCCATTGCCTCATCCATCCTATTTCTGTGCATAATTTCCTCATAAGGCCTCTAAAGAATTGGTTGAGCTGCATCCATGCAGGACCATAAACCTCATGACATGAGGAGTCTGGTCATGTGTGGCTTCCATGTGTGGTAGTTGTGAGGTGTCAGTCGAGCCACAGAGGGGTCCGACATTGAAAGAAGAATAAGATAGAAGTAGAAGGGTCTTTCTAAATGAAATGAAATAAAATAAAATGCACCCCCCCACAATGTATAATACTAACCCTCATACACCCCAAATTACTATGAAAGCACAAGAAATGAGAAAAAAACCTGAGTTCCAGAAGCAGAACAGGAGCACAAAGGAAGGAATGACTTTGACTAAAAAAATCAGAAAAAAAATGGTAAAATCAAGAAATTAGACCTACACCAATGCGTCCATCTTGAAAAGACCTTTCTGACGATATAAGATACTTGCATTTTTGAGTCTGTTTGCTCAAGTTACGAGCAAAAAACCAACAGGACCCTCAAAAAACTAGTCACTGGAAAAAACCAGTCATGAGCATAATATTGACGGCCAAATGCCCATCGCAGGGCTTGGTGGCACGGTGGTGGCCCATGGGTGGCACCACTAGCGGAGGCGGCAAACAGGCGGGGCGGTGGCGGCGGGAGGGCCGGGCACGGGCGGCGGCCGATGGGCGGCGGTGAGCCCGGGTGGCACGCTAGTGGCCGCTGGGTGGCGCGCTGACCAGTAGTAGCGTACTAGTGGCACATGCTGGCAGCGCCCAAAAAGGCATGAAAAGGCACATTTTTGAATTTTTTTAAAGATTTTTTCTCAATTTTTGAGCCCGTACGGCCCTAGAAGGCTAGAAATTTTTGCCTGTGGTCACAGAGGCCAAAATAGTCAAACTTTATATGTTTTTCGACTCTCCTGGGCCCTCTGGACGCAATGGTAGAGTCCATTTTTGCTCAAATGACTCCAGAAAATGGCGCCTCCTTCAAAGTGACCCAAAAAACCCCAGACAAGCTGTGGCTATCCTCTTCAAATTGTGGATTCAAAAAACTTTGATCAAGCAGCAACAGGGTGGCTCTGATACCATGTAGGATTTGGGAAACATGCAAATCCATAGAACCTGAATACACCTGCATGCAAATGACCTGATACAAAGTAGAAGCACAAAGATGAAAAATCAGAACTCAGAGATGCTCAAAAGAAGAAGCACAATATTATTCTCTAAGTTATGAAAAAATATTACAAAGTTCAACCTATAAAGGTGAACAAACCCTAAAACATAAAAGCTAGGTTGCGCAATATAATTAATATAAAGTATTAATTATATGCACCTAAGAGATAGCTTAAGAGAAAAAGAGTAAGAACTAACTGATTACTCTAACAAATATGACCAACTTTGTTACAAGAAAAACAAATAATAGGAAGTTTACCTTTGAATTTTCATTTTCCTCTAGCTAGTCTCCTTGCCATAAGTGCCTCAAGCTCTTCTAGATCATCATCTAAGGTGTCACTATCATTGTCCACACATTTTTTCCTTTCCTTGATTTGCCGATGAACATCTATGACTTCAATGCAGATTCAACAACTTGTGGAGTATAGTTGTCAAAATTTGACATCTCAAATGCAGTAAGTCTGCCTACCAGACTTTCCAGAGTCAAATTGTTATTAGGAGTACATCTCAATTCTTGAATTGTAGATACTCTAATAGCATAAATAGGAAGAAGTGTTCTCAGTACCTTTCTCATGATAGTATCATCATCAATGGTTACCTTAGCTCCTTTAATAGCATTTACAACTTCCTTTATCCTATCATAATATTGCACTATATTTTCTCCTTCCTATATTTTTAAATCATCAAACTTACCTCTCAAGCTTTTAGATTTGGCTCTTAGTACATTCGTATCACCTCCATAAATGGTTACAAGGGCATCCCACATCTGCTTTGCACTTGTACAATCCTTGATGTCCTCAAATTCATGATAGTTCAAAGATGATGCAAGTTCCAGCATTGCTTGATTATGTTCATCATTTTATCTTAATTGTGCAACATTAAAAACTCTAGTAGGGGCTACATACTCTATTTCAATCTATCATTTAGCAGAATCACCAATACCAGCCAAGTGAAGTTTCATCAAAATTTTTCATGGAGGAAAGTTTTCCTTGTTAATCTTCAGTCCATCCCTTTTATACATCTTGATCTTAATCTCTAAGTACCTTAAAAAATTTTCAAGAGAACTATGCTCTGATACATATTGTTAGAATGAATTTAGAATAACTAAGAGGGGGGGGGGGGGAATCAGTTATNCTCTAAGTACCTTAAAAAATTTTCAAGAGAACTATGCTCTGATACATATTGTTAGAATGAATTTAGAATAACTAAGAGGGGGGGGGGGTGAATCAGTTATCCTCAGGTCCAAATGTGCCCATATAAAACTTTAAACCAACTTCAGCAACTCAAATTTCACAAATCCAGATCCAATTTCAGCTCTAATGCTAATTCACTGAGTGGCCTCCATTTTCATCTCAAATTTCAGATCTGCTTGGAAAACCATCAAGAAATAACTTGGCTTCTTTTCCCAGCCTTCTCTATTAGGTCCTTACCAATCAGTCAATTAACCATGCAAATAATTTTCATTCCACTCTCCTTCCTTGGAAATAATAACAATAACCATGGTAGGTTATATTATACCTCCTCATCTAGGTCAGATAAATCTTTTTCCTCTTAATCAAGATCATAGATCTTAGGTTAGGTCAGATCTAATGGATCTTTCCATCATTACATTTAATTTACATGTCCAATACAGTCATTAATTAAAAATTGAATCCATGCACTAATAACGGTTTCCCGTGCATTAAATGAATGCAGACCAATCTTAATTAACAATGCATATCCCAATAAAATCAACTATGTTAGCCATAGATCTTAGATCTCATAAATTAACAAAATACTATTGCTCAGCTTTCTCTATCTTCCTTGACATTTCATTAGCACTCGACATCATCTTTTCATTTCTCGACATCACCTTTCACTTTGCTCGGCATCGAATTTTCTTTGCTCGACATCGACTTTGCTTTGCTCGACATCGACCTTCTAGTGAACTGTCAGTGATAGCTAAACAACATATCACTTTTCCAAAGTGCCAAATGATCAAGTACCCTGGTGTATACTTATAACTCAACCATTTCCTTGGTCTTCTTTTCATCCCATTCTTTTCAAATCTTCATCAATCAATAGATAAGGTACTCAAACATACAACAATAGTCTCACCAGTTAAGGTTTGACATCAATGATAAAATAACAATTGTCTACATTATAAAAATCTTTCCAGCACATTCTTCAGATGTGTGCCCATTCATTTTGCATGTAGGACAATATTTGTCCTTTTAGGTTTCCTTCTTTGGTTGTTTTATCTTTCTCTTGCATTCATAAGCCTTATGTCCTTTCTTGTTACATTTATAATAGAATCTTATGAATGTAGGTGTAGATTTAGGAATACTTGTCATTTTACCTCGACATACATTTGATGTGTGCCCTTTCTTTCCATAGTGCTTGCATGTCAGCTTTCTTGGTCTTGAATTTTCATAGACATTCTTTGGGTTTGATGATTCTCCATTTTCAATAAAGCCTATACAATTGTTGTGGTTGATTTTTCATTGTCCTTCAAGAAAGTCATCCATTCTTTTATTGCTTTCTTCAGCATTTCTGATAATATCATTATGTTGTTGCTGAATTCTAACCTCATGTTTTAGCTTTTCATTTTCTTCTCTTAGTTCACTGATAATCTATATTCTCTCAATGAGTTCCACATTTATTCTATTTGCTTCTTGACTCATAAGAATAATCTAAATTGTGAGATCATGGTGATGCTCAGCATGTCTTTTGATTTCCAATTCCTTTTCTTGTAGTTTCTCTGTGATCTTCCTTCTTTCATCAATAGCAAGTGTTCTTTCTGTTTCATCTTGTCTAGAAGAACTCATCACATTAATCATTCTCACCATCTGGCTCTCTTGACCAATTTGTAGCTTCTTTATTTGTTCTATCAGATGTTGATTGATCTCATTTAGATTTGTGATGTTCTCTTTTGATGTGTCCAATGTATTACTTGCATTTGATCCTAAAGATTTAAAGAAATCTAGAATTTCTTCTTCTTGATAATGTTTTTCATTATTCCAGGTAGCCATACCTTTTCTCTCATCCAACAGCTCTCTCATCTTGATTTTAGCTTCTTTATACTATTCATAGAACATCTACATCTCAAGCTTTTTGTTCTCTATGTTCTTATCAAGTTTGTACTTCTCTAATGTATGATCTTTGCTCTTAATCCTTTAATCTTTTAAAGAAGAGACTTAGCTATGATACCAATTTTTAGAATTAATGGAAGTAGTACTGAGAGGGGAGGGGTGAATCAGTACCTCTAAAACTTTTGACACCTTTCACACTTCATCATTAGTAATCATTCATTATAGTATTAATGACCATTACTATTGTTCTTTCTTATGTATGTATTGTTCATTCATAATATTTAATAGTTTGCAACATTCATAGAAACATTCATGAAGATGATAAACACATAACACAAGATATGATATCATAGAAAACTCTTGTTAGGAAAAAAAACCTGTGGTGGGGATGGCACCCACAAAACTTCACTATCTACAGAATGGAAGGGAGCCAGTTAAGGATTACAATTTGATCACTTCTGATGATCTACCATATTAAGAGTATTAAGTTGGATACCTGTTAAGATCTACTCTATTAAGAGCTTTAGCAACTCTGATTTAAGTGTGCACTCAGTTATGACATTTTACAATAGGATGGTTAAGCCAACCTTTCTTGAAAGGATTTCATTAGTGTACTACACTTGTTAGAATGAGTAAAATTGTTGACCTACTACATACAATCTATAATTATTGATTACAAATCCATTAAAGCTCTCATAAGTATAATATCACCTTAAGTGATTGATGAATACCTTTTCTCTGCTTGTTGGTAGCCTCTGTTCTATTCTTGAAACTGACTTGATTCTTTTTTCTGTGCTTCTGCATGAATTCTCTGTCTGGTCTCTAGTTTCTCTCCGTGGCTACTATCTTCATTGAACAACAACTATTTACAATAGATTGAGCACCTATTTATACAAGTATTTGACCTATCTTGGAATCACACTTTTCAATGTTAACTCTTAGATCCAAGGTTTACAACTTGACCTTGATCTTTAGTTTGCATGTTTTAAAATAGTAAAAATAATTAAAACAATAATAAATACATTGCTTTCTCTGCACATAATGGATTTAAAAGTAAATCAAGAAACTATAAATACAAATTCAATGATTTATCTGACGTGGAAAGTCAGATCCACTTTTTGCGGGATGTAACTGACTGTCAATTCTTGGTCATCGATTTGAACTTGAATTCTATTGGCGTTCCTTTTTTTGAAATATTTGTTGGGTTCCCTTTGTCTGTCAATTTCCTCTCTTTTCTTGTTCTATCAAGTTGCACTATTGTTACTTGTCGGGTAACCTTTTTGTCGGGTAGTGCAGTGCCCTGTCTATCAGTGTTGTGTAAACCAATTATGCAGATCATATTTTTTCTCCAAGTATACTAATGGAAAAATATAATCCCTTTAAATACTTTTATTACATTATTTTTGGGTGCTAATTCCCACCATTTTTTTTCCCTTAACACAGTTTCCTTGGCAATAATTTCTTATGTTATGGTGTTGTATTTGATTTTTTCAATTTTTCATTAAGTAATTTATTTACAAAGTATAACATTTAAAGTATTTGGCATACAACTGATAGTGGTGGGCCTCAAGGTTCCACGTGGTTGGGTGGTAAATATGTTTCTCCATGGAGGTACGTTGATTTTTTTCCTCAGCATATTGGATGGATTCTGCATTTTCATTGTACCTTCATTATAGTTTCATGATAGATGATCACTATTGTACCTTTTATCCTATTATGTATTATAGATCATTGGCAATGTAAATGAATACTCTCTATACTAATAAAAAGATGTATTGTAAACATGTATCAATAATTTATTGAAATGTAATGTTTAGAAATGGATAGATTGATGTTGGTATCAACTATCATTATGAGCTTGTATATTTTCATGTTATGGATTAGACACATATGGATTTGTGGATTAAAATAAATGAAGTTAGTGTTATTAATATTGTGTATTATTTCGTGATGGTTAAATTCATTTAGTTGTACAATTATATGTTGCTTAGTAGTGATGTCAAGGAACTTAAGAGGACATGGTGTTATGTTTGATGTTTAACATTTATGCATCTTAGTTAAATGTTGAATCATTTAATTTGTTTTCATTATGTGTGTCATTATGGTGAAATGTATTCATTAATATTGTTGAAAAAAATTATGCCATGTTCTTTAGGAAATTTATGTTGTACTCTCAGGCTCCTTGGTGGAGTGTTACATCTATTATCAAAGTACAAGTTCTACACTAGGAACTTGATGTGCCCATTAGATGTTTTGTTTTGTACTCTCCTATTTTGTTTTCTTTATGTTTATTAACCTTGTCTTATGCTCATGTTCATAAAATTTCCTTTATAAGGTAGTGGCTGAGATAGAGGCCATGGTAGAGGTCGAGGTAAAGGTCGAGGTTGAGGCTGAGGTCAAGATGAAGGAAGTCATTATAGATTGTCATCAAGTTCTTATCATGAGGATTTATATGATTAGTATTCAGATGATCATAGCGAGGAGATAAGGACATAACAAAACATGAATCAACATGATGATTCAAAACGTGCACATATGTGTCATTTTCTTCAGGAGATTCTTAATCAAGTAGATCATAGACAAGATAGGTGTCAGAAGGAGGAATCTCATCACTCTCATTATCAATAAAGGAGGATATCTTAGAGTCTTCGAAGGATGAACCTTAAATAAGAGGAAGATGCTTTTATGGCCAAACACATGAGAGATTTTTTTAGAGCATGTCCTCCTACCTTTGACAGATCTAGCAGTGGGTCAACAATTGAGACTTGGCTTATATATTTGGATAGGTTCTTTTCCATGCATCCATATAGTAGCTATACAAAGGAAAGGTGCACCATTATGTATCTTCAAGGGTTTTCTGCTACATGGTGGCAGTTGGAGGAACATAAACTACATTTGGACATATCAACTACTTTTGGGGATCTTCTCAGCTCATTTTATTTTGGATCATTAGAGGCAGAGGTGAGTAGATGAATTTAAATATTTGAACTAGATGAATATTAAAGTTGAGTAGTATGCCTTTTTGAGCTGAAGAAGTATGCAGGTATAAGAGATGATGATGCTATGTTGGTCTAGCAGTTTTTTAGGGGCCTTATACCCACATTAGTGGTGATGTTTAGGTCTTCAAACCCAAAACCATGAAGGATGTAGTGGAAAAATATATCTTTACTGAGGAGAATTTGGGCATGAGACTTGGTGGTCATACGGGTTCTCATTCTGGAATTGCCCTTTTGTTGGCTTAAGTACTCTAGGTACTTAGTCCTAGGGTGCAAGCTATTCCAAGAATCAACCTTCATCCTCTAAGGGTGGTCAAAATATTAAGAAGAGGAAGTTCCAAGATAGTAAGGGAAACAAATTTCAATATAATCATGGGAATGGATCTAGGAAGGACAAAAATTGGCACCACACCAACCACCATCATAATAGATAGCCTGTACAAAGATTTTGACAAAGATTTAGCAAAGGTAATTTTTAGCAGTCAAATGAACCTCCAATAGGGAGAGGTTCAAGAATAAGATTAGAGTGATTTTCTTGTGGTCAGATAGGGCATATTGCAGTTAAATATCTCCAGAGATGATTTTACGCTTCTATTCATTGATAGGCTACTTCTAAGCCTCTAGTGGGTGCCCTAGGCAGATCACACTGAGATTTTGTAGTTGTTTTTCATTGTTAGACCAAGCATCAAGATACAATGATCAAGACATCATGTGTACATTAGGTGATATCTATATATCTATTTTGTTTGATTTTGGTGGTATGGATTCTTTTATTCTTCCCTCCCTTGTGAAGTGTTATGGACTGGCAATAGGAAAACAAGATGTTATGTGGTGAATCGACTTGGCTTCAGGAACAAAAGTGTCTATATATTCTTACATTCATGATTGTGTATTGGGTCTTAGTAACTTTGTGACTACTATAGATCTATGCATTATTCCTTTGGGATCCTATGATGTAGCGGTGGGCATGGATTGGCTAGATGATCATAGAGCCAATATTAATTGTCAACGTAATCTTATTCAATATGTGGGTGAGTTTGGTGTGGATGTGGATATTGTAGGTATTTAGAGGCCTATTTCTCTATACATAATTTATGTGATACAAATATAGTGATGTATGTGGTAGAGATGCCATGTTTTTATAGTATAAGTTGATGACTTGGATGAGGGTCAGAGTCAAGAGATCACTCTTGATAAACATCCCCTCATTTGTGAGTATGTCGATGTGTTTCCTAGTGAAACCCTAGGTATTCCACCCTGGTGGGATATTAAATTTTGTATAGGTTTTGTTACTAGAGAAGAGCCCATCTCTAAAGTATTATACCAGATGAAGACATAAGAGTTGAGTGAGCTTTGTCTTTAGTTAGAGGGGATTTTGGAAAAAGGTTTCATTCGACTGATTGTTTCTCCATGGGGAGTTCTTTCCATTTTTTTGAAGAAAATGGATGGTTCTTTTCTCTTATACATTGACTATAGGTAGTTAAACAAGGTAACTATAAAGAACATATATCCTTACCAAGGATAAATGATTTATTTGATAAAATGAAGGGAGCCAAGTTAATCTCCAAATTTGATTTAAAGTAGGGATATCACTAGTTGTGTATACATGAGGAAAACATCCATGAGATAACCTTTCATACTAGATATGGACACTACAAGTTTATATTGTTTCTATTTGGCTTTACTAATGCTCCATCAATTTTTATGAGCTTGATAAATAGATTATTTCACACATACCTAGATTAATTTTTCATTATCTTTATTGATGATATTGTTGTCTACTTAAAGACTACGGAGGAGCACAAGGAGTATTTTTAGGTAGGTTTTGTAGTACCTACATGATAATCAGTTATATGCCAATTTGGCTAAGTGTAAGTTCTTTTAGAATGAGGTCAAGTACTCATGATAAGCAATTTATGGAGAGGGTATTTTTGTTGATCCCTATAAGATCTAGGAAATTGTGGAGTGACCAACATGCAATGAAGTATAGGTTTAATGCTTCATTGGTTTGGTAGGTTACTACTGTTGATTCATGAAGCACTTTCTGAGAGTAGCTCATCCCATTACCTCTCTTCAAAGGAAAGGGAATAAGTTCACATGGTCATAAATAATATGAAGCACCATTTCAAGATCTCAAGGAGAGATTTACTAGTACAACCATTCTAGCAGTTCCAAATCCAACTAGTGACTTCATGGTTTGTATAAATGTTTCTTTTGAGAGTATTGGAGTGTTCCTTATTTAGGATGAATTCATGATCACTTATGAGTCAGACAAACTCACCGATCATAAGTTTAATTATCCTAGACATGAAATGGATTTAGGAAAAATGGTGCATTGTCTTTTGAGATGGAGGCACTTTATTTTGGGCCATTGGTTTGAGCTTCATAGTGATCACAAAAATTTAGGTTTTATCTTTACACAATCTAATCTAAATGCTAGGTGGTGTTTATAGATGAATTTTATTTGAGAGTATCAATTTGAGGTGAGATACATCAAGGATAAATAGTGTTGAACCTTTGGTAAGTTGGTCTTTGTTTTTGTCATTCATGTCAATAAGGCATATATGTCAGGTATCTTAGATAGTTGTGTTAGTGGTACACAAGGTACAATACTAATGATCATGGTACACAAGATGAAAATTTAAGTGATCAAGAGGTGGTTGAAATCATGTGATTAATTTCCTAATACATTGGTTATATCATTATTGAGGTGGTTGATAAAGTGTTAACTATATAACACTTAGTATTGATAATGAATATTAAAACAATTGTAATTTATAACTACCCATTTGTTTTGGTCTAATTATATTTTCATATAATAATTGTTAAACAATCCCCCAACTATTATAAATTCTAGAAAGGTAAGAGGCAGGTATGAAATGGGTCATTGTTAGTTTCTGCATAAACATGTGGTGGAGAGAGAAGGAATTTTGACAAGAATTGCAAAAATGACAAAGAACATTTATAAAAAGGGGAATCATTCTCCTAAAGAAATGTATAGGTGGTCTTTTAGGTTTTTGAAGGATTTGGAAGATATTCAAATTAGAATAGAAGGTAAAGTTGCAGGTGGATTAGACAACGTAGTGAAGGGTAAAGGTATTTCATTCAAATATGCATCATATGTTTTGATATTGCTTGAAAATATTTATCCGAGGTTGAGGAGGGGATATACATTTTTTTCCAATTATTTAAATTAGTATTTGATCATATTTATTTTTGGTACATTAGTGCACTTTTGGGTGCTAATAATTTGAAAGGAAAATTAAGATTTTATCATTTCAAGAAGGATAAGTTGATTTAAATTTCAAATCTATTATTCCATTTTTAGATTAATGATTTAATATCATATTGTAAGGTTCTGATTTTGATTAAGATCACATGTAAAGGAATATGTTAATACACATTGGTTGATGTAAAAGGGAACAAATTTGTAAACAGAAAGAGAAGTATATCTTTCTTGGTGTTTTCAAGCTACATTTTGTTAGGAATAACAGTCCACAAGACAACTGAGAGGGGGGTGAATCAGTTGTATTATAGATTATTAAACTTTAAACTTTATTAACCATATCAGCAAATGAAAATAATAACACAGTAATAGAAAACACCATAACACAATATTTGTTCACGAGGAAACCTTGTTAAAGGTAAAACCCTGGTGGGAATTAACACCCACAAATGATGTACTAAGAGTATAGTGTCCCTGTTAAAAGATATTAGCACTGTTAGGAGCTTGTTATAGAATTACAGTACATAGTCCCTATTAGGAGATAGACCTTGTTAGGAGTCAAAGGAAAATAGTAGGCTCACTACCAAGGCACACGACCCAAAGAAGGTTAAATCCACCCTCAAGGATTTACAATTTGCATCAAGTGTATACAGCAAATACACAATCCAGTGAACTATCTAATAACAACTATCTTTGGTTGATCAGTTCTACTGAAGTATCAACACTGCTCTCTATTTAGTAGTCAAGCTTTGCAGCTTCACAAATCTCTACTCTTCTCTTTCTTTGCCACACTTTTCACAAATGAAAAGATAACTCATATATACCCTTTTACAATAACCCATTAGGTTGGCTAGTTAAGATTTACTAATACATAATTAACTAGGTCGACCAATTAAGGCTTCCCATCATACAAATAATTACATAGGCCATTGCTAAGATACACATGGTACCTATAAAAATTATACAACATTTACAATTCATCACAAATACTTTCAGATCCACAATCCACTCTCATAATTAATTTCCACATGTTACAAGTCTAAAGTCAGCCAAGAAATAGGTCTTCTCCATAACACACGCCACAACTGATGTCATCAGTACCCAAATAGAAATCAAACTCAACCCATTTCACTATCATATGTCAGATCTCCTTCAATAAGCTCGCAAGTTTTGAAACATCTTCCTCAGTAAGATATACCCAAAATACAGAGACCTTCTCTGTCCAGAATTACAGTTGCAGTCTAGAAAAATAGTCTTCACCAACTGAAATGTAACATCCACATAATGTAGCATAAATTCAAGTGACCTTAGGAGTAAGGTTAGAACAAATCCTTCTGCATAAATCCAACTTCGATCCTTCTGAATCATCTATACAATTTCTGTACACCCGTTCCTGTTAAGTAGTCAATCTGTCTTCTCCATAGAAATATATGTTGACATCAGTGACAAAACTTGAATATCAACAGCATGATCAATAACCAAAATTGATATCATCCAACAATCTCCCCCTTTGGCATTTATGGAAACATATGGGAAAATCCATATGCATCAACCCAAAAGTACTCTCTCTCAATACAATCTTCTCAATATCGTCAACATAAATTTCACAAAATAGTAGGGATTTTCTCATAGATTCTTTCCCCCTTTGGAAGCAATTCAAAAGGGTGCCATAACTCATATGTAGTCTTCAATATATTTTTCAAATCCTTGTGTCTAATCAAGTGCAAGATCACCCAAATGTGCTCCATAGTGTTTTCCTATGATCACTCCCCCTTAGGAGTAGATCCATACATCAAGTCCAGAGAATAATATAGCTCTGAGATTTACTGGACTGATGCATATCTTCATCATTTTACTTTCCACTGGGAGAGGCCATCACCCTAAGCATTCCTCTAAGGTATTCAAAAGAATCTTTTGGCAAAGGTTTAGTAAATATATCTACTATTTGTTCCTTTGTGCTCATGTACTCCAGTTTAATCTCCTTAGTAGCTACCTTCTCCATCAAGAAATGATACTTGATAGAAATATGTTTAGTCTTTGAGTGAATTACAAGACTCTTTGACATGTTTACTATACTTTTTTTATCACAATGAATAACCACTGCCTCCTTGAAAATTATACCAATATCTTCCAGCATTTGTTTCATCCAAACAACTTGTGTGCAATTAATTGTAGCAGCTACATATTCTAATTCAGCAGTAGATTGAGCAATACAATTATGTTTCTTGTTTAACCAGGAAACCAATCTCTTCCAAATAAAAAATGCACCACCACTTGTGTTCTTTCTATCATCCACATTACCTGCCCAATCAGCATCAGTAAAAGCCTGCAAAGTAAAATCATCAAATTTTTCATACCATAATCCATACTCTACTGTTCCTTTCAGATATCTAAAAATTCTTTTCACAATAGCAAAGTGTGTTTGTTAAGGATCTGCCTAATATCTAGCCATAATTCCAACTACATTTTTAATATCTAGTCTAGTGTGTGCCAAATATTTTAGACCTCCAATCATTGACATGTACTTAGTCTACCCAACACTTTGAGTCTCATCACTTTTTGTTAGTTTTTTCCCTATTATCATTGGTGTACCAACATGTTTACAATCATCCATTCCAAATTTATTCAACATTTCCTTAAGGTACTTGGTCTGAGATATAAATATGTCATTTTTACTCTAATTAATTTGCAAACGAAGTAAAAATTTCATCTCACCAATCATTGACATCTCAAACTCATTCTCCATTTCCTTAGCAAAATTCTTACTCATTTTATCATTTCCTCCAAAAATGATATCGTCAACAAAAACCTCTATAATTAAGATTCCATCTTCATTAGATCTTAAAAAAAAATTACTGTTTGCATTACCTTTTATGAAACCAAGATGAAGTAGATGTTTGTCTATTCTTGCATACCATGCCCTCGGTGCTCGTTTCACTCCATATAGTGCCTTCTTCAGTCTGCAAACCATGTATTCATCATCTATCAAAGGAAAACCATCAGGTTTCTCAATGTATACTTCTTCCTCTAGGTCACCATTCAAAAATGCATATTTCACCTCCATCTGATACACTTTGAAGTCTTTATGTGTAGCATAAGCAAGGAATAGTCTCATAGCTTCCACTCTAGCAATAGGTGTGAATGTTTCTTCATAGTCTATGCCTTCTTGTTGTGAGTAGCCTTTACATACCAGTCTAGCCTTGTTTCTTGCCACTATGCCTTCCTCATCCATTTTTTTTTTGAAAACCCACTTAGTTCCAATCACATTCTTGTTATTAGGTTTTGGAACCAACTCCCAAGTATTGTTCTTCTTTATCTGCTCTAGTTCTTCTTCCATGGCTTTAGTCCAATATTCATCTTTACATGATTCATCAGTGGCCTTGGGTTCAACTTGAGAAATCAAACAGATCTCATCTATAACTTTAGATCTAGTCATCATGCCTTTGTTTGCATCACCAATAATTTTATTTTCAGGATGGTTTTTCCTGACATACCTTGGAGTCTTCAATGTCTTAGTAGCTTCTACCTATTCTTCTTCTTCAATCCCATTCTCAATCATCAAGGGTTCTTCAGGTTTAGCAACAACTTCTCTTGTTTCTATTATTTGACCACAATCATACATTCTTTCCTGAATTTGAAATTTTTCATCTATCCTCACATTGACACTTTCAATTAGTTTTTTTAGTCTTAGATTGAAACATTTATATTATTTACTCTTAGTAGAATAACCAAGAAAAATTCCTTCATCACTTCTAGCCTCAAGCTTTCCTATCTCATCATCTCTCTTGATATAGCATTTACTACCAAATATTCTAAAATATTTCACGGTAGGTGTATGATCAAACCATAATTCATAAGGGGTTTTATTTGTACCTTCTCTAATCTGAATTCTATTTAGTGTGTATACAGTAGTGCCAACTGCTTCTCTCCAATGAACATGTGATACATTTCCTTCCAGCAACATAGTCCTAGCAGCATCTAATATAGTTCTATTTCTTCACTTTGCTATCCCATTCTATTGTGGAGTTCTAGGAGCTGAAGTCTATCTATGTATTCCATTTTATTTACAATATGTGTTAAACAGTTCTGATGTAAATTCTCCTATGTCTTATCTCAAACATTTCATCTTTAAACTAGATTCATTCTCAACTTTTTCTTTGAATAACTTGAATTTGTCAAATGCCTCAGATTTCTATCTCAAATATGTAACCCACATCATTCTAGAAAAATCATCAATAAAGAATATAAAATACCTTTCACCATAGTATTATCTTGTTCTTGTAGGGTCACACAGATCTGTATGCACCAGATCCAAATTCCCTCTTGATTAATAGGCTTTTCTCTTCAAAGTGCTTCTAGCCTGTTTCCCCATAACACATTCTCTACACATAGTGTTAGATGGCTTAAAAATTTTAGGTAGATCTCTTACTGATTTATTCATATTTCCCTTCACAATGTTGTCAAAATTAACATGACAAAATCTTTTGTGCCATAACTAGCTATCATCAATCTTTGCAATAAAACAAGTAGCTTCAGATGTGTTTAGTTCAAATACATTACCTCTAGATTTAGTACCAGATTCTATCAAGTCTCCTATTTTACTCTTGATAAAACAATTCCCATTGATGAAGTTCAGTTGATAACCCTTTTCCACTAGCTTTCCAACACTCAATATATTATTCTTGAGTCCATCAACAAGTAGTACATTATCAGTGTTAGTCTTACCATCCAATGAGATAGATCCAACCCCAATAATAAGTTTAGGAGTATTGTCACCAAATCTAACAACACCACCATCATGCTTCTTCAAACATAGATTTATTTTTATCTCCAGTTATATGATGTGAACAACCACTATCTATGACCCATTCAGATTTCTTTTCAACTCGAGATACTAATTCTTTTTCCTCATGCATAGGTTCATCATCCTTAATAGAAATGAATCCAATTTCATCAAAGATATCATCCTCATCATCAAATATTCCTTAACTAGCGTAATAGCATTCCTTATCCTTTGAGAACTTAGGCTTGAAAAACATAGGTTTATTCTTTGGAATTCGTGTAGGACATCTAGATGAAAGATGATCGATCTTATTACATGAAAAACATTTCAAAGGTAATTTGCCTTCAAAGTTACCCTTACCTCTCTTTTCTATTCTGGCAATCAGTGCAACAATTTCATCTAGCTTCCTTTCTTCTTCTTGTATATGTTCCCATTTATCAGCATAGGCTCCAAGTTCTTCTCTCAGATCATTACTGCTTGTGCTTGCATTTCTAGCTAAGGTCTTCTTGTTTTTGTGCACGACTGCTTTGAATGCTGACTCAACTTTAGGTAAAGTGTCTCCCAATTATATGACCTCAAATGTAGTTAGTTTTCCAATCAACATCTCTCTGGTGAAGTTTGGTGTCAATGGTATGATCTCCTCTATAGCCTGAACCTTGGTTCTGTATGGAAATGTCAAAGATCTCAGTATCTTTGTAATTAATTCTTCTTCAGTATAAGTTCCTCAAGAGTTCCTAATACCAGTCACCACCTCAGTAATTCTTTGTGTATATGCTCTGATGTTCTCATATTCTCTCATCTTTAATGATTCCATCTTTGTCTTCCAGTTCTGTAACTTTGCTTGCTTTGTAAATCTATCTCCAACATATAGTGCTTCCAGTCTTGTCCATATTTTGTGTGAATAATCCAAGTCCTTTACTTCAGTGAATTCTCCTTCTGATAAAGCATTGATTAAAGATTCCCTTGCAACCATATTACATGAAAATAGCTTCTTTTCATCTTCAGTGGCCTTCTCTAATTCATCCTCAGTCGCTAAATTTTCTTTCTTCTTTATGATCATCCAGTAGTTGAGACCTAGACACATCAAATGTGTTCTCATCTTGTTCTGCCAACTATCAATATTTTTAGGATCAAAATTCGGACTATCCTTCCTATAGTAAGTCATCTTTAGGATCACCTCAAGCTATTGAAATTTCTTTCTGAGGACCAGTAGCTCTGATACCAATTGTTAGGAATAACAATCCACAAGACAACTAAGAGGGGGGAGTGACTCAGTTGTAGTATAGATTATTAAACTTTAAACTTTATTAACCATATCAACAAATGCAAATAATAACATAGTAATAGACAACACCATAACACAATATTTGTTCATGAGGAATCCCTGGTAAAGGTAAAACCCCGGTGGGAATTAACACCCACAAATGATGTACTGAGAGTATAGTATCCCTATTAAAAGATATTAGCCCTATCAGTAGCTTGTTACAACATTATAGTACACAGTCCCTATTAGGAGACAAACCCTGTTAGGAGTCAAAGGAAAATAGTAGGCTCACTTCTAAGGCACATTTCCCAAAGAAGGTTAAAGCCGCCCTCAAGGATTTACAATCCACATTAAGTTTATACAACAAATACACAATCCAATGAACTATCTGATAGGAACTATCTTTGCTTGATTAGTTCCAATGAAGTATCAACACTGCTCTCTATCCAACAGTCAAGCTTAGTAGCTCCACAAATATCTACTCTTCTCTTTCTCAGCCACACTTTTTACAAATGAAAAGATAAGTCATATATACCCTTTTACAATAACCCATTAGGTCGTCCAGTTAAGCTTTCCTAATACATAATTAACTAGGTCAGCCAATTAAGGCTTCCCATCATACAAATAATTACATAGGCCCTTGCTAAGATACACATGGTACCTATAAAAAGTATATAAAATTTATAATTCAGCACAAATACTTTCAGATTGGCAATCCACTCTCATAATTAATTTCCACATGTTAGAAGTTTGAAGTTGGCCAGGAAATAGGTCTTCTCCAGAACACACACCACAGCTGACGTCATCAGTACCCAAACAACAATCAAAATCAACCCATTTCATTATCATATGTTGGCTCTCCATTAGTAAGCTCATAATTTCTGAAACATCTTCCTCAGTAAGATATACCCGAAACAAAGAGACCTCTGTCCAGAATTACAGTTGCAGTCTAGAAAAATAGTCTTCACCAAATGAACTCTAACATCCACATAATGTAACATAAAGTCAAGTGACCTTAGGAGTAAGGTCAAAACATAGTCTTCTGCGTAAATCTAACTTTGATCATTTTGAATCATCCATACAGTTTTTGTACACTTGTTCCAGTTAAGTAGTCAGTCTATCTTCTCCATAGAAATATATGTTGATATCAATGACAAAACATGAATATCAACAACATGATCAGTAACCAAAACTGATATCATCTAGCACATTTGAATTATTGTATCATGATTTGTATTGTAACATAGATGATGGGCTATGATTTTTAATTCATTTTCTTTATTTTATAATTTGGTGCTTATTAATATTCTTGAAGTGGGTGCATCAGATAAAGGGGATTGATGTTCCTTGAGATTGGTGTCTCTAAAATAGGGTGTTGGTGCTTCCCAGAGCTGTAGCTCAAAAATATTTTCCCAAGAAGATAATAAAGTTTCAGATTCAAAGTGGTTTTCTACCCGAAGAGGTTTTCCACTATAAATATTTTGTAGCTTATTCTTCTTTCATATCTTGTTCAAATTTCATAACTTTATGTTATAATTTTAAAAGTTGAAATTGGAAATTTGAAAAGATTAAGTTATAAGTAATCACTGATTCACCCCCCTCTTAGTGGTGTTTGTATTCCAACAAGTGGTATAAGATAAAGGTTACCTACATCAATTTTAACAACTTTAGGTAGATTTTGGTTAAGTGGAATACTTATCTATAATGGCTCAAGATAGTTATTCAAAGGTTCCTATTTTTTATGAATCAGATTATGTTTTCTGGGAAGTAATGATGAAAATATACTTGTTATCTATTAATGTTGATGTTTGATTTTCAGTTGTAAATGGTTTTAAAGTTCCTTATGCTTTACCTATAGATCCTGATGAAAAGAAGAAGTATGAAATTGATATGAAAGCTAAATTTGTAATACTTAATAATTTGTCTAAAGATGTGTTTGTTAAGGTTATGCATTGCAGATCTTCTAAAGAAGTATGAGACAAGTTGAAAAAAACATATGATGGTAATTTTAGAGTTAAAGACGAAAAGGTAAAATATTTAAAATCAATATTTGAAGATCTAAAAATCAAAGATGATGAAAAGGCAGAAGGCTATCTCCTTAAGATAGATGAAACTGTGAATGACATAAGTGGACTGGGTGAAACAATTGATGATATTGATGTTGTTAAGAAAGTCTTATGATATCTTCCTGATAAATTTGATTCTAAGATATGTTCCATAGAATAAACTAGAGACATTAACAAGTACACAATGGAAGATATTCATGGAGCACTTATAGCTTATGAAATGAGAAATTTTGGATAACATGAATCCACAAGAAAAAATAAGCATTTAAGGTAGAAAGTAAAATCAAAGAAGTATCATTAGAATTAGAAGACTTTTATGTTCTTGAAGAACATCTCTCGAGGAAATTAAGGAAAGGAGTAGGTAAATAGAAAGTTAAACTTCCTTTCAAATACTTTAATTGTGGTAAAATAAGATACTTTGCATCTAAATGTCTTTATAATAGTCATGATGAACTAGATAATGAGAAAGATAAATCAAGTAAACATAAATTCTATAAAAAATGTTCTTTAAGAATAAAAAGAGTTTAATTGCTAATGTATCAAATAGTGAATCCGGTAGCTTTGAATGTGATGAAAATGAAGTTCTATTCATGTCTATAGAAATTCCTTGTCAAGAATCAGATAGTGATAATGATGTTGAACTTGTTGAGGCTGATTTAGAATGTGAATTTCTTTATGCACTAAAATAGATCAAGGAATTTAAGTGTTTGAGAAAATCAATTCTTAAAGAAAAATGAGAAATTTGAAAAAGAAACAAAGGAATTAAGCCAACAAGTTACAAATTTGAAATTACAAGTTGAGGAATAGAAAAGAATTGTCTTTGTCATTAAATAAAAGTTAAGTTCTAAAGATCAAGAATGTACAAGGTTAATGAATGAAGTAGTATCATATAATAGAAAGTTGAAAAATATGAGAATACTCATTTGGATGACATGTTAAGGAAATAAATAAGAACATATGATCTAACTAGAATTGGTTTTGAACTTGGAAGATGTTCTAGAGACAATAAAGATAAATCTTTATTTGAGATATTCAAATCTGAAAGTAAGGACATAGATCAACATACCACCACTTCAAATGCAGGTAAAATTGCTGATTTTAGTCAGATTTCTAATGATAAAAATCAGGTTATATCAAGCACTTCATTCATGGGTAAAATATCTTCAAACGGGTTCACTTCTTTATTTGATTGGTATTGCTTTATGTGTCATCAATATAGACATAGAATAAGTAATTGGAAATATATGTCAAGAAGGTTTTCAAAATTTAATTTTGGTTATTCCTTTCCTAAAATGAATGGTATAAGATGTTACAAATTCAATCTATTTTGTCATGGTATGAAGAATTGCAAAACTCAGTCATTTCAGAATGATCAATCTTATAGTATTCTACAAGTTGATAAAGAATTTGATACTAAAGTGACTAAGATATGTAGGCCTAAGGTTTATAAGTCTATGTTTGTTCAAATGGATTTACATTCTAAATAAAATGACTTGTGGTTAATTGATAGTGGTTTTTCAAGACACATGAGAGGTGATAAAACAAGATTTGACAAATTGATTAACTACAAAGGTGGCAGTGTAAGTTTTGGTGATGATTCTTCAAGGAAAATTAAAGGTTTGGGTTCTTTGATGCTTAGAGACAAAATGCCTATTCATGATGTGTATTATATTGACAGATTAAAGCACAATCTTCTAAGTGTTAGTCAATTTGTGATAATGGATATGAAGTTGTGTTTGATGACCATGGTTGTCAAATCAAATCTAGATCAGGACAACTGGTTCCATCAGGTAAAATATCAAAAGGGAATATATACAACTTAAAAGATATCAAAATAACTAAAAACCATGAAGATGTTTAGCTTTTGGGATAGGTGAATGAATTTGTGCAAGATAAAAAGGAAACAAGAATCGATAATATTTTTCTCCAAGATAATGATAATGACTTGAACAATTTAGATAATAAAGTTGAAAGTTAAGAAGAGATAAAGGATCAAACATGAACACCAAAACCAATAGGTACAAAGTTTACAAAAACAAGATTGAAGAAATATCATCCTCAAGAATAGATTATAGGATACAACAAGGCAAATCAATTGGCTCACATGTTCACAAATCTCTCTCAAAATATGTGTTTAAAGGTTTGAGAACCAGATTGGGAGTTCTCTCTTTCTTCTCTTACATAAGTTAATCACTGTGTGATAGGTTTCAGAAGGAGCATTTATGATTATTTTTTCAATTAAAACCTTGGTATATCTCCTTTTTCATTGATGTCAAAGGGGGAGAAAAATCATGAGGAAAACATATTTTGATTGATATATGAGGTTGGTTAATATGTGTTGACGGATTCTATGCAGGTGATGATATATAAGTGATACAAGTACATGCAAAGGTTAATATGTGTTGATGGATTCTATACAAGTACATGATGGATTCTATACAGGTCATGATATACAAGTGATATAGGTACATGAAATAGTTAATATGTTTTTTAAAGTATTGAAATCAATGCCAAAGGGGGAGTATGTTCAACCTTTGGTAATTTGGTCTTTGGTTTTGTCATTGATGTCTATAAGACATATATGTAAGGTATCTTAGATATTTGTGTTAGTGGTACACAAGGTACAGTCCTAATGATCATGGTACACAAGATGAAAGTTTAAGTGATCAAGAGGTGTTGAAATAATGTTTTTGATTGAGGTAAATACAGGTTTTAAAGGGGCCCCAAAACCTTGAACAAAGAGGTCACAAAAGATATTCAAAGTATTCCTCAAAAAAAAAACATACCAAGACCTAGGTGAGGGTTTTACAGCAGGCACCCACAACCTGGATGAAGCAATGCATGAAACAACATTCATGCAAACCCAAGCTAAAGAAAAATCCAAAACTAGGATTTTCCTTTAGCATCCTTCTAAAGATTTTTTATTTTAATTTAAAACCCCAAACATCCCAAACAAGATCTGAGATTTACCCTTACCTCCCTTCCTCTGGGAATGGAGAATTGTGTCAAATTGTAGAGAGGAATTTTTATGATGTTTACCAATAACTAGGGTCCACTCCTCCTCTACCAAAGAAGCCTTCTCTTGGAAGGCTTGAGAGGAAGGTCTCAAGAGAGAGGAAGAAGAAGAAGTTAGGACAAAGAAAACAAAGGGACTTCCTTCTAGATGCAAGGGAGAAACACCAAATCCATATTTCTCTACAAAAATAGAGAGACTAGCCAAAACAGGACTAGTTGGAAGGAAACCAACATACCCAACAGGAACATAACCAATAAAATTACCTGCAGACTATCTAGCACCAAAGCTACCAACAGAAATGACAGAATAACCAACAATACCAAAACCAACAAGAGGAACATCAGCAGTAAAGGAATCCTTGGGAGCAATGAGACCAACATGACTTGTACAAGCAGAAGCTCCAGTGGACTATTGAGTGGATCCAACAAGACCCAAACCAATCAGAATAGTACCATTAGAAACATCTGAAATAGTGCTAGAAGAGGAAATCCCAGTAGACTGAACAACCTCAAAACTACCATCAGTGGTGTTAGTAGGCCCCAAAAGGACTATTCCTACTGGAGGAACCTCCTCAAGCCCAACATTCTCAGCAAGATCAATATTTTTATTTATTGTATAGTGATCGAAAGAAACACCCTTCCACCAAGAAGCAGACCTTTTCTACCATTTTTCTAACATTTTTCACGCTCAAATTTCCATCATAAGCTCGCATCCAGTTGCACATCATCGCATCCGGGATACGCCCTCGCATCGGAGAAATTCCGCATCGCATCCGGATTTCCCGGATCGTATCCGGTAAAACATAGAATCTGGTTCTGCACATCATCGCATCTGGGAGCATTGGATCATATCCCGAATACGAGATCGTATCAAGTAACATTTTAGATCGTATCTGGTTATACAGGTTGCTTTTTCAAGTTGATTAACCCTAACAAGTTTCACAATCTTTGGTTTTCTATTTTTTTGGCAGATTGCAGGTGTTTTGTAGGTTTTGACGAAGGATACTAACTTGTTTTTTGTAGGAAACCCCAAAATACCTTCTTCCGTCTTTGACCTCTATTTTTGTGCTTTAAAACATTTCAATTTAGTGCTTAAAATTGAACAACACAAACAAAACACTTAGTTTTGGTGCATTAAAATCGAACAATCAAACAAACATTTGGTTTTGGTGTTTTTAAAATTGGACAATCA
>MU223791.1:48617-80095 GCA_018584345.1 Thuja plicata
TTGCATTGTTATGCTGCCATTTTCATGCTAGATTGCATATTATTCCATTTCAAATACTAATTGTTAGTTGTATTTCATCTTTCATAGCTAGTTTGCATGCTTGTTTCACCATTTTAGCTAATTTTAACTCAAATCCTTCGTATTTAGGTTGTATTGGTCACTGTTCCATCAACATATTCTGAGGGCTGATATGTTGGTGTTCATACTCTTCCTAGATTAGAAGGCAATAGGTCGCCTTTAGAGGGTTTTATGTGTTTTTCATGCTTTTACTAACCCTATATTGCTAAAACAATGATCTATTGAAGTGTTTGTGTCTATCTAACAGGTACCCATTTACTCGTTTGGACATAACTCGAGGGTATGATCACACTTTAGGGAAAATAGGGTCCATGGTTGCGATAGACCGAAATTAGGTGGTTACAAGTAGGCCCCAAAAGGACTATTCCTACTGGAGGAACCTCCTCAAGCCCAACATTCTCAGCAGGATCAATATTTTTATTTATTGTATAGTGATCGAAAGAAACACCCTTCCACCAAGAAGCAGACCTTTTGGTCTTCATCTTCTGTAATCCACATTGGACCGCCAAGTGACCTATTTTAAAAGATTTTCTACATCTGAAAGGAAGCCCTTCATAGTTCGAAGTTTGAATCCAGGAATTGTTTGATTACTCAAGCTTAATCTTTTCTGGTAACGCCTTAGAGATATCCATCTCTACCAGTAAACAAGCATAAGTCGAGTGCATAATATTAGATGACTCTACATCCACCATCAAAAAATATCTAATAGCCTCGCCCATAACTTCATATAGGGAGTCAACCCAAAAATTAAGGGCAAGATAAGGGAGCCTCACCCAAATTGGAATCTTGTTAAAGATTTTGGAAGAGGGGGAGAAATCATGAAACCAGGGTTTCATGACAACCAAATAACGATTATCCCAAGAGAAATAATTATTGCACATAATAAAATTTCTATCTTCAGCAATATCAAATTTTGCAGTAAAAAAACCCTTTACCATAGGGAAAATATGAACAGTACCAGAAATAACAGGTTCCTAATGAGTGGATATCAATCGGGGTAAGTCAGCAAGTTTTGACCACAAACCTAAGAAGCAACAAATCACACCATGAGAATAAAATTCAAATGATGCAAACTCAATATCTTCCACCACTTCCTCATCCAAGTAGATCTTGATAGGGTTTGAGATAGGGAGAGGTCTCTTACCCGCACCACCACCAATCCCAATCCCATTAGAGTGAGTGGTTAAGGCCCCAGTAGAAACCATACCAGCATAGGATAATGTCCCCTTCTACATTGAAGCACCACCAAGAATAAAAAAACCAAATATAGAACCCCTAGTACACTCAGAGACACTTTCTGACTGCAATCCAGTAGCCTACAAAACCTCCACCACCCCATCAAAATTTACTAATGACACACCAAAAGACACTCCGGCAGTTGGTGAAATCCTTCTAGCTGACTGCAAGACTTTTGATGAATTTCTAGCCACCTAAAAAACATCCAGCACCCCCTTAGCAGCTACCAAGGACACACTAGATGATAATCTAGTGGCTAGAAAAAACCTTCTAGCTGACTATAAAACACCATCAGAAGGAAAAACCCTAGTAGATGACACTCTAGTAAACACTCTGGTAGTCAGAGAAATCATTCCAATCGATTGCAAAACTATAGAAAAAATTCCATTTGCCTATGAAACCTCTAGCACCCCCTCATTAGCTACTGATGAAACACCAGTGTTTTACGGGAACCTTCCAACCAACTACAAAACACCATTGGAAGGAAAAACCCTAGCCGAAGCCATTTCTCAAAATCCTAGAATGACATAACTGTTAATGTGTGATCAAAATTATTGTTATGGAGAAGAAATTGATTTATACTCTAATGGTGGGTTGTTGAAAAGGTGTTTAAATAATTTTATTAATGTCCTAATACATTTATTACATCATCATTGAGGTGGTTGATAAAGTGTTAAGTACATAACACTTAGTATTGATAATGAATGCAAAAACAATTATAGTTTATAACGAGCTAGTTTTGGTCTAATTATATTTTCATATACTAATTGTTAAACAAACCCAAAACTATTATACCTTTCTAGAAAGGTAAGAGGAAGATATGAAATGGGTCATTTTTATTTTCTGAATAAACATGTGCTGGAGAGAGAGAAGGAATTTCAACCAGAGCTGTTACAGTCAGTTATGATAGTTATCATTAGTTATAGTATAAATAAGTTTTGGATGGTTAAAAAGTCTGTTCAAAAATGAAAAATAAAAATTATCACAAGGGGAACCATTCCTCTAAACAAATTTACAGGTTTTATTTCAGGTTTTGAAAGGATTTGGAAGATATTCGAATTAGACTAGAAGGCAAGGTTGCAGGTGGATTAGACAACATAGTGAAGGGTAAAGCTATTTAATTCAAATATGCATCATATGTATTGATATTTCTTGAAAGGATTTATCACAGGTTGAGGAAGGGATACACATTTTTTTCTAGTTATTTAAATTAGTAGTTGATCAGATTTATTTTTGGTACATTAGTACACTTTTGGGTGCTAATAATTTGAACAAACAATTAAGAGATTATCATTTCAAGAAGGATAAGTTGATTTAACTTTCAAATCTGTTATTCAATTTTAAGATTAATGATTTCATATCAGATTGTAAGGTTTTGATTTTTATTAAGATCAAATGTAAAGGAATACATGAATACACATTGGTTAATGTAAAAGGGAGCAAAGTTATAAGCATAAAGATACGTATATCTTGCTTGGTGTTTTCAACCTAGAGTTGAATTACTGTTTCATGATTTGTATTATAACAAAGATGAACCTTTGATTTAAAATTAATTTTCTTCATTTTATAATTTGGTACATCTTAATATTATTGAAGTGGGTGCTTCAAAAAAAGGGGATTGGTGTTCCTTGAGATTGGTGTCTCTAAAATAGGGTGTTGGTGCTTCCCAGAGTTGTAGATCTAAAAGATTTTCCCATGAGGCTAATAAAGTTTTAGATTCAAAGTGGTTTTTAAACCTAAGGGGTTTTCCACTATAAATATTGGATGTACCCTATTATTCTTTCATATCTTGTTCAAATTTTATGACTTTATGTTATAATTGTAAAAGTTGAAATTGGAAACTTGAAAAGAATAAGTTCTAAGTAAGCACTGATTCACCCTCCTCTCAATGGTGTTTGTATTCCAAAAATAATATTGTGGTGGATTACTTAAGTAGGAAGAGGCATGCTATCTCAAAAATGACTCTTAACATTGATTTATAGAGCCAAATTATTCAAGCACTTCCTTTGGCTATTTTTTCCTAGGATATGAATTTATCGATCGATGTAGGGAGAGCATTGGGGGGAAGATTTGTAGTTTACACCTTGGAGACAGATGGACTCTTATGGAATTTGGGTTGTATCTATGTCACACCATAAGATGAACTTCATGATTTGCTTATGCCAGAGGCTCATTGTGCAAAATATTCAATGCATCCTAGAGTTAAGAAGATGCATGCATATATTTGACAGATATATCACTAATCCAGGATGAAGAGATACATTGTGGATTTTATTGCTAAATGTTTGGAGTGTTAGACGGTAAAGGTACATAATTAGAATCACATAGGAATTTTGCATCCCAATATCATTTTATAATGGAAATGGGATATTATTTCATTGAATTTAATTGTGGGATTACCAGTTTTTTCTTGAAGACATAATGCCATTTATGGTCACCGTAGATCAGTTGACCAAGGTGACACACTTCTCACCCATTCAATTATATTACATAATGAATATAGTATCTTGATTATTCATGAAGGATATTGTGAGAACCCATGGTATTAAATGGAGGATCATCTCTAATCGAGATTTAGTTTTTACTTCATGTTTATGGACTTCTCTTAAGAATGCCTTGGAGACTTAGTTGAATTTTGGTTTGGTGTATCACCCCGAGATTGATGGTCATACTAAGAGGGTCAACCATGTATTGGAGGATATATTATGGATGTAAGTGATGGATCAATAGTCACGTTGGGAGGATTACTTATACCTAGTAGGGTTTTCTTACAATGATGGTTATCACAATTTGATTGGGATGTGTTCTTTTCAGGTATTGTATGGTCATCATTACCATACTCCTTTGAGTTTGGATTTATTAGAGTATTGTGTTATATTGGGACCAGACATGCTTTGGTACATGGAGGAACAACTAGAGCATATTCAAGAGAATTTATTGGTGGCACAAGATTGCCAGAAGAAATATGCATATGGTCACAAAATGGATTCATAGTTTTTTGTTGGTGACATGTTATTTGTGAGAGTGAATCCATAAAAGAGTCTTATCCATTAGGAACATAAGTTGGTGCCTCCTTTTTTTTTCCATTTGAGTTTCTTTAGAGGATAATGCTAGTTTCCTATCACCTTGCTTTTCTACCCATCCCAACCTGTATTCATGATGTCTTTCATGTTTCAATACTTAAGTTGTATATTTCTAATGTGATCCATGTACTTGATTGAAATAAATTTCTAGTAAAGGATATTTAGTTGGATTTGGAGCATATATGCATACTACAAAAGTGGGAACTAACCCTCAGGGGTCAAGTCATCGACCAAGTGTACATAAGCTAAGTCATTGAACAAATTCCTAAACTAAAGATAAGGGGAGAATAATGTAATTTCAACTTTCTCAGATCTTTTTCATAGTTACATAAACTTCAGAAAAATAAATATTAGGATAAATAAAATTCCTACCACAACACAATGATTTACGTGGGGAAAACACTTTTGGGAGAAAAAACCCAAACTTCAAAAGTAGCAATATATTATTCAACAATAATTTTTTTTTTATAATATACTCATAGAGAAAGCTTCTATCAAGAGTATTGCCGACAAGAGATCTAGAGGTATCTTGAAAGCTATAATAATATTACACATAACCTCCATCCCATGCACCTACTATATAGGAGATACAATATTAGAAACTGCCAAACAATATTATAAAACCATGGGCTAAAGCCACCCTAAAAAGAGGTGCCCATCTTATCTCCAGTCAAAGATAGCCCATGATGTGTCAATTCACACACCAACATGTGTAACTCCCTTTTACAGTTCATTTACGTGTTTGATACATTTTTCCATTTCCTATTTTAGGAGACCCAACTTTTGGAGACCATAAATTTTGAACCTTGTACCCAATTTTCTATTTTAACCACTTTTTGGGAACCTCTCGAAGCACTCTATAGCCTAAGATGCAAAATTTCATCCTGGACAAGTTTTGACCCCTTTTAGGGCCTCTAAGGCCTTCAAAATTGAGTTTGAATTTTTTTGTATGACCCCATCAAAAAACTATAATACCCACAATCTTTCCATGCAACTTTAATGACATTGTCATATAACTAAAATGAACCTCCAAAAAATAAATTAGAAAAATCCTATGCTCAAATGAATGAATTACAAAAATTGCTTCCATATGTAACTGCAAGGTTGAGAAACATTTTCCCAACACTAGGAAATGGTCTAATCTGACCCCAATAATAAGTTTTTAGGTACCTAGGAGAATGCAGTGAGGACGAGAGATTTATACCCCCATTATTTGATGGTTTCTAAGAGCGAGTCTAGTTCAAGGGGGGGGGGGATGTAGTACCCTTCCATATGTCGATATCTAATTTTGTGTTCAAGACTTATGATTTATATATGTGTGATTGTGTGTTGATACTTATATTGATTTGTTTCTAGATTACTCATGATGTTTTCTTTAGTTTACTTATGATGACATGGATTCTTATGATGTGATGGACACTTTTACATTTCTTGTGATATCTCATATTATATGGACATGTTGATTCTATGAGATCAATGTTTATGTTTCGTTAATACATTATGGTTGATGAATATTTACATGTTTTATGATGATGGTTGTTTACTATTTTATGATTTACTAATGTACTAACCATACTCATGTTTTTATTTCTTCTATACTTATGTATTATTTTATGTTGATCTTGTTTGGCATGTTTGTATGATGAGGAACAAAGTCATGTTACTCACTTGGGAGACCCACACAATGTCTCATTTCCCTTCATTGTATTCTGCTATTTTTCATGATACATGTATCTGTATATGCTTCGTCTTTGTGATACAGAGTTGTAGGTACTAGGCATCAACTTCACCTGAATTGGCAGGTTTGAGCACACCCTTACAAAATTGAGGGAATTTTTTAATAGAAATAACATTAAGGCCCAATCTATTTTTCTTAGCCAACCATCTTTCCACATTGGGGTAATTAAGCCATGTGTTACCATTCAGGTTGTTGAGTACACAACTTCGGATTTCCTTGACCCTTCTTCTTGTGTTTGGTCTGAGATTTGCACTTGATTATGTTATTTCTTGGTTGTGTGCTTTCTAACTTATTTTATTGTCATGATGTTTAGTTAATTAGATTAAAATGATTATTAAATTATCCAAATAAAATGAAAACATGATAACATTAATATCACTTAATTAATTATATTTAAATTAATCCTAGATTATCATTATATTATAATGTTTTTTGAAATGCATTATGTATTAAAATATTAATATGAATGGAATAATACTATTAACATGATTAATATAATATAATTTAGTTATTGTGGTAATCCAAGGGAAGCAGGTATTGGAGGGATCATTCACAACTGGAAGTCAGAAGTTGTCGCTAGATTTTCTAAACCCATCAGTCCTATGACAAACAATATGGCTGAGTGTACAGCAGCACTAGAAGGGCTTAAATTATGTAAGAAACTCAACATTACAAAAGTAATTATAGAAGGAGATTCTCAAATTATCGTCAATGCCATTCGCACTAAAAAAACTCCCAACTGGATGTTGAACGCTAAAATAGAAGAGATTAATTTATTAATGGAAAGTATTACAAAGTATGAAATCAGACATACTTTCAGAGAAGGCAACTCAGAGGCAGACAAATTAGATAATCTAGGGGCTAATGGAGTGGTAACAATGGATCAATATATCTAAAGAGTTTTTAAAGGATAAGCCAATGTAAGAATAGGACTAAGAACATCTCTTTTTGCATGGTCTTTGGTTTATTACATTTAGAAATTCTATGAAAGTGAGGCAAGTCTAGTGAAATACATATAAGAACAGAGATATATTTAAACTAGTTTAATGTCTCTTCAATTTAGCTGAGATTCAGAATGTCATTGAGTTCTATTCTGGTAAACCACACATCAATGAATGACAATATATTTAATTCTGCCCCCATTTAGGCAGGCCAGCTTTCAGACTAAGTATTAAGCTTAATAAAAGAGGATTGTTATGTATATTTTACTAACATTGGTAGTTAGTGGAATTTTAATTAAAATGGATAAACAATCCATAGCTAGTCCTGATAACTTGATGAGGTATTCACTTCTTTATCACTTTACCTTTATTTCATTTTCCTAATAATAATTAATAGTTTTTATAAGTTAAGAGGTAGAACCTTGTTATTTTGATGTTGGCCAATATTTGGATGTGGAGGCTTGTTGTCTGGTATTTAGGAAGGACTTATCATTTGGATACTCAAGAACGATTCTCGACAAAGAAAGAGGATTAGTGATTTTATTCTAACAGTATTATTGATTCAACCCATGTATATCCATCAATCAATTTATAACTACTAGATCATGTTTCTTAAAGATAACAATTCTCAAGAATATTAGGGACATGGGTATGCCCATGTATTTATGTACATCTCTCAATAAGTATCGAGTCGTCGATATGCCTACAGAAATTATGTATTTAATAAATCTCATCTTTATATGAGTCGTGGGTATGCCCACGTAAATTTTGTATAAGGACAGGACCTAAGGTCCTGGGCTAGGCTGGAGGTTTCCTCAACCCCGCTCTTTCCTACCAGCACCTGCAGCGAGTGGGGTCACACTGTAAAATAATTATTTATATTAATAAAAAACTTTTCAGGGCTTCGGCCTTTTATCGATAAAAATATATATATATATATATAATTTAGTTATTGTTTGATTAACTTACTAGATAATATTAATTACCATTAATTTATTATTAATATTTATTTAATAATGTCATATTAACCTCTCTTCTTCTATGTGCTTAATAGATTTAATAGATTTGAGTATGTTGTGGTTTATTGTGCATTTTCCCTATTTAATAGGAAACTAATAATCAAACTATAATATTAAATAAATATTTTTATGTCTATGGAATTTTAAGAGCTCTATAATTTTAATAAAAAATAATTAATTTATCTTTTCCTATGAGCTTTTCCATGATGACCTTTTAGTAGCTTTTGGGGGAAATGAAGAGGTTTTGTTGATTAAAGAGTTTTGCATCTTTATGAAGCTTTTGAGTTTACATTTTTGGAAATAGAATTTTAGGGGAAAAATTCAATTGTGGATTCCCTAAATTTTAAATGGTGGATTTTAGATTAATAGGGTATTGGAAATTGGTCATTAGAATTGGACTTGGGTTTGATTTCTTGGATCATTTTCTTCTGTTCTTATTGTGACTGCAAGGTAAGAAATGTAATCTTCATGGTGGTATTTGTTTATTATGTTTTTACTCTAATAAAGAAACACCATGTTTTTTTTTAAATTCTGTTTAAGGGTTCTTCATCTTATGTAATTGATTTATGATCTTTTCTTAATCTTTGTTTTATGTGGTGCCTCAAATAATACCTTATTCCTAATCCATACCTTGTCCTATTATTGTCAACTTTGGAAGCTCTAGTTTGTATGAAGTGTTATTTTACAGACTGAGTCTTCATAGAGGTGTTATCCTCATCAAGTCTATTCTTTTGTTTTTATTTTAATAACTACTTGGATTACACCTTGGTTATCTTGCCCCTAGTGTGACAATTTATTGGTTTGCAAATTGATCTTTGGTAGCACAATATGCCTCTACATATGTTGCATTTTAGGAAAAAGTATGATCTTTTGATCTGCAATTATTTTGTAGTGTCTTGGACCATTTGTATGGTTGTGTGCTTGGGTTTGATATACAAACTTCATTTATTTTCATGGGACATAACTATGTTTATTTGTCTCTCAGTCCTTAAGAGACACATTTTTTGTCGCTATGTTTTGAACTGATTACAAGCTATTTCCTTTTGGTCTTTTGTTTATGTCCCGTCTTGTCCTTGACCTCATACTTAAGGCATTACCCAGCCATTTGAAATGTGATCTCTTCCTTAATTTTCTAAATTTCTCATGATTGTTGTGGTTATTGAAAGGTTTTCCCATTGGTTTGTTTCTTTTTATGAAATTAGTTGATCTTTGTCCTTAGTGTAAAAAATTCTTGCAGCCAAGTTGGATGTTTTTATCTATTTGTGATAAAAATTTATATGCATTTTCCTTGCTTGACAAGAGTCAAATTTCCAATTGGTAGTTATTTTTTCCTAAGATAAGTTCTTGTCATAATTAATTAACTCTTATGTGCATTTGTTTCTGCTAATATTTGTGGTAATTGATTATAATATTTGATTGCATAGGGGCAACGTATGATTCTTTTGGTTCATTGCATTTCATTTTATTGATTGTTCTCACATGGTTTCTAGAAGTTAAGAAAGAGGATATATTCATAGTTGCTGGAAAATCATTATAAATATGTGACTTTTATGTTAAGTAGAATATATATGATCTTACTAATCTATGTTGTGTGAGAATTTAGGTTAGAGTTTTAGAGGTGTTAATTATCTCATTTGATTTCATGGATATGATTGTAATCTTATGTGATAGCTGGTAATTTTAGATTTTTCTTAATAGCTATCATAGGTGTGGGAACTAGTGTTCTATAGTTTTGCCTTTATTTATTTGGATGATTTCATGGAACTTTTTTTTAGATTTTGAGTTGACAAAGTTCTTAAGAATATGTTTGTGAGGTTTTACTTTGTGATTACATTGTGTTTTTTGAGCGTTCTTTTCAACTTTAGTCACTTGGTGTATGATTGGAGGTTGGCTTTATAAATGTTATTGGCTTTGGATTATGCCATTATGTGGAAATTTGGTCTTGAACGATGCCTTGGAATTGATTAGTGTTACTATATGAGTTTTACTAGATGATATGTATATGATGTTTTCTTTGACATCCATATGAGGATATGATGTGCATATGTTGTATTATTGATGAATTTGAGCTATTGTGCACTTTTCTTCTTAATATTTTTGGGGAGGGTTTCCTAGGAACATTGCTAGGAGAGTGGCTCACATTGGGGGCTAGTTCCTAAGTGGCTACTAGGATGACCCATTGTGGAGTTGTAATCAAATGATAACATAATAAAATTAAACAAGTTGGGTTTAGACATTAATGAAGATAATCATGTTTCCTCACCCATGGCCTTAAGTACTTGTATAGACTACAGATAGGTTGGAGAAGGCCTAGCCATTAGTGGGGCATTGATTTGGAAAATAAACATCCTTGTCCTCATGAAAGGTTGTTGTAACACCCCAAAATTGGCATCTTGAAACCACAACCAATTTTTTTGCATTTGTCATCCTTCTGAATCATCAAAGTCCTATTGTACTAGGCAATTCTAAGTTTTGACTGACTCTACTTGACCTAAGTGTCAAATGCAGAAAACCCTAAATCTACATTAATCACATACTATATTTAATTCCTAAATATCAATTACAATTAACTAAATAAACCCTATGATTGAATTAGTTTAATTACAAATTCCTAGAACTTTAATTAAATTAAATCCACCCTTTTAGCTAAAATACATAAAAAGGAATTAAATAATATTTGATTATTAAATAAATATCGTCATTTCAATAATTGAACATAATTATTCAAATAATTAAGAAAATGCATTTATGAGGTCATATTTCATTTATTTAATCAAATAATCTCTCCAAAATCCTCACTTCAGTTTAGAAATGGAAACTTTGAGTTGATTGAGATTCAAAAGTGCAAAAAATCAGTTAACTACTTCATTCACTCAAAAAGAAAACATTTCACTATTTCTCTCAAAGGAAACTTGCTAATCTGAACTGGATTTCGAGGTGTTAACTATTTCTCTCAAAGGAAACTTTCCATTCTAACTAGACTCTCATTCTATAAAATAACTCTCTTATTTCTCATTCAAAAAAAGGAGAATGCATTATTAGAATACCGAATAGATGTTGCATTTTTAATTCAACATTTATGCATTCAAAACTCTCATTATTCTTAGCTTTCATTTGCAATAGATTAAGATCATTTCTAGATTAATCATGTGTAATTTAGCTTCTTTCAATCATTCTTAGATTAATCTCATTTTCTAGCTTAATATTACACACTCATTTCTTAGTTTAATCTCATGCTTATTTCATAGATTAATCTTGAAATATTTCATTCCTAGATTAATATATGCATTTAAATTTCTAGATTAAATCCTCTATTCTTAAACCGGTCTAGGTTGTGGGATTCTTAGATTTTGAGAGCTTATTCAAAAAACCTGTTTAGATAGGAGGCAACAGGTCGACTCATTCAGGCATGCAAGATGAATAAATCCATATTCATTCTTGTATGTGATTGATGAACAATGACCATGCTGAAGTGTATGGCTAAGTTAGAGGCCCATAATGACCATTTTCAAATCCTAAACCAACTACCTTTGCTTTTATCTACTGGGCACATCAATCCATAATAACCTCAAGTACAATTCAAAAACAACCATCTAACCTTAGCACAATACATCATAAGGCCACCTTCTTTACCTCAAAATATAATGCGCTTGTTTTCTTATTTACATAATTTATGGAACAGTAACCCCATGAATGTGGGATTAAAACCCACAACTCTCCACTACCTCGTACTGCGTTAACCCTTCTCTCACATCCATTCTTCCCCTCAACCCTCCATAGCCACGCTTCCTCCTATGTAGCCCACATCCAACCCATCCTCCACTTCTCCCATCCTGCTTCTAAACCCAATCCCATGCCTCCTTCCACCTACTCCCTTCATCCCACATTTCTTCATCCACACCCTACTATACCACTACTCCCACCAGCCACCTCCCACCTGCATAACACCCCCACCCACCACTTCTACTCCCCGCAGCCTCCTCTCCACCACCTCCTCTCCCCTCCCTCCACCACATAGATTCTCCCACTCTGCAGCCCTCCATGCCTCCTCCCACCACCACTTCCAACTTTCCTGCACAACCTTATCCCTAAACACCCCCACGCTGCAGCCCTCCATTACATAGCCACTCCAATGCTCTACCCGAAATCCCATTCCACCACTTAGCCCCTCTCGACATCCCATCTACCCACTCCATTCAAACACTCCCTTTGCCTCTGCTCCACCCTACGGCTCCTCTACCATTCACCTCTCTGCACTCATCATCTGCATGTTCTCCTCCTCCAACCCGCAGACCTGTACTAGCCCATCTCCCTTCCTCCAACGCTAAACCCCATTCATCCCTCATTCCAAAAATAACAGATTTTTGCTACAACAACATGATCATACAAGACAAACTTTAAATAGTGGGAGTTTTTTCATTTTTGGGGGAGTTTTCTTGTTTGTTTGGTGGTTTTGGTTTAAGATTTTCTGTGTTTGGGTGTTTGGAAACATGGAGTTTGGTTTGAGCTGCCCAGTTTTGTACTGAATTTAGTAGGTGTTGGAGTTTCTTGGCATGGTTATTTTGAATTGAATTCTTTCTTTTCTTTGTTTGGTGTTCTGAGTTGAGATTTTCTCTGTGTTTTGGGTGTTGGAAACGGGGAATTTGGTGTGAGTTGCACAATTTTGAATCTGTTGTAGTTTTTTTAATTGAGAGTCATGATTTATGAATGTGTTGGAGTTTATTTGACTATTGTGATGATTTATTTGAATTTAATTCTTTTGCTTCTTCATTTGGTTGTTTTGATTTGAGATTTTCTATGTGGTTTTGGAGTTTGGAAAACTGGAAGTTTGTTGTGATTAGGAATTTGGAAAACTGGAAGTTTGGTGTGAGTTTCCCAGTTTTGAATATGTTGGAGTTTGTTTGATTGTTGTGATGATTGATTTTATTGATGATACAGTTTATGCTCTCAATCAAATTTTACTACAGTAGTGGATAAAGTTTGTCTTTTATGATCGTTATGTTTCAAGCCTTTGCTGCTGCAACAGCCTGCACCACCCAATTGACACCCAGATCCACCACCTCCTCTTCCATCCTTTAGGCCTCCAAATAGGCTAATTAAATTATGACATGTGGTAGTGGACACCTCAACCACCAACTTTCCCAGCTATGTCATCAACACAACACACAGGCATCGATGCTTTTTTTTACTGCAGAGGAAATTTTGCTATGTTAAAAATGATAGCTATCTAACGGTCAACAACAGGGGATATTGACTTCTTTCAAAGACCTTGTGACCATCAAATTTAACCTTGTAAAATGATGACATCATCAGATATTTTAAAATTCTAGCCTTCACCATATGAGTTTTTGGATTTGTATCCTGTCTTCAAACTCCCATAACTTGCTTGTTTTAACTCCTTTTTTTGAGCATTTTATTTATTTATTTTGGGTAGAATTGTCTGAGGATCATTGTGGTGAAGTTATTTTCTATTTTTCCTTGCTGGATTTCTCAAAAATTGCAGCTTTTGATGATTGTACCTACCTAATCCTTTGTTTTGCAGCTTCTAGAGCCTCATTCAGGCTCATATAGTAACCATTTTGCATGCAATTTTTTTTGAAAGTGCGTGATTTTTTGGTCTAGTTTCTGAATATGCAATCAGATTTTTGATTTTCTAATTTTTCTAAATGCTGACAAGTTTTGGGCTTTATTTTTCTTTGGTTTATCTTGTTGATTACATCCTAACAGTGGTTTGCAAGACGTTGAAACTGTGTGTATGATTTTTGTACCTGTTAAGAGCCACAACACTTCAATAAATCATTACATTAGTGAAAACAAAGGGGTTAGCAAACATAACAATCACTAAAATTGATATATTGCTTCCTATCTAGGAGGAGTATGAAAAATGACATAATAGCCCTTAGATTATGCATATTCCAGTGACAAATACAACCTAAGAATGGAAGATTCAAATAAAAAGTAATCTAAATGATTCAAAAACATGCATGCTAGCTCTAGAAATGGATATTACAATAAAATAACTAAGAAACAAGCTAGAAAGCACTAGGAGCATTATAACAATACAATAAAAGACTTTCAATTTCAGGGCCATTTGAGCTCAAAATCTATCCTATTTATAGGAGAAATGGAGGAAGGGGAGAAGACTCTAGAAGGGCTGCCATTAATGAGGGTGTAAGACTCATTAATGAGGTATGGGTGAGGGTTTAAGAAGCATGGGTGAGGGTTTAGAGTCAAGCCTGACAAGGTGGACTTGAGGAAAGGAATCTTGAGATTCCTTGACTTTCTCAAGTGGGTGGAGTTGTTAATCATTCCTTAATGGAATGTAACAACATTAAGGGTAGCTTAGGATTAGGATTAGGGCTTAGGGGATGTGATTAAGGAGATAGAGATGGCAAGAGAGAGAATGAGTGTAGGGGAGATTAGATAATTAGGGTTAGTTAGCTAATTAGGAAGAATTAGCATGTGAGAAGGGGTTGGGATGAGTTTGAACTCATGTTTGGGTAGTTGAGATTGGTTAGGTTTGAGGGAATATTAATAAAATGAATTATTGTAATAACATATTCACTCAATAATAGGGATTTTAATTAATCATTTAAGCTTTTGATTGCTTTGTAATAATTAATTAGGACTATAGCCAAATTGAATCAATTAGGCTAGGGGATTGATTTTTCAAGCGATGGGGTATAAATAGGATTTCATTAATTCCCTTTAAATTAATTACCTTAGCCAGGTATGATTTAAATTGATTGAATTGAGTTGATTGGATTGGCTAAAGTGATTAATGTAAATTAGTGATTAGATCACTTACGAGATTAAATCTAATTTGAAGGAATTATGCCAAGTAGTAACAAGGTCATTTGGACATAATTGGGGGTATGATCACACTTAGGGAAAATAGGGTCTATGGTTAGAGCAGACCAAATCCAAGTGGTTACATTTGCCCCTCTTTGAATTGATGTGCGAGCAGCGCATTGATTCAAATAAAGTTTTTGATTTTTGAGTTTAAAAAGATTGAGAATTTCGTTCTTGGTTTTCAAACGAAATGATGATGAGATTAGTCTCACACTTGATCGAAAAAAACTTATAGTATTGACTTTGAACTTGATCGAACAAATTTCAATAAGAAAATATATTAAAGATATCAATTCTAAACTTGGTTGTCATCCAAAGATTGATAATACTGATTCTAAACTTGGTTGTCATCCAAAAGTCAGTATGAAGCTGCTAGGAGCTTAATAAGAATCTTTTAAAATGAGGAAAAACAAGATATCCAACTTATGAGAACCAAAGCTTTCTATCTAACAGTTCCAACTTTAGTCAAGGAAACTATTACGCCATTAGTTTGTTTGATAATGAAGTCATTTTGATGTTGTTTCGAGCAAAAATTTGATTGATGATAGTGTGATCATGCCCCCTCGAGAATGAAATCGAAGGAAAAGAATAAAATCCCTTTGTTTAAATGATGTATCACTTGTGTGGAATGGGTAGAGTAAGCAAGAATGGATTAGAAGAAGTGAAGAAACGGGGGTGTGTTTAAGAGTAAACACATGAGTACCAAGTTAATCCCATTGAAAAAGATGAGTTTGATTTTGTTCTCGATAGATCAGAGATTTTGAGAAGCATGGGTATGTAAATATCCTGGATTTCAAATGAATTAAAAATAGAAAAGAGTTTGAGCTCAAATCCTTATGTTGTTCTTTCAAAAATGCCTCATGCAACCTCTAAATGCAGCTATATGCAGACTCTTAGGACTGTCATTGATATGTAGATATTGGAATATTTTATCATCATTGGGCACTTTTGGAATGGATACCATCAAATAGTACAACAATCACTAATACCCACTGATATTATGAAAGTATGAATACTATGTTTTATTGAAATGTCAGAAATAGCCTTAGGCATCAAGGAATAGAAGCCAGGATACCAAAATAGTCACCTTCCTTTTAATATACTAGATTCTATGTAAGGCAAGATATTGGACCCACAATGATATTTAAAATTCATATCCTTGGGTACATTATGATTCGTATACCTTAGTGAGAATTTGGATCAGAAAATAGACAAGGAAATCATTTCAACCTCACCATAGTTTACACATAACGAAGATCGAGATATATGCGGCTATCCACCCATAGTGGAAGCTCTTACCATAAACATCCAAGTTAGGTGAAATTTATAGGATCATTTGGAACAATCACCATACACAAAATCAAGAAAACATTATACCTTCTATCCTTGTGACTCTTTGTCTTTGTGCAGACATCATTGAGAAACTTAAGAAGACATAATAAATTATCAATTGAGAATCAATCAAATAAAATTTAAAATTACTTAGATGCCCCTAGTTGAGAACATCACCAGGACATGAAAGAATCATAATCAAACCATTATCAAACTGTGTGTTTAAGTAGCACTTGTTCATTCATCTGTCAAACACAGTAAATATTCATCAATCAGAAAATTGGAATATAAGCAATATGGTGTTCCATGTCTATGCATTGATAGGATAATCTATTCATGTTTTCAATCCAATATAGCCTTGTAGGAACTCCGTTAATGTAAATGTCATGTCTGGATATGTGATGTATGAAAAGACACCCTTGCTTTGGAAAGTGACATTGTTTTGCATGTATGAAGAAACATTGTGCTCATGAGGCAAACCATCCTAGAGCAACCTAGAAACCACAACCTACCATGCCAGCAAAGATGTCCCCAGTGTAGAATGACTTATTCCCAAGACGTAAATGTAGAAAAATCCCAAGCGAGGATAAGATAGCCATTTAGGAAATGAAGTCAACGTTTGAGCACATGTAAAATTATGGAGGCCTAGTATCAGCAGTGCATTGATAGATGGAGCGCAAAACACAAGTGACGCCTGATTGCCAAGTTTTCACCACTTGGCAAGATCTTTTCTTTTCTTTTTTCTACCAAGATGCCTGTTTGACCAGGTGCTCATTAAGGCACTTTTCTCTTTTTCAAATTTTTTGCTATTTTTGCTTTTTTGAATGTTTTTGTAGTATCAAGGTGCCTGTTTGCCAAGTTTTCACCAAGGATACCCTTTTTGTAGGACCTTTTTCCACTATTTTTGGATTTCTTCAGGATTAATTTTCTGAATGTTTTTGGTATTTTGTGAAACTTTTTGCTGTACAGGCACTGTTAGCCGAACATCAAGCATAGAACCGCTTCAAATGTAGAGTGTTGATAGGATTTGGAAGAATGTCTCCTTAAGGTGTAGCCAGTTGATAAGCTCTAGTCCCAAAAGTGGTAGTGATAACATAAGGTCCCAGCTAGTTAGGTTCAAACTTTCCCTTCTTTTCTCTATTAGGTTGGTTCTTAGGATTCTCTTTTAGGACGAGATCTCCCACTTCAAATTTTCATGGTTTGACCTTCTTATTGTAAAATTTGGACATATGTTCTTGATACACTTTGAGGTGATCAAATGCTTGTTGGCTATGATCATCTAGTAGGTCCAGAGAATTTACCCTATCTATGCAGTACTGCTCATCAGTAACAAGACCTTGTAATGATATCCACAAAGATGGGATTTCAACCTCAATAGGTAGTACTGCTTCAATGCCATATACTAAAGCAAATGGCATGGCTCTAGTAGGTGTTCTGATGCTTGTTCTGTAGCCCATAGTGTCGGATTTAGTTGTAGATCCCAGTCTCTGCCAGACTTACTCACAGTTCTATGTAGAATCTTGATAATATTCTTGTTAGATGCCTCATCTTGTCTGTTACCTTGAGGGTAATATATTGAGGAGCAATGTTGAGTGATATGGAATTGTTCACAAAGGTCATCAATGTCTTGATTTTTAAATTGGCCCCCATTTTGTGTTACAATTGAAGAGGGTATCTGATATCTACAAATAATGTAGTTCAGAATGAACATAGCCACCCGTTTGCTAGTGGCTTTGATTAGCGGCACGACCTTAACCAACTTTGTGAAATACTTAGTGGCCGTAATGATGAACTTGTGTCCATTTGAAAAGTTGGGATATATTTGTCCAACCAAGTCAAAGGCCCATAGCTGAAATGGCCAATGTGTTATGAAAGGTATAAGTTCTCTGGCAGGAGCATGGATAATATTTCTATGTGTCTGGCATTTAAGACATGTTTTTGAAAACTTAATAGCATCTCTCTCCATGGTAGGCTAGTAATAGCCTACTCTAAGTAGTTTCTTTGCTAATGAAAAGCCATTTGAGTGTGATCCACATACACCTTTGTGGACTTCTTTTAATGCTAGATCAGACTCTTCAAGTTCTAAACACTTAAGAAGTGTACCATCAAGACCTCATTGATATAAGTTGTTAGTTATGAGGATGTAATGAAATGGTATCCTTATCAGGTATCTTTTCTCATTTCTAGATAGATTATTAGGGATGGTTTGGTCAGAAAGGTAATAAATGATATTAGCATATCGAGATTGGTCTGGGGCATTCAAAGCACATATTACCTAGTATTCAGGGGTATCAAAGGCACGATAGGATAGTTCTTCCACCAAGAAGTCATAGTAGAATTGATGTTCTTCTAGTTGTAACATGGATGCCATGGTAGCCATAACATCTGCATATTTTTTCTCTGATCTTGGTATTTGCTAGAAGGTGACGAAGACAAAATACTTCTTTATGTCATCAACTAGGTTCTTGTAGGGCATTAACTTCTCATCCTTTGTTTGATAGTCCCCATTAACCTGATTGATAATTAGTTGGGAGTGACCATATATGTGTAAATCTATAATCTTCCACTCCATAGCTAAATTAAGACCATTTACCAATGCTTCATATTCTAAAATGTTGTTGGTGCATGGAAACATTAATTTTTAAGATTTGGGAATCTTGTAGCCTTGAGGAGTTATGAATAGGAGCCCTGCTCCAGAGCCTTGTTGAGTGAATGAACTATCAAAGTACATCTTCCATGGATATTCATTTAGATGCATGATTGTTTCATTAAGGAATTCAATTGTCAAAGGTTCATCATCATGGAGTGGTGAATCAGCTAATTGATCTACAAGGACCTGCCCTTTGATAGCTCTCTGTTTGACATATTCAATGTCAAAATTGCTTAGAATCAGGACCCATTTTCCCAAATGTCCTATTAATGTTATTCTATTCAAAAGGTACTTTGGAGGATCAATTTTAGTAATGAGCTTCACTGTATGAGAGAGCATGTAGTGCCTCAATTTTTGTGATGCAAAGACGACTGCTAAGCATGCTTTTTCAATAATTCTATAATTGAGCTCATAGGTTACCAGTCTCCTACCAATGTAGTAGATAGCTCTTTGTTTCTTTGTTTCATCCTCTTGTGCTAGAAATACTCCTAAGGATGTAGCTATAGCTAAAATGTATAGGAGCAAGGGCTTTCCATGAATAGGCACCATAAGAATAGGAGTAGCCAAGTATCCTTTCAATTCTTTGAATTTTTCTTCACAGTGTTCATCCCATTTGAAGTTAACCCCTTTATGTAGTAATTTAGTAAAGGGTTGTGCCCTATCTACAAGTTGGGACATGAATCTCCTGATGGACTAAAGTCTTCCTTGTAAGGTCCTCATTTGACTGATGTTACATGGAGGAGCCATCTCTAGTATAGCCTTAACTTTAGTGGGGTCTACCTCAATTCCTTTCACTGAAACAATGAATCCTAGGAGCTTCCCTGATTGGACCCCAAAGGCACATTTCTTTGGGTTGAGCCTGAGTTGGAATTGTTCCATTCGATCCAATATCTTTCATAAGTTAGAAATGTGAGTACCTCTTTCTTTGGATTTAGCCAATGTGTTGTCTACATAGTCCTCCATGTTCTTATGCATCATGTCATGGAATATAGTTTTCATGGCTCTTTGATATGTTGCACCGGCATTCTTTAACCTGAATGGCATGATGTTCCAGCAAAAGGTGCCCCATGCGCTTGTAAATGCAGTTTTCTCTTGATCCTGAGGGGCAATTTTGATTTGATTATAGCTCGAGAATCTATCCATTAATGAATACATTTGGAAGCCTACTGTAAGGTCTATTATCATGTCAATGTTAGGTAGAGGGAAGTCATCTTTTAGACATCATTTGTTCAAGTCTCTAAAGTTAGTACAAATCTTGATAGATTTATTAGTTTTAGATACAGGGACCACATTGGAGATCCACCCTACATAGGCAATGACTCTAATAAATCCAGCCTTTAACAACTTCTCTAGTTCTTCTTTTAGTAATAATGCAACATGAGGATGCATTTTTCTAAGTTTTTGTTTCACGAGCTTGATCCCAGGAGCTATAGATAAGTGGTGCATGATTAGATTAGGATCTAGCCCTAGCATATTATTATAAGACCATGCAAAGTTGATCTTCTTCTCTTTCACGAACTCTGTGAACTATGTCTTCTCCTCTTTTGATAAAGGTTGTGCAAGGTGGACTATTTGAGGATCTTCAATTGTGCCCAAATTTACTAGCTGTGTTGGTTCAATTAGTACTGAAGACCTTTCCTAAAAGTGTTCAGGGAGGATATGAAGAGTCTCATCCTTTGGTGACTCTAAGAGGTTTTCACCATTGGATACATCTTTTTTCTTTACTATTTTGGGATCTAATACTACCACGGAGTGGTTTTCACCATTAGCCCTCTTTTTCTTTTTATTTTTTAGTTTTTGATTGAGAAACTTGATATCCTCCTATGACATGTTCTTGCTCCTTTCATTGGTGGAAGAAGGGTTAGGTTCACAAGCATTGAGATAACAAGTTAGGGTATAGTCATTGGGAAAGTTGAGGATAGGAGTAGGATCTATTTTAGTCCAATAAATTATGTCTGGAAGTACCAATGATAGGGAGTCGATCTCTGGGAAGGAAAACATTGCATTAGCATCAAGACCATTAACAGACATGACACGATTTGTTAAGTTAATTTCTTCAATGTTTAGATCAATAAGAGTGAGATCGTCATTAAAAGGGTCATTTTAAGCCATATGTGGACCAAACTCTAGTGACTCGTCAGTAGAAATCTCATCATCATCTCTCTGTAAAAGGAGGCTTCTTTCTTGTAGCCTATGAAATTCGTCTAGACTTATGTATTCACTAGTTTCTTCATCAATGATCGAGGGAAGGAACTCTTCTTCCGCTTCAGGATTATCAATGTCATTGGAAGTAGTGTTAGATTGTTTAAGAGGAGCTGAGGGTGCTGCAAACATGTGAATTGTATCTATTCCAATATCTTCAGTGGTGACATATAGCTCTTCCCATTCATAGTCATGAGAGTCAGTGACCTCATCATCGGATCTGTTTAAGTATTCAGCAATGGTTATCTAATGTACCCAGTTAGCTACTTGTGGATCAAAGTGTGGTAGATCAAGGATATGTGAAAATATGACCAATTTCCCCTAGTTAGGATGTAAATCCTATTGTCGAGGTGTCTCTTGAGTAATTGTTGCTATGGTGTCTCCTACCTCTTGAATGGGAGGTTGTGCTAGCAAAGGGGTGTGAAGATCTTGTGGTACCTCAAAGCTGGGTACATAGTGTTATCCTTGGTAGTTGGGGTCCTGTGTGCCAACATGTAACAATCTCTCATAGGACCACTTCTCTAGTTCATCTATTTCATCACTCCCTTTATCTGAGTGTGGACTCCCTTTTGAAGCGGGTTTATCAGTTGTAGTATTAAAATCTAGTCCTGTTTTGTCTCTAGTATTGTGAAACTCCATGGGTATAGGTTCAATAAGCCCTCATCATGTGTTGTTTAGAGGTCCTTTTCCTTTGTATCCCATTTTTTTCAGGAAATCATATCACTTTCCATATTGTTCTGAGGATATCTTCACATGTTTGACCTCATATTCCACCGGTTCTCCTTTGTAAAGCCAGTCCAAGACTGCTTGTTCTTCTGTGTTATCTAAAGAAGATGTGGATGCCTTTACCATGCTAGTTTCTTTGTGTTTTTCTGGCTCTTTGGATGCTTTAGGTGTGAATGTTGAGGAAGGTTTTCTATAGGATCTTGGTGATACCAGAAGTTCTGTCAATGAGAGAGTCATGTCTAGCTTGTACTCTCCCATACTTGTTTCTTCAAGTTTTAAGGTTTTGCCAAAAATCTTCATAACCATGTCCTTGGTAGTCTCATGAGAAATTGCATCCATGGCCTCCTTTTTATGTGGGGTCATGTTACCATCTTTGATATTATTACAAGTGTAGTTAGTATCTGCAGGAATCGTCACTTCCACCCCATTATGTGGGAACTTTATGCACTGGTGGTAAGTAGATGGCACAACTTGCATTTCGTGAATCCATGGTCTCCCTAATAGGATATTGTAGGCTAAGGGTAGATCCAACACCTGACCTGTGACATTCCTCTCAATTGGTCCGACCCGGATAGGCAAAACAATAAGACCTCTGGAGGATCTTTCTTCCTTGTCATAAGCTTTGATAGCTATTCTACTTCTAGAGTCAAATGTTTGTTCTGAGAGACCTAGTCTCTTGATGAGATAAAGTGTAGAGATAGTCAACCCTATGCCTCCATCTATCAACATGCGTCTAACATGGGACTTATGAATAAGGACTTCAATATGAAGGGGTTGATTATGTGGATGTGTCAATGACTTATCATCCTCTTTAGAAAAGGAGAGGTAATGTGGCACTGAGATGTGATTGACCCTCGCTTGGAATTTTTCTATATCGATATCCTTTGGGACATTAGCAGCATGTAGAGCCTGTTCTAGAATTTCCCTATGTATTGTAGATATTTTGAGTAACTCAAAAATGAAAATTTTGGTAGAGGTTCATTGTAATTGGTCTACTAAGTCATACTTTTATCCAGGAATAGTAACCATGTGTTTTTCTCCTAGTTTAGGGATAGTTACAATAGGAACCTTGACGTTGATGTCAGTTTTGGAGGTCCTTCGATCATGACCTATGCTTGGCTCCATGTTATGGAATTTGAGTGGAATGAGACACCTTTGATTGTGACCACATTGATTGACTCAGTCTTAATGTTGAGCATATTGATCACATTGTCATTGTTGGAAAAGGTGTAGTTGACTTTGTTACCTTTTCCTTTAGATGTTTCTCCTTTGTCATAATTAGGGAAGGGTTTGTTGAATGTTGTATGATCCTCATTGGTAGTATGTCTATCTACTTTGATCTTGCCTCCTTCAATGAGGTCTTAAATGACATGTTTGAGCTTAAGGCAATTGTTAGTCTTGTGTCCTTTGTTTTTATGAAAGACACAGCAGGAGTTATCAACCCACCATTTGGGTTTGACCATTGGTTCCCATCATTTGGAATCAGGAATAGTAAGAACTTTGTTATCCAATAGTGTTTTCAATATGGTCTTAAGAGGTTCTCCCAAAGGAGTGAATTTTCTATGAGGTTTGGAAGTCCATGATCATCCCTTGTCATTATCATTGGTTGTTTTGGGTATGGGAGTTGTTACCTTGGAATCCTTTCTTTCTTGCATACTGTTGGTTAAATTGAATACTTTAGGTTAAGGACCAACATTAGATGCATCTACTACACCATCATTGACAACATTCTTGTTTTTCTTCCACCATTTAGGCTTGGAGTTGGAGTTATTTGATTTGTTTTCACCTTGAAGAGTGATGTCCCCTCTTTTGACCATGACTTCCTCGATACGAAGGGAATTCTTAATCATTTTGTCAAAGCTTGGTGAATCTTGCATTTGCAATGTGTAGTTCAATTCTGGTACCAAGTTATTAACAAAGATTTCCATCTTCTCAGATTCAGGAATAGCTCTTGAATATCGTGCAAAGATCTTCCTCCATATTTCTAGGAAGTGTGTAAATGATTCACCAGTCTTCTATTTAGTATTAGACAAATCCATCATGGTCACATAATGTTGTATGTTATAAGAGTAATGTTGGATGAATCTTTGAATTAACTCCTCAAATGTTTTGACCTTTGGATTCAGTTTTGAGAACCACTCCATGGAATTACCTCCTAGGCTTCCTAGAAAGAGTCGCATGAGGTATGTAGGTTCATGCATATATTCTATGCTCAATGCACAAAATTCCCTCACATGGTCATGTGGGTTAGTTTCTCCTATGTACTTGTCATATTTTGGTCTTGCCACATTGGGAGGAAACAAAACTATAGTAATACTCTTATCAAAAGGGAATGGATAAATGGAGTCCAAAGAGTATGGTGATTTTGGTTTAGCCTTCTCTTTTTTGAGGTTTGTAAGCTCTTTTTGCATCAATGTTATATGTATGGAAAGGATAGATATAGGAGTTGGTACTTCCTTTTCTTTGAGTTTTTCCACATCATAATCCTTAGGTAATTTGACACCCATGGACGCTAGATGGAGGAAGTATTTCTTTTTATCATCAGCAATTATCCTTTCCAATATCTTGTGGAACCTCTTACTTTGTTTGAGTTTTTCATACTCATCTTCAGGGATCTCCCCCTCACTGTCTAATCCAAATAGATCATGTTCAAAGGTGGTTTCTTCATTCTCATCTAGATCTTAGTGCTTTTGACTCTTTCTATTATCATATTCTTCAAAAGTTGCACTCCATTCACGAGCGTTTTTATCCATTTGTGGGGAGTCTAGATCAAGTAGGGAACTATGAGATGTTTCTCCTAGAAAGTATGTTGATTTAGGAGGTACTTCCAATCCTTTAGACATGTACTTGTTGCATCTTGTGTTAACCATGTGGTTATGTCTCAACTTTTGTCAATGTTTCCCAATAGTGTTAGGTAGAGTCTCAAATTGTTCAAGTGAGTGTATCTAGGTAGAAGTGTTGTTTGTGTTGGGGTGGAAGTAAATGATTCCAGTGCTAGAGGGTTAGAATGCCCTGATAGTGAGCTGGGAACCAAGTTGTTGTAAAAAATGGGTAGACCACACGTATTGAGACAAATTATAAGAGTCTGATGGGACATCCAAGGTAGATGTTTGAAATTTTTTTTGATATAGCCACAGTGAGACCAAAAGAAGCAATAAAGACAGACTAAAGATCAAAAATGGATCCCAAATAAAATATCTTCCTCTAAGAGGCAATGATGCAAGTTCCCACTATTCAAATTTGGTTAGTTTCATTTTTAAAGTGCGTGAAGTTTGAAGATCGCAGTTTTGAGATTTTTCAATGATTGAAAAATACATGTAGACCAAGGTTTGAATTTTGTTTCTTGTTTGAAGAGTTTATATTTTTAACGATTTTTAATCACATCAAGCATTGTTGCATTGTTAAGAGGGTGAAACAGACACACATTATATCCCTATTTGCTAGGTGGAGAATGAAAATCTTTGCTCATTGACTTAGGCACACACTCAAATTCTAATCAGAATACAACCATCACCAAGCACGCAATGGCTCTAGTCATGATGTTGTATTAGCCGAATCCAAACATAAGTGAGGGCACAATATGATGAGTGTCTTGGGGCAATTAATTTTTGCCTTACACAAAGGTTATCACCCTTTCAGGGATGAATCAAGAATTCTTTCAGTTGAAGTTGTTGTAGATTATTGGGCAATCTGTTTGAAATTGTCCCCCATAGAATTGCACAAGGCAAAATTCAGGCATATAGCCCTATGAGTACTTGAATATATGTAGTCTCGCAAGCAAGATTCAAGCAGCTCCATTCTATATATACCCAAGAATGTTCAAGGAATGATGTCAAAATTCCATGAAAAAAACCAGCTCCGTCTTCTGAGGCTTTAGCCTACAAGGAAGCAACTATTTATAGTGAGTTGGAAGGGTTGGCATAAAACCTATCCTCACTTGGGTCATTCCCTAGAGATTTTTTCCTCAACTGGCAGGCCCTCTACTGTTAAATAAATGTACAAAGGATTGGTGAGCTTAAGATGTCTAGATTTCTGATTCTTCGAAAGAAGAAGAGCATACTCTCCTAATCCGTGTTGTTTTCTCCAAAATTGCAAATCAATGTTCATTCCTTCAAGCTATGTTGATCTTGATTTAGATTGTTCCTATTTAAGAAAAATAGGATGCTTGAAGGTAAATTTTACCTTGTTCAAATGACCATATTTTTTAGTGCTTTGTTTGTCCAATTACTAATCTGAATTTGAATTAAACGAATGAACTTGTTCTTTGAACCACAAGATTTCGTGATTTGTGTTGTTCATTTACTGATCCCAAAATTTAGACAATGAGGTTTTCTTTGTTCAATTACTCCAAATTCTTTTCAAATCATAAATTGACTTGTGAGGTTTTGATTTTCTTTAAAAAGGAAAAGAGCATATTCTTATGGTCAATTTAGTATAAGATTGGAAAATGTTTTTAGTTTCAAAAGCATAAGAAAATAATATAAGTCAAGATAAAGGATCAACAACCTATAAAACCACAAGTTCTTATCTTATTTTCTCTCTCTTAGCTCTGACAGCAATCTGCAAACACAAGTTAGGCTAAAAATAGGATCACAATCATGGAAACAACTAAGTTAGCAAGTTAGAAATCAAATTTGCAAATGTTAGAACCTTGTATTTTTGCCCCCTAGATAACAGATGATATTTTAGAAACCCAAAATGATAAACCCCGAAAATGATAAAAGATTGACCTTAAATGATAAAACGTACCCAGGACAATATTCCTTTTATGGGAAATTATATTTCATACAAAAAATGTGAAAATGATTACCATAAATTATTTTAAGGCCAAATTTTACCTTCCAAAAGTGCAATGACAGATGATATTAAAAATCCCAGAAATGATAAGTTGCTCCTAAAAATGATAAAATATTTACCGAAAATGATAAGTTGCTCCTGGAAATGATAAAAGAATGACCGGAAATGATAAGTTACTCTTGAAAACAATAAACTGCCAGAAAATTTTGAAAATGTTAAGGGTAGAGAGCAAAATTTAGTGAAATTTTGAGCAATCTTGCCCCATGTTGGGCGCCAGAGATGTGTGTGTATTTTTTTACCTCTTAAGAGACACAACACTTCAATAAATCATTACATTAGTGAAAACAAAGGGGTTAGCAAACATAGAAATCGCTAAAATTGATCTATTGCTTCCTATCTAGGAGGAGTATGAAAAATAACATAATAGCCCTTAGATTATGCATATTCTAGTGATAAACATAACCTAAGAATGGAAGATTCAAATAAAAAAGTAATCTAAATGATTCAAAAACATGCATGCTAGCTCTAGAAATGGAGATTACAACAAAATAACTAAGACACAAGCCAGAAAGAACTATGAAAATCCTAAACATGAGCAATATGGGATTGCTTCCTTAATTCTCCAAAATATGGGCAGCATAAGGATGCTATTAACTCTTCAAAATTAGGAACATTATAACAATAAAATAAAAGACTTTCAATTTTAGGGCCATTTGAGCTCAAAATCCATCCTATTTATGGGAGAAATGGAGGAAGGGGAGAAGACTCTAGAAGGGCTGCCATTAATGAGGGTGTAAGACTCATTAATGAAGTATGGGTGAGGGTTTAAGAAGCATGGGTGAGGGTTTAGAGTCAAGCCTGACAAGGTGGACTTGAGGAAAGGAATCTTGAGATCCTTTACTTTCTCAAGTAGGTGGAGTTGTTAATCATTCCTTAGTGGAATGTGACAACATTAAGGGTAGCTTAGGATTAGTATTAGGGATTAGGGGATGTGAATAAGGAGATAGAGATGGGAGGAGAGAGAATGAGTGGAGTGGGGATTAGCTAATTAGGGTTAATTAGCTAATTAAGAATAATTAGCATGTGAGAAGGGGTTGGGATGAGTTTGAACTCATGTTTGGGTAGTTGAGATTGGTTAGGTTTGAGGGAATATTAATAAAATGAATTATTGTAATAACATATTCACTCAATAATAGGGATTTTAATTAATCATTTAAGCTTTTGATTTCTTTGTAATAATTAATTAGGACTATAGCCAAATTGAATCAATTAGGCTAGGGGATTTATTTTGCAAGTGATGAGGTATAAATAGGATTTCATTAATTCCCTTTTAATTAATTACCATAGCTAGGTATGATTTGAATTGATTGAATTGAGTTGATTGGATTGGCTAAAGTGATTAATGTAAATTAGTGATTAGATCACTTAGGAGATTAAATCTGATTTGAAGGAATTATACCAAGCAGTAACAAGGTCGTTTGGACATAATTGGGAGTATGATCACACTTAGGGAAAATAGGGTCTATGGTTAGAGAAAACCAAATCCAGGTGGTTACAAAAATATAAGGCTAAAAACATAGACTACTAACGAATCGTGTTGCTGGTTGTCTTGATCGATAAGACGCTAAACATTGTGCTTGCATCTTATTTTTGTTTTATTAAAATATGAATGCACATGCAAGAATTTTTCAAATTAACTTCTATCTGGTATTTTAGGGATGGAAATAATGTCAAGAAACTATGCTCTCACCCTTTTGGGATGATCAGAAATCTAGAAACATTGTTGTCATTTTCTTATGTGTCTGAAGTGTCTTCTAGTTTTGTAAACCCAAGGAATTGAATGGATGTATCCTCTCCCCTCGCCTTTATGATCTCAGATGAAAGAAAAATCCATACAAATCCTTTAGAGTGGGTACCTCTTGAGTTCTTTAACAGAGCCGGTGAGAGTGGATTTCCCAACCAGTAACAGACTAAAGCCAAGCCATTCCGATCCGGTATATAAAAAAATGTCACTATGATTAATGTCATAGTGAATAGGTGTTGAATATGTTATACCGAGCAAAAGATCTCCCTCGGTACCCTTGTGGTGCATAAAAACATACAGAACCTAACTTATGTATGCTGGGAGGCCTCCATAATGGAGCTAATCTTCCGCAAGTATAACCGCCTAAACAGATGCCTTGACTAAATTTTTTTTTGCTAGTAACCAAAATCCCTTTATCTACTAGTGTAGAAGGTCAGAGACCAACTAAGACATCCCAAATTTTCATGGCTCTTAGTAGAGACAACGGTCCCTTGGGAAGTGATTACCCTAAGAAGTGAGTGCACTGTAAGGACCCTGTATCTCCAAGCTTCTAAGTTGTCCACTATCAGTAGGCGTGGCTGAACTTCAGTTCAAGTGGGAAATCAACAGATATTTCCTTGGCTTACGTAGGATTGTGTTGTGTCTATTCTTTTTACACCAAACATTCTTCTTGATGTGTCTTGCGTGAGTGAAGCATCAAAACAAACAAATGAACAATCAAAAAAAACATCAAACCGATCATTCAGATTCAAAATCTATACTCTTAGGTGTTAAGATGTCAAAATCTTGTCTGAGTTTTTGCATCTACTATCAAACTCTAAACATCAGTTGCATTTCTTCCCAAATTTCTATTCTATTATGAAGGTTTTGTCCAAATTTTCACAAAATCTATATTCTCATCAAACATCGCTACTAATTTGTCTTTGACTGCAATCTGTTGACAGTCTGACTCATTATTGTCTCAAAATCTTACATTTTTGTGCTAGTCCAAGTGACCCATTATCTATTTCAATCTTACCATCTTTGTCTACAATGTCCTTATCCTGAGTTGTGAAAGCAGGTTTGTCAACCTTGACTCAAGATCAGAGTCATTTCTATCTCTTTCTCAGTTAGACATTATCTCCTTTGTTTTTTGGTCTTGGACTTAATTAGCACTTTAGATATCACTTCAGCATCTGTCAATCAATCAATTGATTCATCATACCTTCTTACAATGTCTAAAATAAAATAAGAGATTCTTATGACAACTTTATCAAAACAACTTGAATCTTTGAAATTTGAACTTCAGGAATTGAACAAGAAGGAAAAGGATCCTTCATCTGATGAATCCTCGTTAAGATCAACCTGTCCTTTTCTATTTGATCATGATTCTCACATCTCTCCACTTCCTTCCAACATGGATAAATCTTTTTATGAAAATACCATCTTTGATCAAGAGTAGTTTTATGACCATCCCATCTTTGATCAAGAACAATTTTATGACCATCCTATCTTTGATCAAGAGAATGCAGGGAAACTATGAAAGAATGAGATGAAAGTCTTTTCTATCCGCAAAAGAAGGATATTGCAAGTCAAGAAGCATCTAATTATCCTTCAAAAAGAGTCTTCACTTCTTTGGCACAATATTATAAATCATCATTGGAGGAACTTCTTGAGCACAATCTCATCACATTGCCTCTAGCCACATCACATGGACAGAGATTCTTGAGTACCTATTGTGCATATAATCAAAGCAATAAGCATAAAAATTCATCTTGCATGGAGTTGAAACATAAAATCCAAGATCTCATAGATTATGGCATAATCAAAGTGGAAAATCCTAATGAATCATCTAGTGAAGATACTAATCTCAAGCATGATCAATAGTAGGAATCCATGTCTAGTGATGGTTCCCATATCCCATCTAATTCTTCCACCATTCCTCCATCTCCTAAAGATTCACCATCTCTATCAAGAAATGAGCCTAATGATGAATATGTCTACTCTCAAGGACTACCTCTAAAAGAGATGCAAGCTAATCAACATATTGTTGTAAGTCTTTGTCAGGCTTCAAAAATCATAGACTTAAAGCATCCATGTGCTTCAATGAATATAATGCCTACTCAAAAGGATACTCCATCGGCCTATGAAGAATCCCATATGAAGATCAAAACTCCTATCCCATCCTTACAAGTGGCTCCATGTCAAGAGGGAAATCCGTGGTCTGAAGAAACAAATATCAGTAATGATCAAGATCAAGATACCATCCATCCTTATCCAATGGTTGACCAAAGTCACAAATCTCAAGAGTCTCATTATGATTTTATCACCCCCTTCCATTTCTTCCTAGAAGAAACTCTTGCATCTCTTATATCTTATCCATCTCCCAATCAAGATCAAGATATTCTTTCCACCATCTCTAATGAGCCTATTAAAAATCAAGAGAAAGGTACCCTTTGTTTACCACCTAAAGATCCTTGTCAAGTTCAGAGCATCCCATCATCCCCTTGTCATATTATTCCATATCTGTTTGATGTCGAATGTGACCTCTCAATCCAACACGAAACTCAACATAGTCCTTATTCAATCCATTTGATTTGCAGAGACAAACATGAATGGTTTGTTCTACAAATGATTGAGACGACTTGTTGCCTCCTAATTAGGAGTGATTGTTGTAGTATACCCTCAGAACGAGAGCCAACAACCGGATCTGCTCTAATACGGAGGATTTTTAGAGTGCAAATGTGTGTGAAATAGCCATCAAATGTGAGAAATCAGCAACTAAATATGATGAAAAATGATGCTATTCTATGATTTGAATCATGATTTAAGCTAATAGAATTGAAATACAATTAATCTAGAAATGAAATGCAAGTAAGCTATGGAATTGAAAATGTGATTAAGCTCTAAAACGTAAATGAAATTGTTAACTCTTTAGAAATAGATGATGAATTAAAGCTAAAATATTCAATTCCAAATACAACTAAGCTAATTATGCAAGAATGTAGGCTAAAGCATGAAATTGAAACAAAAATCGACTA
>MU223791.1:90021-106243 GCA_018584345.1 Thuja plicata
TTCTGCATTTGAAACTCAGTCGATTAAAGTCAATTAGAAGAATTTGCCTAGTAAAATAGGACTTCGAAGATAAGAAAATGCACCAAAATTGATTGATTATTAGGTGCCAATTTTGGGGTGTTACAATATCCACCACAAAAAACCATCATTCCTCTAAATCCCTTGTAGAAAAATAAATCCTCCCAAGCTTCAGTTGATCCTATGAAAATTAATCCTATCAAATCTACTCATGCTCCTATCGATATACAGATGAATTCTAAAGAGAAGATCCTTGGTCATGCAACTCACTCTAAAGATGTTGATATCCCCTCCACACTTTATATACCTCCATTCAAACATAAGCATCATCCTTCTCCATCTTCCAAATCCATCCTTGGTCCTTATATCCCAAATCTAAAACTGTCAAATCTTCCATCTATATTGTGTCCTTATATCCCTCCACCCAACATGCCTATCACTACTAGCTTCTCATCCACTTATCTTATACACTATCAAGATCAATAAATACATGCATCTTGGAACTCTTCCTATCAACCCATTCATATGAACTATACATATCAACCCCATTCACCCACAATTCCTAAGTCTTTTGGAAGCAATTTGGATGTAGAGCGAAGAAATCAGAAATATAAGAATCCACTTTCATATGAAAATCACTATGTCCCATCTAACCAACATGTGACTACAAAGAGACCATAAAGGTCCATTGTGCAAAGAACAATATCAAATAAAATATGGGTTTCAAAATCCATCATAGAATAATTGCGTTCTAAATCATCCAAAAACAAAGGAAAATCAAAATCTATGTGGATTCCCAAGTCTCTTCCAAAGGGCTTGGATACAAAAAGAAAATCAACAGTTGTGTGGATTCCCAAGTCTCTCTTAAAAGTCTTGAACAAAAAGGAAATGTCAGAGTTGGCATCCAAGCTTCCAAAGTCTTCCACTTCAGCTCCATCTAAACATCTCCCATATTTTAACTCTATTTTGGGTCCTCATGTCCCAAAATCCATTACCTTGAATACTCCATCCATCTTGGGTCTTCGTATATGGAGATCCATATTAGCTCATACATCAAAGCCTCAATCTATTCCATCCATTTCTCCTCCATTCGTCCACTACCCTTCAAGGTATGCATTGATGTTAATCTTACCACCATTTCCAGCTATCTCTACACAAACCCTTCAATACCCTATCCAATATCTTGCACCTACCACCTACTCATCCATCGCATATCCTTCCATTCCTCTTATCCAATCCATTGCATAAATCCTTGACTACCATCTCCCTAATTTTCCATATCATTCTTCTTTATCATCACCCTATCAACATATTTGAGCATACTTTCAATGGCCTTGGCCTATCATAGCATACGCTTCAATGGAACACTATCCAAAGAGCAAGAAGCTTAAGTTCTTCTAGAAAATAAAAAATAAAAAATAAAAATCAAGTAAAAGTGCCTTGGAGAAAAACTGGTAAACAGGCACCTTGGTAGCAAAAGTAAAGATAAATCAATTTGTCCTATGTTGAAAACCACTTCTTGTGGTGCCTTGGATAAGTACCATGATGAAAACCTAGCAAACAGGCGTCAAGCGTAATTCCTCCTACTTGCACTCTTCACTTGTGGGCAAGTTCCTTCCATGTAATCTTATCCATCATACCTTCCATCTAGCTAGCTCGTGAACATCCATGTTCCTTCTGCTAATCTTGACAAGGTTGAGCCTCTCCATGAACACTATGCATCCTGATATTTATTATCCTTTCCATCAGCCTACTCACTTTCTCTCATCCATTCTACCCTATCATGATATTTCTTATCCGAAGCCTATCCTTCCTATCTCTGAGAATTCCTACCATAATCCAAATCATTAACTTATACCTCCATCACCCCTTATCCTAATTGCGCTATCATAGATATATCCTATCCTATCTCATTGACCCCTTGGTCTTGATAAAAATAAAAAATGCAAAAATGCAAAATTGTTTCTAAAAAACTTCTTGACATGTCCATTCTTTTGGACCACATGCTTTTCATGAGATCGGGTAATTATCCCACATGCTATACAACATCACCCTGTGAGCCTACATTGCTATATTCTTTTTTCCTAGCTTGGGTAATCTTGAGGAGACTATCTTTGAGGGTCGCATTCACCCTCTTCATCCATCATTGTCTATTAGTCTCATCCATCAACTTTCTAAGCCATATGCAATTGCCTACACCTTGCTAGACATTGGGGGTAAACCAATGTGATCTTTCATGAGATGAAGTAATCTAAAAAAATATAAAAACCATAAAAATTCCTAAAAAATGGTCATCTTGGTGAAAACCTAGCAATAGGCACTTTGATGCATCAACCAAAAAAAAATCTCTATTTACTATCTTTCAATGAACAGGTATTGGGGCAATCTAACCCTAACTCCTAAAGATTGAGCCTCATTCTTGGGATAGTCTTTTGAAAGGTGATAATCTATTAGGTATTTGAGCAATCTAACTCAAATCCTTGAGGATCAAGCTTCATTCTAGAGATGGTCCTTGAAATCTCATTGCTAGGTATATGGTCAATCTAAGGGTATGTGCAGGATCATGGTATGCCAAAAAGTGGCGATGTGAAAAGAAGTTTTGATTGGTAGATTGATTGAAAAACAACTATAACTTTCAAATGGTATAACATTTTTTTAAATATCTAACATATGTCATATTCTATGTTTCACCTACCACAATAAAAAAAGAAAAAAAAATCAATTTGATGAAGTTGAGACTAAGTTAAGGTGGTCAGACACAAGAGCTTTCATATTTTGGAAAAGTTTGAGAAGAAAAATCATAATTAATTATTTACTTGGAAAAAAATTACACAAAACTATTCTTCACATCTGGAAATGAGTTTTCTACTTATATATAGAATCTTGTAAAAAAATATTATCATTTGATTGTGTTTAAGGTGGTCAGACATACACCTACTTCTTATCTTTTTAGTTCTGGTTGATAGAATGATTGAAAAATAACTATAACTTTCAAATGGTATAACATTTTTGAAATCAAAAATTTGAGTCACATTCTATTATTTACCTACTATAATAAAAAAAAATTAAAAGTTTTCAATTTGATGAAGTTTAGACAAAGTTAAGGTGGTCAGACATGAGATTTTGTATACTCTATAAAGTTGTAGTATAAAAATCATAATTAATTATTTACTTGGAAACAAATTACAAAAAAATATGTGTCACATATGGACATGAGTCTACTACTTATGTCTATAGTCTTGTAAAAAAATATTATCATACGATTGTGTTTAAGGTGGTTAGACATACACCTACTTCTTATCTTTTTCCTAAAATTTTCATACTACTGCAATGAAATTTGAAATTTTTACCATATAGATTATTTTTTTTTTTCAAAAAAGGGCTATTATCTTAGAAACTACATTCAATTTTCTATATATTCTCTTCTTACATATTTTTGACATAATATTTATAACTTGTTCAAATTTTTATGTGAACTTGTCTAACCCTGATTTTTTGAATTTTCATTGCCACTTAAGGACCTTTTTGGCATACCATGATCCTGCACATACCCCTAACCCGGATTCTTGAGAATGAAGCTTCATTCTGGAGATGACTCTCGAAATCTCAGCTATTAGGTATTTGAGAAATCTAACTCAGATCCCTGAGGATCAAGCTTCATTCTAGAGATGGTTCTCAAAAAAGAAAATTGATTGAAACTGGTCGTACTCTAGGGGCAACCTTCCTGGTCTAGGGGACACTTTCCTACTACATTTCAGAATCTCTCTCACATTAGTCACCACTAGTTCTTACTGTGTCGGCCTACTGATGCCTAGCTATTACTGAGACTTCTCTACTTGAGAATCTCTCTCGCGTCAATCACCAGTGGTTCTCACTACGTCTGTCTATTGTCACCATACTGATCATCTTTTCACACATGATGTATATCTGCATATCAAGATCAATCTGTTGAAATTAGAGTTGTACTCAATGATCCATTTATCAATACTCATTCTTGGTAATCCTTGGCTTCAGTTTGTATATAGCTTTCAGTCACTTTCATGACACTTTGGGTCCTTTAAGAACCCTCTTGACTTGACACTGATCTAGAGTCATCAAATCAAGTTTGTCCTTGAAGTATGAGTCAAGTCATTCATCGCTATTTTTTACTAGGGGCATGGGTCCCCAATCAGATCGTATCATTGTTAGGTATCTGAGCAATCTAACTCCAATCCCTGAGGATTAAGCTTCATTCTAGAGATGATTCTTGAAATCTAATCTATTAGGTATCTGAGAAATCTAACTCAGATCCCTGAGGGTCAAGCTTCATTCTAAAGATGGTTCTTGAAATCTCACTAGGGGCATAGGTCCCCAAATTTGATCACATCTTTGGCTTACACTAGAGTCAGTAATTTTTCATTTCTGAAGGACAACACACTACTGATACAAATAGGTGTTTCTCAACACCACAATCAAAATTGTTTCTCAACACTATCTTTGGATATATCTATGTTTCTCAACACACATTGGATATTGCAAACATAAACAACATCTATTGCTAGCAATCAAACACAAGGCACTCACAAGCACAATGGTATTTTTCAACACCCCTATACATGAATACATCTAAAAAATTTCAAACATGCTGAGCTATTATTGAATTTATCTTTGTATGCTTCTTGTTCTCATTAATTTCGTTCTTCTTTTTCTTTGTCTACTGCTTGTTGGTGTGGCTTCGATAATCTGGCAATGTCAAATAAACAGGGTGTATTTGATAAGAGCTTCTACATTAAGGTGGAAAAGCCTCACATCCCTCGATCCTCTTTATTTATATGCCAAGGTGAGGTCGAAACTATCTCCTTGACTGTTATTAATCTATTTGTTTATGCACGATCACACTCATGGTTATCTCGTCTTTGAATGCCTCAATACTAGTGTACTCTTGCAACATCAACTGGAAATGATGTTCAGGTCATCTCAACTTTTGTGCCTCGATGTTTACGTTAGTTTCCCATATCTAATCCGATGAGATTTATATTCATATTCTTATGGTTATAGTGGCACAAGTACGGATTGTATCAACTCTGATGTTCCAAAAATACTCTATGATGATAACTATCCAATGGGTCCAACAACCACATCCTATGAATTGCATCTCGCATAGGATTTCACTTTCATTCTAGCATAGGATTGCACTTTCATTCTAGACTTGCATCACCACGACATTTCAATGGTCACTTCATTGTGTTCTCCTGGATTAGTATGATGAGGGATTCTTATTCAACATTCTAGCTTTATCACATTGCCCAAGTGTTCGATCCTCACTCTCACTCTTCAAAAGTAGCTATATCGATCGCTTTGAATCCATTTTCAGGATTGAAATTGAAATCTGACACTCCTATATAGCTCAAAATCACATCTTAAATTTTTTGGGACCGATGTGATCAGACACTTGTGAAGTTAACTTTCTGATGTCTCTTTCTTATCAAAATCATATCCAATCAACATCTTCTCAAATCTTTGACAATTTTCCTCAAAAGTCAACTATAGTCAACCCTAGTCAAACTTGGTCAACTAGACCTTGAAATTGCTCAAAATCGCTTTTGTATTTTCTAAATTCTTCTATAATTTTCTTAAAATCTTCTTGACCTTCTATTCAATTTCTATCTATGATTTATTGCTTTCAATATCCATTATGGCATGCCATCTTTCCATTTCTCTCTCGAGGTGGCATGATGATTACATCATTGAATCACTTTAAATCTATCTTAATTAATTTGATCTGATTTCAATCTATTAGGTGTCTGGGCGATCTAACCCAGATTCTTGAGGATCAAGCTTTGTTCTGGAGATTATTCTTGAAATCTCATCTATTAGGTGTCTGGACAATCTAACCTGGATTCCTGAGAGTCAAGCTTCATTCTAGAGATGGTTCTTGAAATCTCACTACCAAGTATTGGGGCAATCTAACCCCGATTCCTGAAGATTGAGACTCATTCTGGGGACAGTCTTTTGAAAGTGATAATCTATTAGGTATTGGGACAATCTAACCTAGATTACTGAGAATCAAGCTTCATTTTGGAGATGATCCTCAGAAACTTGATTTAACCAGAATCGTGGCAATCCAACCTAGAATTTGGAGAGTTAAGCTCTATTTTGGAGATGACTCTGAAACCTTCAATAATCAATCTTTACATCATCAATTCTTGAAATCAATTTCAAACTAGTCTTCTATATTTCAAACATCATACTATTCTTTGAATCAATGCGCTACACGCACATTAATTCAAAGAGGGGAAAAAAGTAACACCCCAAAATTGGCATCTCGCAACCACAACCAATTTTGTTTCATTTGTTATCCTTCTGAATCATAAAAGTCCTATTGTACTAGGCAATTTTGAGTTTTGATTGACTCTACTTGACCTAAGTGTCAAATGTAGAAAACCCTAAATCTGTATTAATCACATACTATATTTAATTCCTAAATATCAATTACAATTAGCTAAATAAACCCTATGATTGAATTAATTTAATTACAAAGTCCTACCACTTTAATTAAATTAAATTCACCCTTTTAGCTAAAATACATAAAAATGAATTAAATAATATTTGATTATTAAATAAATATCCTCATTTCAATAATTGAACTTAATTATTCAAATAATTGAGAAAATGCATTTATGAGGTCATATTTCATTTACTTAATCAAATAATCTCTCCAAAATCCTCACATCAGTTTAGAAATGGAAACTTTGAGTTGATTGAGATTCAAAAAAGCAACAAATCAGCTAACTTCTTCATTCACTCAAAAAGACAACAGTTCACTGTTTCTCTCAAAGGAAACTTGCTAATATTAACAAGATTTCGAGGTGTTAACTATTTCTCTCAAAGGAAACTTTCCATTCTAACTAGACTCTCATTCTATAAAATAACTCTCTTATTTCTCATTCAAAAAAAGGAGAATGCATTGTTAGACTAGCGAATTGCTACTGCATTTTTAATTCAACATTTATGCATTCAAAACTCTCATTATTCTTAGGTTTCATTTGCAATAGATTAAGATCATTTCTAGATTAATCATGTCTAGTTTATATTCTTTCAAGCATTCTTAGATTAATCTCATTTTCTAGCTTAATATTGCACACTCATTTCTTAGTTTAATCTCATTTTATAGCTTAATCTCATCCTTATTTCTTAGATTAATCTTGCAATCTTTCATTCCTAGATTAATCTATGAAGTTACATTTCTATATTAAATCCTCTATTCTTAGACCAGTCTAGATTGTTGGATTCTCAGATTCTGAGAGCTTATTCAAAAACCTCGCCTAGATAGGAGGCAACAAGTCCACTCATTCAAGCATGTAGGATGAATAACTCCATATTCATTCTTGTATGTGACTGATGAACAATGACCATATTGAAGTGTATGGCTAAGTTAGAGGCCCATATTTAGTGTATAGAGTTTTCAGTTCCACATGAGTTATCATGTGGGGAACAAGCTTTGGAGAGACTTCTAGGATAACCAATGATAGTGGAGGGCTATGTGATAACATTCTTCTACATGTGTCATAGGATTTCCTTTGATTATCCTTGTGGTTTTCCTTTTGTATTCCATATTAAATTCCTTGTGAGCCTTTTTGTTATGTTTTGGTTTTCTTTGTGGTATTCCTGATATGTGTTATAGCTTTTCATATTTTTATTGTGTGATGTGGGGCCTTGTATCTATATCCTATCTCACAGTGGTGGGTCTCAAGGTTCCACGTGGTTGGGTGGTAAATGTTTTTATCCATCAAGTTTCATTGATTTTTTCATGATCATATTGGATGGATTTAACATCTTCATTGTACTTTCATTATATCTTTATGATAGATGATCACTATTGTACATTTTATCCTATTATGTATTATAGATCATTTGCATTGAAAATAAACACTCTCTGTACTAATGAAATTTTCAAGTAAGGATAGTCTCAGTGTGTTTGATGGAAAAGGCCAGTCAGTGTGGTTGTCTGGTGTTGGTGTGAAAGGATCATGTGCAATAATTAAAGACATTTTTAATTTGATTATGTTGGGTCATGACCAGAATGAGTTTGATATTATTTGAGAGAGCTCTGCACATCTGATAGATATATGGATACCTAGAATGAAGCTATGGAAAAGTATGAAACTAACTTCATGGAAGACTTATGTGGATCCTACAATCAGGTTCTTCTTCTCTCTAGGAATGGATATGTGTCTAGGATTACATAGATGGTGATGGTCTACAACAATAATGTTCCATATTGGTCCAGTGGAGAGTGGAATGGGAATTATTTTTCCAATATTCAGTAGGTGTATACTCCTAAGAGATTCAAATCTCCTGTGTGAGGGTTTATCCTTCAAGAATATACTTCAATTTTAGCATATTTCAGAAAGAACACACCTTAATAAGGAGGATAATGGCGGACAAGAAGGGTGAATTAAATCTTGGGACTAGATGGATGATGGATGATGGGAGTTGGACTCAGGTGTGGGTGATGTAGAGAGGTCAATTTAGTGAGTTTAATATCTATGGGGAAAATTGGTCATGTAATGTGAATAATGTGTGTAGTTGTGTTGAGGGTTTCACACCCAAGCATGAAAATTGAAGTTGAGTATCAAGAGGGTGTGTTCAGAAAACACCCATGCAATGCTCTATCATAGAGGAAACCACTGACAGCTTTTTGGAATATGATTATTGAAAATTTCTTTAATAAGAAGTTGTCTCTTACAAAGATGAGCCAACAAGGAAAGCCTACATGACTTCTTGTCTCAATAATTGCTCATGTACAACCTTTTCTTTCTATTTTATGGAGCTAATTGAATGATCAACTAAATAGGGAGGTGTAGTTTTTAAATAATCTTGAACAAAGAAATAAGTTCCTAAATTCCTTTAGCACAGTCAAGTGCAAGAAACATGGTGGGTATTGTTTTTAGAAAAGTTTGCACCCTTTTCGAGGTGATGGTTAGTGACCTAAACAACCTTGTGAAACATGGAAACAATCTCTCAATATGGGAATTAATTAATGAGATTGAATGTCCAAAGAAGGCCAGCTTCCATTACAATCAGGGTGCACCTAGAATCTAATAACTTGAAGGGGAAATAGAAGAAGGATTGCATGAAAGGGAAAAGGGGTGATGCACCATATTGAATTTTTATATTTCCTCTTTCCCATGATGACACTTGAATTCAATTGAATCATATAAATACACTACCCAAATATGTATCAACCTCAATCTAATATGAAGGCAAATAATTGAATTCAATCCTATGAGGAATACAACATTCACTGAATAGGATTAACCAATCAAGTTTACACAAAAAGGAAGACTTTAGATGATGAAATACATACAAATCTGCAGGTAAAAGATAGCATTTTCACCAAATATTTTCACTTTAAGATAGGTAAAACAACAATTTCATTGAAATCAGACAATTATATTTACAAAAGAGAAAACTCTATAAGAGAGATTGGAAGAAGATCCTTAAAATATTTACAAACATTTTCTTTATAGATCAGGCATAAATATGATTAATAATTGAAGATATAACCCTAACCAAGATTTTAGAAGAAATATGATCTCATGCAAGTTGAGAACCTAGAAGTGATAGGAGACGAATAATAAATGCCCCTGTAACAAAAGACTAACCCACTCCCCTTCTAGCATAAGATGATCAGATCTTTGAAAGTGTAGAATGGGGCTTGAGGCTATTTGTGGCCAATAAATGAGCATGAGGAAGCTAGATGAATCTACCAAAAGTATCTATTGACATTTTTTCAAAGTTAGAATGTTGTTGGATGCAGTGGAGAACAATCAATGGTTGGTCACTTTTCTACTCATTATCCTTGAGAAAATCCTTTATCGCATACTACCTTCATCACATTAGCAGTCATGGTCATCCATGAGACTGTATCATGTTTCATCAACCTAGATTGTCAAATTAATAGAGTACTTAGATGGACCATTGGAGGTGTTCATTGATCTCATGAGTTATGGTGAAGACCACTTCTATCAACAAAACCCCGATAAACTTCACCAAAAATATGATCCTACCGATATAAGTGCCACTTCAATAAAAGACAAAGACACTTGATAGAACACTGAATCCCATCAAAATATCACATCGATGAAAGGAAGGGAAGTTTCATCAAAATAGGCCCCCACTGAAGATACAAACTCTATGGGAAACAACACTTTGATGAAACAAGACAGAGGATTCATCAAAAAACAACCCTGTTGATGAAAGAGAGCATGTCAAACAAACCCCTAAGAACCCCATTGACCACAAAAATTCATCAAAACCCATGTTGATGAAATTGATAAGAGGTCACATGAAATATTTTCCATCGAGAAAACTATGCCCTTTGATGAAATAAATAGCCGCCTCACTAAATACAATGTTCTAAAAAAAAAAAATGTCGATGAAGAAGAAGAAGAGTGGTCATATTGATATCCATCTTATTGATGAAACTGAGGTTTCCATAAAATAGGGAAACATCTCTTAGAACATTGACCTCAACCAGAAAACTATCATCGATGAAACTGGTGAGAGATCCATCCAAAATAGCCCATCAAACAAAGAGGGCATATCAAAAAATCTTCAAGCGATAACTTAAGGGGATACATGCCTACTATGTGTTGAGATTAGTGGCCTGGAATATATTGGGAATGGAGTCATTGAGAGAAACGGAGGACTAAATTCTCTTGTAACTTAACAAAACATTAAAAATTACCATCTCTAGAAGAAAACAACTACGCTCGTGCACTTCGTGGAAAGAAAATAAAAATGTTAACCTACTACATGTACAAGGAATCATATGCAAAAATTAAACAAAGCCATTAACTAGCTTGTTGAAGTAGTTGTCTTTCCTCATGAATTTCTTGTTTCTTTCATGCATTTGGGAAAATAGATAGGGAAGAAAACATGAAAACCATATTTCTTCTTTCTAGAATGTCTTCCCAATACTGAGAAAAATGAAGCTCTCAAGAATTGGAACACTCTCACCTGGAACAAGAATAACTTTCCCCTCTTTCTGATACTCACCCTCATGCTTTGAAGTACAACTGACTAGAGGAAACTTGTTGATTTTTTGTAGAGCTAGATTCCTTATGAGGTATCCTCTTGATGGTGTTGAGTCTAAGAGATCAACCTTGACCTCATTTTTGTGCTCTTGTATGATGATATCATGCTAGTTTGGAAATGAATCTTCTTCTTTTGGTGAAGAAAAGATCTCCACCTCTTCATTTTGCTCATGAACCACTTCCATGGGAGATGCTGGTATGGAGTGGATCTCCACATGTTTCTACTACAACTCATGATCTTTTGATGAAATATAAGCTGACTTAATGTCTCTTGATGAGCGAAAAACTCTAGCTCATCCAAAAATGTTTCCTATTCATTAGACTCCTCTTGCTCTATTGCAATAATATGCATAGGTTGAGAGGAAACCTCATACATATTAGCATACTCTTCCTCAAGGATAGAGATATCCTTGAAATCTTCTTTCTCATCTTCCATATCACGAAGGACCTCCTGTTGCAAAAAATGGTTTGGCTCTTCTTCTTTTGGTAGTAGGCCTCTGATTCCAGTATAGGTTCATTAGCCCAGATTTGTTCCTCAAGGGTAGGAATAAATTTTTTGTCTTCTTCTTCCTCCTCTTGAAAGAGGGAAGCTTGTCAAATAAGAGGATTGGATCCTCTTCCTTTTTTTTCAATCTTCATCTACAAAAAGGACTGCATAAATACAAACTTCTCAATATCCTCATGCACCTCTTTTGTTTCCTCCTTTGGTTTCTTTAGTTCTGGCCCATGTGAAAGATCATAAAGAGAAGGCTCTTGTGTTCAAGAGGGCTTCCTGAAGCTTGGAATGACATATTTAGGGAAAGGGTCTACCTAGCATTCTAATTCTTGTACTCTAGCCAATAAAAGCCTTATTTTTTTTTGTCTTTTGCAACAACTTGCTTTTCAAGTTCTTCCTCAAAGTGTCTCCATTTGGCCTCTATTTCTTCCTCATGTTTCCTTTTATGAGCCTCTAAATATTTCTCCCTTTCTACAACCATATCAAAGTATTTCTTTTCCAAATTATCATACACAGTTGAAAGATCTGGTTAGCCAGTTCCTCCAATTACATATTAAATCCTTGTCATCCTCTACTTTCAAGAAATTGTCTAGCCCAACTGGGCGTGCCAACACTATTTTTCCCAAAAGTTTGCACCCTTATTTAGGTTATAGTTAGTAACCTAAAAAACCTTATGAAACATGGAAACAATCTCTCAATGTGGGACTTTATTAATGATATTGAATCTTTAGAGACAGTCAGCTTCCTTTATAATTAGGGTGCACCAAGAATCTAATGACTTGAAGGGGAAATGGAAGATGGATTATATGAAAGGGAAAATCGTTGATGCACCAAATTTAATATTTTGATTTCCTCCTAACCATGACTGCACTTGAATTCAACATAACCATATAAGTACACTAGCCAAATTTCTATCAACCTCTAAATTGAATTCAATGCTACGAGGAATACAACATTCACTAAATAGGATTAATCAATCAAGTTTACACAACAATGAAGACTTTAAATTTAAAAAAAAATTCAAATATGCTGGTAAAAGATAGCATTTACACAAAATATATACACTTTAGGATAGGAAAAATAATAATTTCATTGAAAGCATGCAAGAAAAAACTACATTTATAGAAGAGAAAACTTTGTAAGACAACTAGGGAGAAGATCTTGAAAATATTTACAAACAGTGCCTTTATAGATCAGGAATTTAACTCTGATTAACAATTGATTCTATAAACCTAACCAAGGTTAGGTCCAAAAGGACATATCAGAAGAAATCTGATCTCATGCAAGTTGAGAACCCAAAAGTGACAGGAGAGGAATAATGAATGATCTTGTAATGAAAGTGTATAGTCAAAAAATGGAAGAACTTCCATTGTATACTAGTTTAGCCTTCCAAGTAAGTGGTTTGGGGTTATTTGAAGCACCTAGAAAGGGTCTCTAACTTGGATCTGAATTTATCCCCTATTTTGTCCCATTTTCCACTTTTCTCTAGCCTATTTTTGGCACCCTAAATTGCAAACTGAGAATTTTGATCTCAGGTTCAAAACTGACCTTTCTGGGTCAAGGTTGACCTCAACCTTTACCTAGGTAAAGGAAAACCTTGACCTTGACCTAGGTCATAATTGACCTTAATTTGGACTCAAGGTCCATATTTCAAGTTTCTAGATGTCGGGCTTCGGAAAGGTTTAATTCCCACTTTTGCGTCGGCTTTTTTGGTCTTCGAAGAAAAAAATCTTAAATTATATTTAATATAGGTCCACTTCTAGGGATATAGGTTTAATTGGAATTTAATTCTCCTATGTATTCCTCTCTAGAATATTTTTCCCTAGATTCATATATAAGGAATCCTTCTCCTCTCATTTCCTCTAACAATGAATCATCAACAATCAAAGACTAAGAATCATAAGCTCTATGACTTGAAGCAATTTCATCCATAAAAAATATATGCATGATCAATTGAAGCAAGCATCTACTATCAAGCTTTAAAGAAAAAAGACAAATTCAAGAATTCAATTCATCAAGGAGATCCATTGGTAGCCATTGAAGGATTCAAGCTCTATGGAGCCCTCTTGTTGAAGATTTCTCCATCCACATTCCTCCAAGCCTCTTCCTAATCCAAGAGCCATTCAAGATTGGTGTTGAAGATCTACAATAAATTTATTTGAGACATCCTACATCTGACATTCTACATTATACATCCATTTGGTGCATATATACTTGTGGAACCACGGATTCAAATTCACCACAAGGGTTTCTACACAAGCAAGATGAATTTGTTCATTTACATTTTTTATTTATGAAATTTAAATTATAATTTGAGGTTAATTCCAAAACTAGGATTTGACCAAGGCAAACCCCCCCCCCCCCCAAACAAAAAAATGATTCTTCTTGTAGGGACAGGTTCAGAATAGTGAATTGGTGTGTAGATTTGGATACCCTTTTTGGCAAACTATCAAAATCCAGAAAAAGATTTTCTATCAGATATTTTAGGTCATAATCAACATTCTGTTTTGGATCAGAATTGGACATTCTGGGTCAGAATGAGAAATTCTGGGTCAAAGGTGACATTCATTTCTGGGTCAGAATCAATATTTTCTTCAGCGTCAAAATAAAAAATTCTGGGTCAGAATCAGAAATTCTGGGTCAAAGGTGACATTCACTTTTGGGTCAAAATCAAAACTGAGCTAGATTAGAAAAATATTTATGGGTTTTTTTTGTCTATGTGTTTCTGTTCCAGATCTAGTTGTAGATTTTCCAGAAACTCATTGTAGACACCCGAAAAAAGAATTCTTTAGATCTGTAGCATTTGGAGATTATTACTTTTCTTCAATTCATTTCAATTAAAGTTTTTAATCTTCCTAAATCTATCACTCATTCTTTTCTATAAAATGAAATCTAAGGTCTTCCTCTTTATTCCCATTTCCAATCGATTGAATCATTTATGCATTGAGCCCTCCTTTGGGGTTAATCGATTTGGATCCTTCCTTTGTGTATTTGAGGTTAAAACGAACATCTTATCTTTATTACACATAACAATCCATCAACCCCCATCCATTTCCCATTCTACCCCACTTACATTTTATATGTTACATTTTGGTGAACCCGCGATAGACAACTCTTTATTTTTTGGTGTTAGATTTACATATTTATGTTAGATCTTGCATGCATATTAGATTATCTTTCTTTTATGTTCCAGTATTTACTTTTCAAAAATTTAAAATCAAAATCTTTTTTTTCCTAGATTAGTTCATTTGCATTGCATTAGTGTATGAGCTTTAGAACTTCTAGTACTACTTATAGTATCTTGGTTAGAAGTTGTAGACTTATGTGTTTCTTTGAGCCTGAGTCATCCTATCCTTTCCTTAGGATCCCAAATGACAATTTCACCACTCATGATTCCAATCCTTCTATGGAACATAACTCTTCTCACTCATCTCATGATAAGGATGGTGCTTTAAGTGTTCCTCCTAAACAAGTTCAAAAACTTTCAACAGAACTTGATAAAATGGGAAATTTTCTTATTCAAGAAAACCATAATCAAGATTCCATCCAAGCTATAGAGGATCTTAACAAAGTCCTTTGTTATAGTGACCAAGGTGTCAATATCTTGCATGGTATCACTCATCTTGTGCATTTGAATGCTAAACCTTTATCTCAAGAGGCTCAAGATCTTGGATTCACTCCTCCTATCACTAGTGAGGGACCTTCTTCCGTTCCTTTACCTAGCATTTTGTTGGAATAATGATATATTTGTCATCAGTGAAAACACTTAGTGAAAACACTTATTCAATTCTGAATGCTTACTGAGCTCAACACTCAGTTCACAGCTTATACCGAGCATTCAGTAATCACCTTTGGAAAGCTCAGCGGTTAAATAGTTCATACCGAGCAGAACAGTGGTCACCGAGCATATGAATAGTTTAGCAGTGTTTACCAAGAAGAGAAACATTTACCGAGTAGACGGTAGTCACCGAACTTCACCATAACTACCGAGCCATCAGTTGAAGCCAACCGAGAAGTCAGTTATCACCGAGTCACCAGTGGTTACCGAGTGACACTATATCTACCGAGTCACCACAGCTACCGAGTTCCAAGCTACATGTCGGGACTAGTATGGACCAAGCTTCTACTCTTACCGAGAGCATGACGATGCCAAGTATTGTAGTGGATACCGAGTATCAGAAGATCACCGAGCCAGCTTGAGGAACCTGAGCTTCTACCGACTCAGTAATATTTTGTTTACTTATGTAAGGCCGACTTAAGAATAAGTCTATGTTATTATTTTGTATAAGGCCGACTTTGTGAAATGTAAAATGTAATTATGGATGGTATATATATGTAATGTATTATACCATATGAAGTATGGAATTATGTGAAAGTATGGATATGCAAAATTAGATAGAGCAGAGCAGAGACTGCTATAAGGTAGCAGAGCAGAGCATTTTCGCAGAGTCAATAAAGGAGCAAAATTGACATATCTATCTCAGAAGGAGATCAATACATAAAGGATCTTATCAGCAATAAAGTTGTAAGTCAAGATATACTGTTTCATCCTAACAGTTGAATCAGTTTGTAAATCCTTTAACCGGGTAGACTTAACAGTCTTTTGTAAATCTCCTAACAGAGTGCA
>MU223791.1:112482-126192 GCA_018584345.1 Thuja plicata
ATGACGATGCCGAGTATTGTAGTGGATGCCGAGTATCAGAAGATCACCGAGCTAGCTTGAGGAACCTGAGCTTCTACCGACTCAGTAATATTTTGTTTACTTATGTAAGGCCGACTTAAGAATAAGTCTATGTTATTATTTTGTATAAGGCTGACTTTGTGAAATGTAAAATATAATTATGGACGGTATATATATGTAATGTATTATACCATCTGAAGTATGGAATTATGTGAAAGTATGGATATGCAAAATTAGATAGAGCAGAGCAGAGACTGCTATAAGGTAGCAGAGCAGAGTATTTTTGCAGAGTCAGTAAAGGAGCAGAATTGACATATCTATCTCAGAAGGAGATCAGTACATAAAGGATCTTATCAGAAATAAAGTTGTAAGTCAAGATCTACTGTTTCATCCTAACAGTTGAATCAGTTTGTAAATTCTTTAACCGGGTAGACTTAACAGTCTTTTGTAAATCTCCTAATAGAGTGCATACTTCATTGTATGTTTGTAAATCCTCTAACAAGGTGGACATAGCAGTCCAAATTGCTTTTAACAGGGCAGATCATCAGAAGTGATCAATGTAAGCCTTAACCGGCCAACTTTATACTGCAGTACCAAAGTTTTGTGGGTACCATCCCCACCCCAATTTTACTTTCTATTTGGAAGGTTTCTGGGTTACCAATCTTTGTGTTATGTGTTATAAATGATTATATTTTCATGCTTGCAGTAGATTAGATGAATGAATGGTCAAAGTATATACATGTGCAGAAATGTTTTAAAAGTTTCAGAGTTACTGATTCACCCCTCCCCTCTCAGTAACTTGGTTAGTCTTGATTATTTCCAACAGCATTTATACTTATAATCCTCCTTTAAAGACTACATCTCTTCTAATTTCATGTATTCCTATGAGTGTTCCACCAGTGTCTCTACCTACCTCACAATCTTCTTACCATAGTGTTCCTTTATCCAATCCTCCTCCAACTGTGGTTCCAAGTGTTCCACTGGTTGTGTCTTCCATTCCTACAGCTTCCTACACTTTTCCTAGTGTTCCTAATGTTTCTATGCCACCTATTTCTTCTAATGATTGCACAATCATTAATTTGGCTCAAATTGTGTCATCTTTACAAAAACGTACATCTTTAAGGCAATCCAAGTTTAGCATTCCTACATGTGACATGGGTAGTTCTTTATCCTTAGACGTTACTCATGCTACTATCCCTCAACAAGCCAATACGCCTCATCTTGAGAATTAAAATGGTAAAGGAGATCTTGTTACTCATGTTAAAACATTTCAAATCCTTTGTGGTGATTATGATCATGACCATAGGATTCTAGTTAAGTTGTTTGCTAGAACTTTTCGTGATAAGGCATTGCAATGGTATTTTTCTTTACGTCCTTATTCTATTGATTATTTTCCTAAACTTGTTAATACCTACATCCAACAATTTCAAAATAACATTGGTCCACAAGTTTCCTTAACTGGTTTAATGCATTGTAGACAAAACACTAAGGAAACATTGACTAGTTTTATTGGTAGGTTTAAGCATTTGTATGCTAATATTTCTTATCATGTTCATGATATTAATATTCAACATATGTTTATTTCAAATTTACAAGAGGATATTAGAGATAATATTTTGCTTACTAAATTTACCTCTTTTCAACAACTTTGTGGAGCACTTCATCATTATCAATTACAAGTGAGTCAATTTGAGAGAAACACTCCAATAGCTCCTATTCCAGTTGATAAGAGTGATGATGCTCCTATTCCTAATAAGTTTCAAAAACCTAACAACTATGTTAAGATCAATAAACAGATGAATGTAGTTGTTGATCAAGTTGTTGCATCCAACAATGCCACTCTGTACCCACTGCTTTCCATATGAATCGTATGTTTACTCATTTCTCCAAATATTTAAATTCTATTATGAGTAGGTTGTTAAGTGCTAATATGATTACCTTTCCTCCTATTTGACCTCTTCTCCCTACCATAATGGCATCAAAATCCTTTGATCCTAAAGCTTTCTGTCAATACCATCAACAAAATGGCCATGATACTGAAAAAAGTTATTCTCTAAAGCATAAGGTTCAAGATTTAATTGATTGTAATGCTTTAGCTATTGATAATTTTGATGGTAATTGGAACAAATCTATTTCAACTCCTATTCAAAACCTTCAAATCTATACAAATCCTTTACCTACACATGATACTAATACCATCACTCAACCATCTTCTGTAGATATTTTTTACGATTCAAAGATGGATGATCTCAATCACATTGTTAATCATGTGGAGTGCGTTGTTTCATCTCAACCGATTGTTCAAGATCCTTCACCTCCACTTAAACTTCAAGTTCCATCCAAACCTCAGAAACAAACTAAGGATAAACGACCTAGGGATATCTCAATTACCTTTGATGATTCTGAGACTATTAAGGTTCCCGATGGTCCCCTTTATATTTATGCTAGGATTGCTAATATACCTACGTGTGGTTTTCGTGTTGACCCCACATCTTTAATAAATTTCATTACTGAGGAAATTTTTTTTATGAAAAACCTACAATGTGATTTTTATGATACATCTGATGCATGGATCCAAACTTGTAATGGTTTTCTCTATCCTTCACTTGGTTCTATTAACTTGCCTGTTGAACTTTGTGGTAAATTTGTAGATACTACCTTCATTGTCGTTCCCACTTTTGATCAATTTCAATTCAAATTTGGTTTTCCTTGGATAACTGCTATGCATGTCATTGCTTCTCCTATTCATAAGTTTATTAAGTTCATTCATAATGGAGAAGTGAAAATGATTAATTATAGTTTGTATCAACCTTCTAGGCCTAGAAATTGTGCTAATCTTGATTTCTTTTGGCCTTAATTACCTAATTCATTTCATCCTTTCCCTTATAAAATTTTTGGTTCATATCAAGCCTATAAACATCACAATATTGTTGATTTAAGCATGCCTCAGATAGATCTTAACCGTGCTCATTTTCCCACTCCTTCTATACCTCCTTTATCCATTACTACTAGCTCTATTACTCAACCTCCCAGTGTCGCTTCTTAGCCTACTGCAAATCCTACCAATCCTCCTATAGAACCTGTGAAGGAACCAATTGTTATTCCTCCTAGTTCTCAACATGTGTCAAACAAAGAAAAATGTAACAAATCTGCCAATGAATGTCGTTAGAAGCGTCAAGCTAATGTTAGGGCCCGTGCCTCTGTTCTTTGAAATTCTTTACATTCTTTTGACCAACCTATGCCTGATGTGTTGGAGGAAGATAATGTTCATAATGATGTTAAGATTAATGATTATGATGATTCTATTAACATCTTAGATCCTATTTTAATTAATCTTGATGATGAGGATACTCTTGATGATCCTATTGATCCTAGTGATGAATATGAGACCATCAATCTTGATTTTGATTTACCTCATATTATTTCAACTCAATTGATAATTACACCTAGTATCAAACATTGTGATTCTCAAGAGGATCCTTGTTTGCAACTGGCTATTATTCCTACTATATTGGATATAGTCCCTCTTGCGAGTTTCCCACCTTCCCTAAATAATATAAACCAAGATAGGGAGAGTAGGCAATGCGCTTGATTGGCTTGTCCTTCATGGTAGCCCTTTTTTGTGTTTGCCTATTGTATTGTGCTTCTCCCGTAATGTGTTTTCTAAATGTTTGTTAGATTCTTTTATATGACCCTTGTTACTTTGTTGGTGCAAGGTGATAAAGGAACCAAACTTTTTGTACAATTCCTCTATATGTATCTTAACTCTTCTATATGTTTTTTTCATCTTATGGTGTACTTGTGCTATTGTTCATAAATGTTTTCCTTGCGTAGTCCACCTAGATCTGCGACATGGTAGCACTGATACTTTTTGGTCTCCATGTTGTGGTCCAAAAAGATTCTTCTTCGTAAATCTTGAGTTTTTCTTTCCTCCATTGTGATTTTAGTTATACTTTCTTTGGGGAATGATGTCAATAAATTTGCAATAATATCATATCTATATATACATATTATCTTATGATTATATTTATCCCACAATAGATATACCTTTCTATGTTTTTTCTATGTTTATGTGGTATTTCCCTTGACTTGTCCTGATTTGGGGGTATCTAGTAGTAGAAACGTAATCAGTAGAGTTGTTTATGTTTCTGTTAAAGTCATTGCTCTAGTTAAACTAATAGCAATGAATTTAACATGGGGGCATATGCTCTACTCACTTTTTGCACACACGCACTTTCAAAATATTTTCAAACTTAAAAATTTATCCCTTCATGGATTAAAGACTAATCCTTAAAGCATGAATTTTTACCTTATAGGATCTCTTGATTCCTCCAGTTTAAATTTATATAGATCTCTTGATCCCTCGAGTTTCAATTTATAATTTTTTGATCCCTTAAGGTAGGAAGGTGTCCTTAAGACAAGATCTCCCTGATGGTTTGACTAGTGAGTAGCCACATTCACTAGGAGGTTCAACTCCATCTTTCTAGTTGCACTATTTCCTAGTGTGGTTCATAATGGGACATAAGTTCTCATTGGGTGAGGTAATCACACCCTCTCTCTTTTTATCTTTAACTAGTGATGTCTCTCTTATCATGATGTTAGGGTTGATAAAGACTTAAGTCCCTGGGGGCTTGAGGATTCCTTTGTCCCTTTTGATTTCAATAAGATTATCTTTTCTTCATGATCTCCTTTACCAAGAGTTTGCATCGAGTCCATACTCTTGGTAAAATGGGGGCTAAATGTATAGTCGTAAAATGGAAGCACTTCCATTTTAGACTAGTTTATCCTTCTGAGTAAATGGTTTGGGGTCATGTGAAGCGCCTTGAATGGGTCTCTGACTTGGATCTAGCTTTCTCCCATGTTCTGCCCCATTTCCCACTTTTCTCCAGCCTGTTTCTGGCACCCTAAAATGCAAACTGAGACTTTTGACCTCAGGGTCAAAATCAACCTTTCTGGGTCAAGGTTGATCTCAACCTTGACCTAGGTCATAATTGACCTTAATTCTAACCAAAGGTCCAGATTTCAAATTTTCAGAGTTTTCGGATGTCGCACTTCGGAAAGGTTTAATTCCCTCTTCTACGTTGGCTGTTTCGGTCTTCGAAGCAACAACTCTTAAATTATATTTAATATAGGTCCACTTCTAGGGATATAGGTCTAATTGGAATTTAATTCTCCTATGTAAGCCTCTCTAGAAGATTGTGTCCTTGATTCATATATAAGGAAGCCTTATCCTCTCATTTTCTCTAACCATGAATCATCAACAATCTAAGACTAAGAATCATAAGCTCTAAGACTTGAAGAAATTTCATCCATACAAACTCTATGCATGATCTATTGAAGCAAGCATCTACTATCAAGCATTCAAGCACTCAAAGAAATTCAAGCATTCAATTCATCAAGGAGATCCATTAAAGGATTCAAGCTCTTGGAGCCCTCTTGTTGAAGATTTCTCCATTCACATTCCTCCAAGCCTCTTCCTAATCCAAGAACCATTCAAGATTGGTGTTGAAGATCTACAAGAAATGGATTTGAGACATCCTACAACTGAAATTCTACATCCATTTGGTTCTTAAATATTTTTGGATCCACAGATTCGAATCCGCCACAAGGGTTTCTACACAATCAAGGTGAATTGGTCCATTTACTTTGTTTATTTATGCAATTTCAATTATTCTTTGAGGTTAATTCCAAAATTGAGGTTTTACCAAGGCAAACCCCTCCCCCCAGCAAACAAACCATTTTTATTTCAGGGACAGGTTCATAATAGCGAATTGGAGTGCAGATTCAGATACCCTTTTTGGCAAACTATCGGGATCAGGAAACATATTTTCCATCAAAGATTTTAGGTCAGAATTGACATTCTGTTTTGGGTCTGAATCAAAAATTTTGGGTCAAAGGTGACATTCATTTCTGGGTCTGAATCAACATTTTGTTCAGGGTCAGAATCAGAAATGCAGGGTTGGAATCCAAAATTCAGGGTCAAAATCCAAAATTATGGGTCAAAGGTGACATTCACTTTTGGGTCAAAATCATAACTGAGCCAGATCAGAAAAAAAAATTTGGGTTTTGTTCGTCTCTGCATTTTTGTTCAAGATCTGATTGCAGATTTTATAGAAACTCACTGTAGACACCTGAAAATAGAATTATTCGTATCTGTAGTATTTGGAGGTTAGTAGTTTTCTTCAATTCATTTAAATTAAAGTTTTTAATCTTCATAAATCTATCACACATTCTTTTCTATAAAACAGAATCCAATGTCTTCCTCTTTATTCACATTTCCAATCAATTGATTCATTTATGCATTGATCCTTCCTTTGGGGTTAATCAATTTGGATCCTTCCTTTGTGTATTTGAGGTTAAAAGGAACATCTTATCTTTCTTACACATAATAGTCCATCAACCCCCATCCATTTTCCATTCTACCCCACTTACATTTTATATGTTACAGAAAGAGTAACTCATTCTCCTGCCAGTACAAGATTATCAAATCTATGATAGCATAAAATAGTGCTCGAGGCTATCTGCAACTAATAAATGAGCATGGGGAAGCTACAATATTTGACCATAAGCATATAATGGTGTCGCTGCAAGGTCAGAATGTCACTGGATGTAGTGGAGAACAATCATTTCTCGATCAGTTTTCTTCTCTTTATCCTTTAGAAACTCCCCTATCACATCCTATCTCTATCACCTTAGAAGTCATGGCCATTGATTAGACTATTTCACATTTCATCGACCTTTCTTATTGAAGAAATAGATCAATCCATGGAGCATTGGAGGTGCTCATCAATCTCATGAGTTATGTCGACAAAACCCCCAGAAACCTCACCAAAAGTATAATCCCGCCGATGGAAGTGCCACTTTGATAAAACTCAAATATGCTTGATAGAACATTGAGTCCCATCGAAAGATCACATTGGTGAAAGGAAGGGAAGTCTCAATGAATGTGACCCCCACCGAAGATATAAACTCTATAAAAAAAAACACTTCGATCAAACAAGACAAAGGCTTCATCCAAAAACAACCTTATCGATGAAGGAGAGTAAGTCAAACAAAATCCTAAGAACCCCATTGAACACAAAAATTAATCAAAAACCCATGTCGATGAAACTGAGGAGAGGTCACATGAAATATTTTCGATCAATAAAATTGGGCCCTTTGATGAAATACATAGCAACATTAGCAAATACAAAGTTCCACTGGAAAAGGCACGCCGATGAAGCAAAAGAGTGGTCATATTGATATCCATCTTATTGATGAAACTGGGGCGTCAATAAAATAGGGAAATATCTCTTAGAACATAGACCTCCGTCAAAAAAATATCATCGATGAAGATGGAGAGAGCTCCATCCAAAATGGCCGATAGAACAAAGATGACACATCGAATAATCTTCAACCAGCCTTCTCAAGCGCAAAACTTCATCAAAACCCATGTCAATGAACCCACAAAAAGATACATCAAAAAAGGATCCTGTCGATAGAAATAGGGACTTTGATGAAAGAAAGAAACCATTCTTAGACCACCCAACTATACTGAAAAGATATGTCAATGAAGCAAATATGAGAAAAATTGATATCAACCATATTTATTGAAGAAATCACATCGATGAAGCATAAAGACACTCCGTCGAAGTCCCACACAAGATCCAACGAAAAAGTGCTTATCGATGGGACTCGATTGTTGTTATGCCGGTGACAATTGAAGGATGATCATTTTGGAAAAACCTAAAGATTTCTTGCCAAAATCATCGTATATCGTTGCTAAACGGACTATCTATCGACAATGCTTCAAACCTATTGTATCGATATTTGATACTGAAGCCTGATGAAAATTGATTACAATTTTAGGGAAATCATGAACCTACTACAAAAATTGAGGCTTAGACCCTAAAACGAGCTCTCCATGTCAATTTTGGTGAAACATAAGGAATGTTTCACTGAAATAACTATCCAAGTAAAGTGTTCCTCACTAATTGAGCTCTTTAAGCTCTACTTAACTTGATCCAGGTGATGACAATATGATCTAAGGATCCGATGGTGATAGAAAAGTCAATAGGTACCACCATGTCCATAGTAATCTCACTGGTCCTTTTGATTATCTACAAATGATGTTCACGTTTATTACTAGTGATATGTATGGCTTTTGTCCATGACAAAAGTACTATAATTGCATATCTAAATGTATATTTTTTTAGAAGATCGAAACCGATTTCAGTTTCATTTTCATGAAATAACTCAAAAGAAATTTTCATCGTATTTTATTAGTGGATTAGTAAAAGTACAAACATGTATCACCGTTTTATAAAGGAAAAGGTCAACCACATGCAAACTATTCAACTTTAATGACATAAAAGTGGTATTTGTATTTAGATTTTGAGAATGATGTAAACTGATGAAATGTGTAAAACTGGATGAATTTTATGCCTATAATTTTTTTTAAAAATTTTGAACAAGAACTAACATAGTTTTTAACTTTTTGAAGTGCATTTTTTAATTGCTGAAAATGTTGAAAATCTGGGGTGTAGTTCCCAACAAACAAGTATATGAAAATAATCTAATTTTCCTCTAATTTAAAAATATGTTATAGAAGAAATATATAACTAGTGGAAAAAAGAAGAAAGATCAGCTTTTAACGTATATTTTCTCCATTATAAGTGCTCAAAGTTGAACTTATCTAAAATCGATAGTTTTCATCTCCTGCCAAATTTCCCGTATCAAATCTACACCATTAAAAAAAAATTACATATTCTTGAAGAGAACTCTCTCCTCTAGTGTTAAATATAATTTTTTTTTTTTTATGTCCTTTACTATTTTATTTATTTATTTATTTGAAGAAACATATTCTTGAATGTTAAAATACCTACTTGTTCTATTTTGAAATTATAATATATTAGATCTAATAATAATACTATAAAATTTATATGACAATAATCTTGACTCTGAGATCTACAAAAGGGTATTTGTTTTTTATATTTTTTGAAAATATCATTAAAAAGAGTAGGAGCTATTGAAACATCGCTTTTCTGAAATAATTTTATTTATTTGGTAATTGGACGTAAATTGGTATAAAAAAATGCATTTAAAAGATATTTCCAATTGGAAAAGTTGAACCACTTATCTAACTTAGCTAGAATGAATCTAGCTAGACCATATGTTTGAAAAAAATTAATTTTGAGTTAGAAATACTCAAATTTAGTTGTGCTAATAAATTAGCTTGAAACGTGACACAAATTTGTGCTGATAAGTTAGCCCGACATTTATCTTTCATGCGGGACCAAATGCTCAACTTACCTTCCCGTTCCCACTCATTCTGGTTATGCTTGACTCATTGATTGAGAACCAGAAGGTATTGACCTCATGTTATCCTCAAGCTTAGAAAAATGTATAATGGTCAATTTGCATGAATGATGGAATCAATTATAGGTATGATGGAGTGGGATCTGTATGGTGCATAATCCTCCATGTAGAATATATCATTACTATATAAGTATCATTAACGTATGTTGTGAAAGGAATTCCCTAAGTTCATCATTATACATGGAAACAAAGAGTTGATGAAAGGAATACCTATTCAAATTTTCAAGTACTTCTCATAGTGTGTGTGGAAGGAGCTCAAAATTAACAACTAACACACAACTAAGTGTGGTAATATTCAAGCTTCAAAATTTCTTTGACTCCATAAAACTAAGAGTCATGAAGACTATTCAAAATCCTCTAGAATAATTGTAGAAATTATTGGAAGTGTGATCAATCATTAAGGATTCTCTTCTAAAATCTACCATTTTCTTCATTTTAAAGTGTTAAAAAAAATCTTATTTTCAACTCTATATAACAAAATATTTGGCAAGAGTGTAAATAATAATCATAATAATCATTTTAATTATTTGGCTAACTCTATTGACTTGTGAATGAAGAGATGTACATATGATATAACTTAGAAGGTGGTAACTCCAACCTAAAAAAACCTCATTATGACTTTGTTGAAGAATAAAATTTAACTAGAAGCTAATTTAAACCAAACTAGCAAAGGTGACCCAAGTCTTGTGGTTCATTTGAAGGCAATATTTTCTTGAAGATAAAAGTATGCTTGAAAGTATTTAAGAAGGGTTTTAATTTTTTTTTAACATTAACATAATACAAGAGATAATTTTTTGATTTGAATGAAGAAAAAGAGATGTTAATGTAACAAAGATATTACTAGAAACAAAAAGAGACTTTGAGTTGATCATGTTCCATTTTTTGATGTAAAAGTGAAGGAGTTATAGAGAAAAGTGCATGAACTAGAGGTTAGTAAATAATAAAGTAGAAGTACAAGGTTTATTATTTCATTCTTCAAATTTTGTCTCGAACAAACGTATGTCTTATTTTTAGCTGTGTGTTGTTGCCTACCAGTTTATATTGGGTTGATGCCTCTAGATTTGTAGCCTTCTGATTTGTATTGGGTTAATGCCTTAATTGATGTATTGATGAGGGGATTGTAGTCTCCTAAAGGTTGGCACATTCTTAACTAATTGTAATCATTGATTTTGATTGACAGTAGATCCAAGCAGCTTGCTCACTGTGATTTTTTCCTTTTAGAGTTTCCACATAATATCTGATGTTATGGTTTTTGTGTTTCTTTTCTTGCATTTATAGATATGTTTGCTAATAGACCTAACAACCTAGTAAATGTTATATTTGAAATAGAAAACGTAAAAGTTTGATGATATACTGATTAACCCCCTATTAATATATTGGTATGTTTGAGAATTAGTATTACCTAAACTTTAGACAAAATATTTCACTACAATTTAAAACTAATTACTATGTAGAGTTTGATTGTATTTGATCACTAAATGATTAAAGATCAACTTTTGATTATATTTTCTTTTATAAAACTAAAGTTTAATTTAGAGAAATAAAACAATATTGTATCCTAAATACAAGAAAGTGCGCCATTCATATGTTTTTTGTTTTGAACTACTGATAATGAGCTTGCATTTCTCTTAAATATTGTCTTGACTTTTATAATATGAAAGCAAGATGTTTTCCAATTTGAATAGAGAAACTATCGGCTGAAAAATATATTAAACCAATGATTTCAAATGTATTAAACCAAAGTGTTGAATACCCAGTAAAGTGTTTGTTACCTATTTTGCATTGTATTGTTCTTGAAGCATATTCAACTACAGCACGGCACGATTCAAAACAAAACAAGATTTCAAAACAAAACAAGATTTCATAACATCTCATCTGCAATTTTCTTTGTTACCTATTTTATAGTATTGCCAATCAGACTTATAAGATAGAACAGACGTATGAATGGAAAGATATCAATCAAAGTGAACAAAAAGTCATGTTTCATGAAAACGAAATTGATTTAAAGTATATTTTGTTACGTTTGCCTATCCGTCAACTCTTTTGACCAGAAAAAAATATTTGCAGGATATCCTTTTGAACACACATGTGAAAGAATAGAAAGTCTTTGATTTTTTTAAATTATTCTTTTATAGATGAAGATAGATGTAGGGCTACCATATTGTCTATGTCAAGAACAGAAAAAGTAAAATTAATTACGATTTAAAAAAAAAAAAAGGAGAAATGTGAATATTGATGACTAAAAGTGATATTTTATATTTTTTAATTATAAAAAAAGATTTATTTTTATTTTTTGTGTAATTATTGCTTATTGACATTTTATCCTTATTCTTAACATGCAAAAACTTATTAAGAGGGAAAATTTAACATTTCAAAGAGAATATAGAATAAAGTAGTTTGTATGATTAATTTTAAAATATGAAAATAATAATCCCAACATATTCTAGAAATATTATTATAGTAATAAACAATATTGTGTCAAATTATGTGAGAACAATAGAACTACAAACTAATCTTTTAACCTATATAAGCTTTTATATAACTAATAAAAATACTCACTATTAGGTTTCAATATGTAGTCTCAAAGGTAAGACAAAAAAAAAAAATGGAAGCATCAATTTTTTTAAAATTGCACTAGGAAAAACGCTTTCTTGAGATTGGTTAGAATTTCAAATCCCTCAAACAATCAAGAGTTTGTTGCTAATATAAATCTTAACTGAAACCACTAAAAATAAATTGTAAATATATTACAAAGGCGCCATCTAAATCAATTGATCATTTTATGTTAGACAAAACTTCTATACCTTCAATATGGAAGTGGTGAACAACATATATCTTTTCTTGAATTTAATAAATATCATAATTGTTTGATACAAAGACTAATCAAAACTCAATTCATATTCAAACTACACAAATTGTTTTATGATATTTTAAGTAGTGTATGTTTTTAAGTTAGAAATAAATTTAACAATATACATTACTCAATTATTACAAAAAGAGTTGAATATGGTGATGTTCTCTTTATGCCATAATATTAATGCTTCATGACACCTATTTCATTAGTTCATGTTGTCAAACACTTTATGTGCCTCCACCAAACTTTACACATACATACATACACATAAGCTTACAAGATACAATATATTATTATTGATTATATTTAATATATTACATATCATTATTTTTAAATATGAAATAATTTATAAAATACATATTTTTTAACATACGGTATTAGAGAATTAACTTATAATATACTTATTCTCTATTTCTCCATCTCTTTTTAAAAACTAATAATGCAAATTTTTATTTAAAAAAAAAAACATAAAGAAAGTGGGTCACTATGTTGTGTTAAGATGGATGGTTTATGACTCTAGGCTTATGATTAAAAACAAAAGAGAGAACTAGGTTATACTAGAAGAGATAGAGGAGTAATCCCTAATGGAAGGGGGTTTTCCCAAAGCTAGGAACTCTAGAAATGGATTCCTCAAGGGATGTAAAAATTCAAAAAGAAAAAGAAAATAGTTTAATATGATAATTGAAGTGATTTAACATAGGAAACAAGAAGGCATCGAATCATGTATAATGAAATTGTAAGTTAACATAACTCATGAGGACTTCAGCCGCTCTCACTCAAACAATAGAGATGTCTTCATGCTTGAAGCCATTTTGGTGCCTTTTAACTTTGTCCCCTACTCTCAGAAAGGTTCTTAAAGCTTCCTTGGAGTCCCCTTCATCTCTTTATCCATTTTTACACCATCATTAGGGATACATGTAGCAATAGCAATTGTCTCTATTGAGACCTGGAAGGAGATGTCTCAGATAATGACCTCACCATTTTTCCAAAACTATATAAATTTCATAGAATGAGGATTTGATCAAATCCATGCATGTAATGCCCCTCCAACCCTGTCAAGTCCTGGCTATGCTAACTAGAAATTAGGAAGAGCTATATGCGAGAATGATCCTTCTCGAGATGGTAGCTTAAACCGAACCTCTTACAACTCACCATAACTTCTTATTTTAATAGGGGAAATAATAATATTTACACAAATATGTTCCTTTATATCTTCATATGTGTCAGAGATAGTTTAGGACCTTAATGCTAAAAGGACCACCTGATAGACTTATATGCTTGTATGTGAGATGCTCATTATTAATGTTTAAAATTATCTTAGGTTAAATTACTTAAAGAGATCAGATGTGTTATGTAATGCCCACCCTAGAATTTTTTCTATGTTAGACTGACAGGACTATTGCTTGACGCCTTGGATTTTATGATGGACTATGATTATTATTTAGTAGCATTTTATGAGACATTTGAGTATATATATTTGG
>MU223791.1:129729-142583 GCA_018584345.1 Thuja plicata
TGAGTTTTGATGGTGCAATTGAGTTGAGCATAGATAATGTTAAGGAGTAAACAAATATGAAAGAATAAATATGTTTAGTGGATGTGATAAGTTATGTATGCTTGTTTCACTTCTAGGGTAAATTACGAGATAGCCGGTAAAGGAAATTAATTCCACTAGTTCATTAATGTGGTTGGTTTTGATGTGAAACGGAATCAATGTAAATTGAAGTTGTAGTGGAAATAGAATTTGTTCGATTAAGTAATAAAATGAAATATTTAATAATGGTAATTGAATTCATTAAGGGAACCTTAAGGAATGTACTTGTGAATGGTAACGATGTTATGTTAGAATGTTAGAAAAAAAAAATTTGTTAGTTGTAATTTTAGGTTGTAGACCTGATTACTTATGGGTTCCCTGGCGGGGACGTTACAATGCATGGACTCTATGCACCAGGCTAGATTATACTGCAACATAATATACCAAACATGATTGTTTCTCCTGGAATTTTTATAATCTTTAGGATCAATTTGAAACAAATTCTCAACCATCATAGAAATGTAAGCACAAAAAATGACAAGGATAACCAAAGGTGGAGGAAGAAGATGATAGCTATAGTTTCTAGTACTCCAGAAAGATGAAAATATACTTGAGAGATTTCCAAAAATCTATAAGGGTAGGCCTACTCAAAGAGAATTGATAATTAATTTGAAAAACTTTCAAAAATTAAGTGTAATATTTGCGCGATGTGAGTTGGCAGAGAGGGCAGATTAGCCCATATAGTGGAATCAATAGACTGATTTGTTAGGTTAGGCAAAAGGTCCATAAGGTAATTGCCTTCCTTGAGCACATGTGACCATGCGGTTTTTGAAGGGAATGATATAATTACAAGCATTGACAATTAAGTAGTAGGATTTCTAGCTAGGTTTTTCCTTGTCATTTAGGGAGTGGGTCACATTCATGGAGTCAACTTTGATGATAATGTTTATAAGCCATTTATTTTTTTAAAATGACGATTTTGTGTAAAACCATCATCTTAGCAATATGTCATGTTTTCTCCCTACAATATAAATTTGTGAATATGTAAATATGTGACTTTTTTTTATTGTTGTAAGAGAGTATGGCTAAATAAGACATGTTTTTTATGGACAATTGGATTAGAGGAATTTACGTAGTGTAATCTTGATGTAAGATTTAACTCTTATGGATGAAGAGCTCAAGTCCTCATAGTGGGAGCACCATATTGAAGCAAACTTCCCATCGATTGCTATCAATTACTCAAGTTTGAGATTTTTGATTTTCTTTTAAAAATGGATCAATTACTAACCTTAACCTATTGATAAAAATTACTTAAGTCATTTCAATAATAATATCTCTCAATATCTTTTACATATTTTTTTCAAAATATAATATGCTAGTTATAACAACTTTCTAAAACCACAGTTGTGTAGGCATAGAACCACTTGATGTGCAAGGATGTTGAGGTAAGGTGTCGTCGTAGTCTTCTACCTGATCTACAAACACCTATAAAGATCTTTTACATAAATTTGTCAAAATAGAATATTCTAGTAATTACGACTCTCTAAAACCAGTGTTATGTTGGCACATAACAATTTTACTGTTGTAAGAGAGCATGGCTAAATAAGACATGTCTTTTATGGACAATTGGATTAAAGGAATTTGTGTAGTGTAATCTTGATGTAAGATTTAACACTTATTGATGAAGAGATCAAGCCCTCATACTGGGATTACCATATTGAAGCAAACTCTCCATCGGCTGCTATCAATCACTCAACTTTGAGATTTTTAATTTCCTTTTAGAAAGACATAAATCACTACCCTTAACCTAGTGATAGAAATTACTTAAGTCATTTCAATAATAATATCTCTCAATATCTTTTACATAAATTTTTCAAAATATAATATGCTAGTTATAACAACTCTCTAAAACCACTCTTGTGTAGGCAAAGAACCACTTGATGTGCAAGGATGTTGAGGTAAGGTATCGCTGACATGATTTACCAACACCTATAAAGATCTTTTACATAAATTTATCAAAATATAATATTCTAGTAATTACAACTCTCTAAAAGCCAATGTTATGTTGGCACACAACAACTTGATATGCAAGGATGTTAATCAAAGGTAGAGCTATCCTCGTCTTCTACCTTATCTACCAGCGCCTGTAGAGATCTTGGAATTTGTGGGGCAGGAGCCTCCATCTTACCTTCCAATATCTTCACCACTTCACTCATGCTCGGCCTCTGATTCTCATCGTCTTGAATGCATAGTCCCCCTACTACTGCGGCTCTTCTCACCTCTTCAATATTTGGCTCATTTGCTATCCGTGCATCCACAACGCCCATTATGTTTCCCCTCTGAATTTGAGATGAAGCCCAGGTAGGAAAATACCACCTACTCTCCTCGACCTTCATGTCCAGATTTCTACGACCCGATATAATTTCAAGCAACGTCATACCAAAACTGTATACATCCACCTTGGGAGTGATAGGAAGGCCCGTTATCCAGTCTGGGGCCAAGTAACCTAGAGTTCCTCTTGTGGTCGTCAACACACGGCTGAAATCTCTGCCCACCAACTTTGCTAACCCAAAATCAGCTATCTTCGGCCTGAAGTCGTCGTCTAGAAGAATGTTTTCATGCTTAATATCGCAGTGAATGATCTGATCCCTGCATTCCTCGTGGAGATAAACTAATCCTCGTGCAGTGCCCAGTGCTATCTCAAATCGGGTCTTCCAATCCAACACCTTCTCTTGACAGAAGAGAGAGGAGTTTAGAGAGCCATTGGGCATGTAGGCATACACAAGTAGCCTTCTAGACCCTTCCACGCAGAATCCACAAAGCCTTACCAAATTCACATGTCGTATTCTCCCGATGGTGTTTATTTCTGCACGAAATTGTTTTTCTGCTCTTGCGGAATCCTCTAGTCTCTTAACGGCCACAAGCGTGCTGTCCAACAGAGTTCCTTTGAACACAGAGCCGAATGCACCACTTCCCAGCTTATGCTTGAAATTCTTGGTTGCAATTCGCATCTCTTTGTAACTGAACGTTTTGAGCATGATTGGCATATCCTCTTCTCCGCTATCCTTCCGCTGTCTTCGACATTTCCACAAAATAAATGTGGCCAAGAGGAGAGATAAAACAACACAGCAAACCGCAACGGAAGGAAGTAAAATGTAAAGTGCAGGGGCTTTCCTGCTTCTTTCTGGTGTTGAGTGTGGTAACTCAGAAGCGGCCAGCCTAATGAAGACGGATTCGCTGTCAGATGAAACACGCATTTTGAATAAATCCCCAAACCAGAGTCTACAGACTGGTATTTCAGAAACAACGAAAGCAAAGGCTGTACAGGAGCAATTCTTGAGACAAGCAGTCCTACAGCCTTTCATTGTGGGCTTATTTTTGTCAGGGACAGCTTCTTCTTCGGGCAAATTTCGATTCTTGGATTCCAAGAAGCCGTCAGTGGTGCCCTCTTTGACAGAGCATTGCAGGGGTGTTCGCCGAACACACCCACTTGACACCCAACTTTGAGTGTCACGCTTGGGCGTGAAACCCTCAACACAACTACACACATCATTCGCATTGCACAATCCATTTGCCCCGCAGATATCATATGCACTGCATTGACCTCGGTGCATCGACCACGGCTCAGTCCAAGTCTCATCAACCATCCAGTCGCATAGTTTTAATTCACCCTTCTCATCCACCAGGATCCGCCCTGTAAGGGTATGTCCTTGACGGAATATCCTTAAATTGAAGTATATTCTCGAAGGAGAAACCCTAACACAGGACATTTCGAATCTATTAGGATCATACGCCTCCGGAACGTTGGCAAAAGAAATCCCAGTCCACTCTCCACTGGACCAATATGGAACACTATTGTTGTAGAGCAGTAGCATCTGTGTCTTTCCTGGAGACAAGTCCATTCCCAGAGAGAAGAACCCACTTGAAGGATCCACAGAAGTTTTCCATGAAGTTAGCTTCATCCCTTTCCACATCCTCATTCCAGGTAACCATGTATCTGTCGGATGCGCGAAGCTCTCCCAAACAATCTGAGACTCGTTCTGGCCGCCACCCAGCATAATGAAATTACCAGCGTCTGTAATCATTGCCCGCGATCCTTTCACACCAACATCAGTCGACCACACTGACGAGCCCATTCCATCAAACACTCTGAGACGACCGTCGCTTGAAAATTTCAGAACTCCGGGCATGCCTATGACAGGATTATCTCTGTTGGCAACCCAAACTATGACCTTTGCAGATCGCGCGTACCAGATGCCAATGTACCAATTACTCCCACCTTTCGGGCTGAAAAATCCCAATTCAAATGTGCCATTCTTTGATATTATAGTCTGATTTCCAGCGAGCGAATCCCCCTGTAGAATCGAATCTCCGCCATCTAGTGCTAATGAACTGCAATTATTCACTGCAATAATGATCGCAACTGCTAGGACCAAACACTTCATCGCCATTTCGAAAATCATAGAATCTGTAATACTATTTTAGTAATTTAAATAGAAAACGAACATGGCCCAAGTGGTTCCGTGGATTCCACAGAAATGAGCGTGGAACTTCCTTGAGAATTTTCCACAATTCCATTTTCATTCTTCCAGAATTTGCATATTTTCTCCGTGGACAATTTAACAGCAGACAAATCCCACTCTGTTATTCGCAGAATTGATTTTGTCATACGCGCAATTTGACTGTTATCCGCGCATTTGACCGTTCTAAGACTTAATAAAACGTGAAGACACTTTCTTTTGAATGGTTCCGGCAGAATGAAAGGAAAGTATACATTTCTATGCAAGAACTGTATTTGGTCCCGGATGGAAGCCAGTCATATCGCTAGTAAAAAAGGTGAATTATAAGGAAAGATAGGGAGAAAGTATAACTTTATTCTCTACCTAGTTAAGGAAATATGTGTTGTACAATTATATATGATAAATAATAATTATATATTTATTTTTATTCTTTTTGATAACGTATTATTGAGTGTGATTTTTGGGAAAAGGAAAAATATACGGTTTAATCTAGAAATTTTATTCAATATTTGTGAACACTAAAACCCTGATTTTTATTTTCCTCTAAAGAACTAGCACTTGCACTATAGGAGGTGCAAGGGAATCGCGGATAGGTGTTTGAGAGAAAAGTGTAAGTGAATCTTTACATTATATGAGTTTTATACATAATTTTGGTAAACCCATGCATTTATGTAAGCCAATGAGATTTATTTGAGAAAATACCATCTATTTTGGATTGTTCAATCAAATGTTGAAACTAAAATGTAGTATGACACCCTAGATTTTGTTTTTCAAATTACTTTTGAATCCCCCTGGTTATTTTGTTTCTCAAAAACATTATCGAGGGAAGGGATGACTAGATCTGGCAAAACTTCATATGATTTATACTTTGATACATATTTAGCTTTGTGTCCAAAGCTCCCATTTTTTCACAAGAAAGGAGGAATGATAGTAACAGTTGTGGGATGTATTAAAGACATGGAAACACCAAAAATTGTTGATACATAAGAATTATTATGGCCATAAAAAAACAATGAAGGATACAACATATAGATGATGGTAAAAGGCAGATTACAGTAGACCAGCATAGCAGGCTTATGCAGTTCAAACTAAAATTCATAAACCAAAAACTCACCTGAAGAGCCTGTTGTTTAGTGAAAATTTGAATGCACTCTTGAAATTGAACAGTATCAAATTAATATAAGCTATCTTTATGTTTTGTATCTGACATTATTCACCGGGAATTATGACTTTTAAGGCTTTATTCGTCCAAACCCAAAATCTACAATCATGAGAACATGTTGATTCATTTGTGGACTCCAACATACCATAATAGTAGAGTTTCTTTATTGAATCAGACTATTATAAATTCTATTCAATCTGAATAATGCTCAAACAAAAGATGAACGACATGTACATGCATAGTAAAAGTTACAATAATGACCATAACACTAGAGTTTCACTTTAATAACCATAACAGTAAAGTTTCTTTATCAAATCAGACTATTATAAATTCTATTCAATCTGAATAATGCTGAAACAAAAGATGAACAACATGTGCATGCATAGAAAAAGTTACAATAACGAACATAACGGTAGAGTTTCCCTTTATTAATTAAATTAGACTGGTATGAAATATGATTTTAACCCATATTAATGTTAACAAATGAAATATGAGAATGACATGCATATAATTTGTAAAAATCATGATCCCTTGTAGACCTTTTTTTTTCCTAGATAATAACCATATAACACCTCATGTTTCCTATACTAAGCAAGGTATGCATACAAAGGTTACCCAAAATATGTTTCCTTGCAAGATATGCTAGCCAATCTTAGCCCAAGAGACTCCAAGAACATTATGGATGTTTTATTTATCCAAAATCTTAGTTCTCATGATAAATAATTAGTTAAAGTTGATTTCCAATTGCACAAACTGAAGCATTGAAATGGGTTGGAACACATAACGAAATGCTCTATTTGGAGCATTCAATATTATTTATTTCCTCCTTTTTGCAGAAACTCTTATGAACCTGTAGAAGAGAAGAAGATAAAATTGTTATGAAACAATTGATTGGCTTAGTCGAGGGAAGGAATAAATGAAAGCTGGAGTATTTAAAAAGAGGGGTGAAAGTAACATCACATACCGAGATTCAAAGTGAGATCAAGACAAGTCGAGCTTCTTCTTTCTTTCTAATAATGGTGTATGAATTATTTTTCATTTTGAAATAGCACTCTAAAGAGAAGGCAAGCTCAATCTGAAGGCCTTGCAGGGATTTGACTCTAGGGACAATTGTAAAGGTGAGGCCATTTCTTTTAGTTTTACCTGTATCAATTGTGGCGTTATCTAGACATGAGTCCTTGTGATTTTTGTATAGTGATATCCCATGCAGTGGTTAGTGGTAGTTGTGTACGAATTCTGTGGGTTATCAGTTGTATGGGGATAGTTTTTGGGTTTTGGACATCCCAAGGTGGGCTATTGTAGTTATCAAAGTTGGCTGTAACATATGCTAGTAATTTTGGGGGCTTAGAGCCAAAGGGATATACAATATCTTTGAGCTCGCCAAGAGATCCATTGACAATACCAATTATGTCCATATGTTTATGGTAAGCATGAAACACTGAAATTTACATGAAAGGACTTCTTGTGAAAGTTGGTCATCATTATCAACTTCATCATATTTATGCTATGTATTGATTGCAACACAAAGTGCAATATTTACATTTAGTTGTTTGAGCACTTTTTTATTGAGGAATGCAACAAGTTCATTTGTAGCAAATAAATGTATTGTTTGGTCGAACATTGCTTGTACATTTGGTGGTAGGTGCTTGTTTGTGCGAGTCATTAGTAGCTTACAATCATGCTCTGTTGGTTCTGTGTTGCGCATGTTTTGTAATGCTTGACAAAATTGTATGTGAATTGGATCATCACCATGTTGTCTAAAAATTGTCTGCAATGTTACAACTGTATTAAATTTGTGTCACAAATTTCATACAATTTTGTGTGATGCATATAGAGGTTTATCCATTACAGGTAGTAGTTGGGCGAGGTCCCCAATTAGAATTATAGAGAGACCGCCAAAAGAAACATGTTTTTGGTGGGGTATTACTTCACGTAACCTGCTATCAATTTTCAATAGTAGTTTTGGGCCTATGAAATTCATCTCATCGATGAGAATCTATTGAATACTTTTCATGTTTTCTTGGAATTTTTTCAATGTTTGGCCTTGTAGTGGTTTCATTTATGTTTGAGGGTTGCATGTATGGTTGATGCATGTATATTAAATGTTTCTATTCTTGTTGGCGTGAGAACAAGAAGTGGATTCAATCCTTGTGGTTTGTAGTGCTGAAGTGCACTTCTTATGCAACTTATTAGATATGATTTTCCAATTCCTGTTTTTCCTTACACCATTTATTGTAGTGCGCAAAAAATATTAAATTATGTTTTGGATTATGTAGATGGATGGTATTATTGGTGTGATTTCATCCATCCTTTTCAAAAAAAAAGTATTCTAAGACATGAATGCTAAAGTTTCTTGAAATTTGGTCATATTTCCATCAACTTGCACAAGAAAATCACCTAAATTATAGTTTATATTTTGTATTTAAATTTATGTCATAGAATTCTTGTTCTATGTAAAGTAAAAAGGATAATTAAAAACCATAGATTATTAGTATTCACTACATATCATTCATTCAAATAAAGTAAATGACACAAAAATGGTATATATTATATGTATTATATACCAAATATTAATATTTGGATGAATCTTTACTTTAGGCATGTTGTATCATGTTTGTTTTCTAATCTTTGAATAACAATTAAAAATGGGCAAGTGACCAAGGTATAAGGGGAAGTTAGTGTATTTCCATACCCTAATAAAGCAAGCTATCAAATACATTTTTAAACATCACATGTCTAATATCAAATATATTGTAAAGGAAATTAAAGAATGACAAGTTTGAAATAAGAATATGGATTTTGAAGCACATCGTTTACTAGTACAGTTCTAGTTTCATTAAGAGATTTATGACACCAAATTTCAATTGTCCACAACTTTCTATACATTTTCCAAATTAACTATTATAAAAGTTATTACTGCTTACTATTTTAATATCAAAAGTAATCCGAGAGTTTAGCCCAAAGATTGAGAACTTAACAATTTATAGAGCAAGCCCTTATCTAAAACAATAGTCGAAACCAAATGAATTAAACAACAAATTAATTTAAATATAATTTATTACTGAATAACGTGTTGTAGAGCTAAGCTGATACCGTATTTTGTAAAGGGAAGATATTGTATACCTATGTATTAATTTAAAAATGTAATTATTGATGATTTCTCTTACTCGTTTGTCCCCAAAACTGTGGATGAATTACAGAAACTTTTTAGCAAAGAACATTTATGATTCTCAAATACGAAGGTGCATTCAGAAAACGGTATTATACAAAAATAGGAATAACCTTTTATTATACTCAACACAGAATAACAGCAGTCGGTTATTTCAGAATGGAATCCAAACCAACAAACCTAAAGAAATAATGAATAAATGAAATCTCTCAACAAACAGAGAAATGAAGAAAACAACATATGATCTACATACGACCTCAACAATGGTCTGGCGTAAAATTAAGCTAGCAATGGACGTCCACTTTGCACTTCTTCCTAATGAAAGTCATGGCAGTCGTCTCATTCAGCAGCGCAGAGAATCAACACCTCACTTTCAGCATATAATGACGCATTTTAAAACCGCCCACCTTGAAATGAACCCTACCAAAACTGTTTACAAAACCCTTCCCTAAAGTAGAACAAGATTACCGGCGGAAAAATAAAAACCGGGTGTTTGTGTGAGACACAGTTTCATCGTGAGACAATCAAGGCCCTATACGGTATCGAGTTCGTTCGGGAGGAAAAGTCTATCAGCTTAATTACTTCTAATTTTAGTTTAAAAAAACTATATAAATCTATCTTAATTAATTAATGACAATTTTATTAATCTATTCAACCATTGTTGAGAATAATTTTAAATGTCTTAAGGAAAAGGATGTTTCAATTGTTCTTCATATTTTCATTATTTAGTTGTATTTCATTGTCATTATAGGTGCAACAAAACCAATTCAACTTTACTTTAATCCAATACTATGGAAAAAAATTAAATTTTAAGCACTCTACCAAAAAGCCATTGCTTAGTAATTCAATTTCAATCACTCTAATGAGGAGCCCTCTACAAGCTATAAAATATTTAGTTTACTTTGAAAGTGTATCTTGATAGTAGGAAAATAAACTCATTATGATGATAATTCAGCTTGATTGATTTTTCAACCAATGATATTGCAATTAAATCATTGACCTCGGTACATCAACCACGGCAATCAAAGAATTTTAATTCACCCTTCTCATCCGAGGGTATGTCTTTGCTGAAATATGTTGAATGCAAAGTATATTCTTGAAGGAGAAACCCTTTGTCATGACCCGACCTATGAGACTTCTACTTTTTAGGACTTTCTATGTGAGTTTTTGACTTTTGATGACCTAGTCGCTATGTTTTAGATGTGTGTCACTACTCTTTAGTCTTTATGCTTCCTAGATTTAGACCTTTTAGCCCATATTGTGATTAATGATATTTTTGACACTTTGATGAATTGATGTCAATTTCATTATTATGATGATGGTTACCTTGATGATGCTAAATGATGATGCTTTAGTTGATGCCTTATTTTACTTGTTACACGCGTTTTGGTCTCGAGCATGTCTAAGTGGTTGCAGGAAGAAGGTGTTGGAGTGGTTGAGGTAGAGGAGGCAAGCCCTCGCCACCATTGGGTATGGATGATCTAGGTTTGCACACACCACGTAGATATATCTCTTGATTGAATTAATGTGTTTTATCCCTAACCTTGCTCTCAGATAATCAAATGTATGTTTGAATTAGTCTGATTGAAATAAGAACTTTTCTTATAAAAATAATGTCACAAATGTTATTTTTGTGTGATCAAATAGGTAAAATATGATTTCATATATATGCATATGATTTATGCGCAATGGCATAATTTATTTTCAAACTGAATTGCTAAAGAGATATCAGTTTTCAATTAAATGGATTAATGACTATGATTTTTGGCAATTATAAAATCAACTGTTAGTGTCCTAGCTGGTTGTTGTTGTTTTCTTTTAGTTCCTAAAGATAATGCTTGCGTAAAATGTTCTGACATAACAATTTATCAATCTTTTCTCTTCTTGCCTGAAGAACACCACAGAATTGTATCAGACACTGTTCTTGTGTCGACCTTGAATTTTTCCTTAAACTGTGAGTTTCTTAATTTATAGCGTTCTAAATCGATGGACTTCGCAATCCATCCAGGTAAGAGTCAACTCGTCCATCTTAGAGCTGTCTGTTAGGTCCTCAATGCGTACCTCTGGCATGGTTGAAGAGCTCATTTTCATCTTCTGTTCTGCAGAGGATGTAGGTCAATGCTGTAATACTTTACCTGAGAGTATCGAACCGAAAGTTTTCTATGAAGTTTCATTCGGTCAAAGATGTGTGCCGTGTAACTCCACTGCAGTTGAAGCCAAACTTAAGGATTTGAAGTAAACATAAATATATGGGAAATGTGTGACAACATATTATTTTTGATGTGGTTGTTCAAATTGGGCAGTAAAAGGGAACGAATCAAAAGTCTTGATTGTTTTATGAACACGGAATTGCAATAATAATTTATAGGATATTTGAACAGAAAATTAAGAACGCTTAATGGAGTTCACAAGAGGGTAGGGTTTTTCATAAAAGTGAAATAGATCATTTTAAATTTAGTTTTTTATTTTCCCTATTTTGTAGAGATCGTAATATAGAGTGATCTTTAGCGTTCTCTTGATTTATAATTCCATTTATACTTGTCTTTCTTCTTTCTTTCTTTCTTTCTTTCTTTTTTAATTTAATTGAATTATAATAGTAGTAGAGGTCTTATCTTTGTATTTAAGAAAGGATAGTTTCATGAACATATTGTTATAGCTGAGTTTCAAAAGGACTTTTATTTTATTATGATTTAATTTAGTTCATATTATGGATTAATGATTATCATTTCTATTAATCAATATAGACTATCAAATTGTCTATAGTAACAATGAAAAGAGGAAAGTGGCCATGATAATAAATTGATGGTTAAGAGAAATACTCTAATATCTTTTAAATAATAATGAAAGATTATTTTTCTATTTCTTGTGTCCTAATTTTTTAATGATGTTTTACTCTTAAACATGTACAATCTATTATTAAAAGGAAAAACCTAATAATTTACAAAATATTAAATAGAATATTTTGCATTATAATTTTAAAATATGACTATCATAGTCACAATCTCTTATAAAAATTATTATATTGATAAACAATGTTGTATGAAACTATGTAAGCATTGTAACCACCTAAATTTGGTTTGTTCCAACTATAGACCCTATTTGCCCTAAGTGCGATCATACCCTCGATTATGTCCAAATGACCCTGTTACTGCTTAGCATAATTCTTTAAATCAATTTAATGTCCTAGGTATTTTTATCACTAATTTATATTAACTATTATAGCCATACAATTCAAATCAATTTTGATCAATCAAATCAAACCAAAATTAAATATGGCTATAGTATTTAATTATAAAGGAATTAAATAAATCCCTAAATCAAATACCCACTTGCAAATAACCCATTCCCCTAGCCTATTTAATTTAATTAAAATGGTTATAGTTCCCTAATTATTAAAAAGCAATTTCATTGTTTAAATAATTAATTCCTATGTTTCTAAATGAATTAAATAAGTTTATTTCATTTATTAATATTCCCCTAAACCCCAACCTAACCTATCTCAACCACTTCTACCCTGGGTTCTAACCCTTCTCAACCCATTCACCCATGCTAATCTAATCCTAATCCTAAATTCTACTCTAACCCACCTCCTAATGTTGTCACATTCCATTAAGGAATGTTTAGCCACTCAACCCACTTGAGAAAGTCCACTTTCTCAAGCTGGACTTTCTTGAAGTCCATTTTCTCAAGCCACTCTCTTACATCCTCCCTTCCCTCTTTAAGACCTTCATTAATGCCTTCATTAATATGAAGACCTTAAGCCTATGTCTCTCCCATGCCTTATTAATGTCTTGGGCATTAATGGCTCTTACATATTCATTTATGAGTCTCTTAATTCATAAATGAACCTTGTCCCCTTCTCTCTCTCCCATTCTTCTATAAATAGAAGCCTATTTTGAGAGAAAATAAGCCTTCACATTAGATCAAAATTACATTGTTATGTTGTTAGATTCATCCTAGATTTACATTTCATCTATTATATCAT
>MU223791.1:147753-186264 GCA_018584345.1 Thuja plicata
CCTCCATTTCATATCCTTCTCATTACCCTATCAACATCTTTGAGTGTACTCTCAGTGTTCTTGGCCTATCATAGCATATCCTTCAAAGGAGCACTATCTAAAGAGAACAAGATGCATAAGTTTCTCCCTTAAAAAAAAATAAAAATCACAAAAATGAAAAGAAGAAATTGAAAAAGAAAATAAAAAGTGCCTTGGTGAAAACATGGTAAACAGGCACCTTAGTAGCAAAAGTAAAGAGAAAAAGATTCATCCTATGGTGAAAACCACTTGTTATGGCGCCTTGGATAAGTACCGTGGTGAAAATCTGGCAAACAGGCATTACGCGTAATTCCTCCTACTTGCACTCTTCACTTTGGGGAAATTTCCTTCCATGACATCATATCCCTCATATCTTTCATCCATTTTCCATATGGTGATCTTGACAAGGTTGAGCCTATCCATGAATAAACTGCATATTGACATCTATAATCTTGCTCACTTGCTCTTGTCCGTTGCACATTATCATGATCTTTCTTATCCCATGTCCCTACTCACTATCCTAACTCTAGTCCTATCAGTTGACCCCTTGGTCTTGATCAAAAGGAAGAAAAAAATAAAATAAAAAAAAGTTCTTAAGAACTCTCTTGACATGTCCACTCTTTTGGACTCAATGATATCCTACATACTTTTCATGACATTAGGTCATTATCCTATATGAGATTTGACACCACTCCATGAGCCTACATTTCTATATCCTTTTTACCTAGCTTGGGTAATCTTGAGGAGACTGTCCTTGAGGGTGACATTCACTTACTTCATCCACCTTTGTCAATCCACTTCTGAGATATCAATACATCCATAACACCCTACATCTTTCTAGACATTGGGGGGCACACAAATGAGATCATGCTTGAGAATTGGTAATCTTTTACACACTGGCTGGGACCTTATGTTATCACTACCACTTTTGGGACTGGAGCTTATCAATTAGCTACACCTGAGGGAGATCTTCTTCTAGATCCTATCAACACTCTATATTTGAAGTGATTCTATGCTTAATGTTCAGCTAGCAGAGCTTGTACAGTAAAAAGTTCTTGCAAAACACAAAAAACATTCAAAAAATTGATCCTGAAGAAATTAAAAAAAAAAAATAGTGGAAAAGGTCCTTCAAAATGGGTATCCTTGGTGAAAACCTGGTAAACAGGCACCTTGATACTACAAAAATATTCAAAAAGAAAAAATAGCAAAAAAATTGAAACAGAGAAAAGTGCCTTGATGAGCACCTAGTAAAACAAGCATCTTGGTAGCAAAAAGAAAGAAAAAGATCTTACCAAGTGGTCAAAACCTGGCAATCAGGTGTCACTTGTGATCTATGCTCCATCTATCAATACACTACTGATACTAGGCCTTAATAGTTTTGCCTATTCTCATATGCTGACTTCATTTTTCCTATATGACTATCTTATCCTCGCTTGGGATTTGTCTATCTTTACGTCTTAGGAATAGGTCATTTTGCACTGGGGGCATCTTTGTTAGCATAGTCAGTTGTGGTTGCTAGGTTTCTCTAGGATGGTTTGGCTCACACACACAATTTTTCTCAACACATGCAAAACACTGTCACTTACTCAAACAAACGGTGTCTTTTGACGACATGGGACATGACATGACATTCACAGCATTCCTACACAGCTATTTTGGATCGAAAACATGAATGAATCATCCTATCAGGACACAGACATGGAACACCATATTACTTGTATTACTATTTTCTGATTGATGAATCTTTACTGTGTTTGACATATGGATGAACAAAGTACTTATTAAACACACAGTTTGTTATTAGTTTGATTATAATTCTTTTTATGTCCTGATGATGTTTTCAACTAGGGACATCTAAGTAATTATAAATTTTATTTGATTGATTCTCAATTGATGATTTGTTATGTCTTCTTAGGTACTCAATGATGTTTGTGCAAAGACAAAGAGTCACAAGGATTGGGGGCATAATATTTTCTTGATTTTCTGTGTATGGTGATTGTTCCAAATGATTCTATAAATTTCACCTAACTTGGATGTTTATGGTAAGAGCTGCCACTATGGGTGGATAGCTACATATATCTTGATCTTTGTTATGTGTAAACTACGGTGATTTTGACCCAATTTCCTTATATATTTTCTGATCCAGATTCTCACTAAGGTATACGAATCATAGTGTACCCAAGGATATGAATTTTTAAGGTCATTGCGGGTTCAGTATCTTGCCTTAATCAGAAACTGGTATATTAAAAGGAAGGTGACTGTTTTGTTATCCTGGCTTCTATGCCTTGATGCCTAAGTCTATTTTTGACATTTCAATAAAACATAGTATTCATATTATCATAATATCAGTGGGTATTAGTGATGATTGTACTATTTGATGGTATCTGTTCCAAAAAATGCCCAATGATGATAAAAATGTTATAATATTTGCTAAATCAGTGACAAGTCCTAAGAGTCTTCATATAGCTACATTTAAAGATTTCCTGATGTATTTAAACAGTACATAACAAACATAAGAAAATTTTGAGCTCAAAACATGGTTTCTATCTTCTTCTACCACTATCAAGTTAATTACATCATTTATATTACTGATATCATCCATAGCATACATTTTGCATACATTTGAAAAGCAAAATTGAAAAAAACAAAAATAAAACATCCATGTATTGTATTTTTACTTCTACATCCTAAGTGCATCCATACATATATTTTTGCATCACTGAAAAATCAAAGAAAACATACATTTGCATTTTCACATAGATATCATTTGTTCACATCAGTAATGTACTTATCATATTCACATTATAAAAATGATGTTGTCAATTATAACTAACTCATCACAAGATCAAGATATCATCACATGTGCAAAGATACATTTGCCACATCTATGAAAAGAAAAATGGATACATCTACCACATGAAACATGTCAGAATCCAGAAACTAGAAACATGATACAAATCATAGCGTAAAGGGTATCAATGAGCATAAAGCATATCAGTGAGCATAAAGAGTATCACAGCATAAAGTGTATCAGATCATAAAAGGAGTGTCAGTACACATAAAGAGAATTAGTATGCCAAAAAAGCACGAATCAGATATATATATCAATGTAATGTACAAAAAGGGGATCTCAACAGGATCCAGATATACATGTATAAATCTCAAAAATGACATGGTGCACAGTATCAACTCTGGCCTGCCCCCTCTCCCTGATCAGGAAGAGGAGGAGGAGGTGGCATGAATGGCACTACTGGCAGTGGCATGGCCCCCTCTGACTGCTGAGTAATGTGTGAAAAAGTGGGTGCCCTCTGACCCTCAGGAACTACCGCGTGATACAAGGCGTAATAGTAAGTTTCCCTCTGTCCCTGATGGACTGCAGTTGAGGCTTGTGTATCCCTCTCAGCTCTTAGCCGCTCAAGCTATCTATCCCTATCTACTAACAATGCCTCTGCAGTGGTAACCCTAGCCTCCAAGGCTATGATCTGAGCTCTGAGCTCCTCTCTCTCCTGCTCACAACTTCATAGAGGATCCCCATCTCTGCCAGGGTCCTGCTCCTGCACTCTCTGTCTCCGCTGTCTCTGCTGCTCAGGAGTAAGTAATAGGCCAAGATCTCTCTGTGGGGCCACAAACTAGTATCTCAGCCATCTCTGACCACTACCACTTGGACTGCCAGTGTCTACTACCTCACCACCTCCCCCCGATCATCACCATCATGTCTATCATCTGGGGGAGGATACCTGCCACCTCTGCCTCCATCTTTGCCACCATCACGGCCCCCATGTCTGCCTGGTGCTCTATCTCGACTGCCTCTCCCCCTGACAGGTCAGTCCTCAGGATCATAATCCAGCGGCTCCTCTATATGAGGAATCACCTCCTCTGACACTGTAAATCATGGAAATGGATGTTGAAGCATCTCTGCAGCATATCCATTAGATACTCCAGCATCCTCAACATCTGCGCGCAGGTCTTAGTCTATCGCTACCATGTCACAGATGTCCTATGTAGCAGTATCATAAGTTAGCTAGACTCCCCAGTCAGCTACCTCATCTCTGATCTATGCATATACTACCACATCCTTAGTACGACCCTGTCACCGATCATACTATCTCAAAACCCTGGTAATCAGAAAGTGCTCAATGATGTACCTAGTCTAGCCTATCAGATATCTGTTGTGACACAAAAAGGGAACCTTCCAGGCATTAGATGTCCATACCTCATAGTCTAGGTATGGTCACCACATGACCTCTGTCATATCATCGAATAAATGATGCCAATACTCAACCTTGCCCAGGTGGGGCTTCTATAATAGACCTGCATACATATATACATAGGGCTGCTCTGGTGTCCTCTTCCTGTCACCAATTGGCCATGTCACTGGGATGTGCTACTAGGCCCATACCTAAAGAATCAATATATCCACAGTCATGTTGCGGGTATGGTGGTAAACAATCTCATGCAGCTCTTGGTATATGTGAGCTAAAATGCAGCTGCCCCAGGCAAATCGTCGGTGGTGGACGATCATTTTCTCTACCATGCTGACCCAACCCACCAAGAAACTGTGTTATCCTTTATCTGGCATAAGGATGCCGCCTACCAATCTAGCTAAGTACACAGCTATTCGATCATAGTGATCGACCATGTAGTTCCATGATAGGTATCTGCAATTTATGTTGTCATCCTGAAAGAACCTCCGAGTAGTCCCAATCACCACGCCAGCTCTAGACTCAAAGAATACCTCATGACCCACCATGGGCATGCAAAAAATCCTCCAAACATCCTCAGGTGTCATGGTGATCTCACCAGTAAGAAGGTTTTGTGCTATGAATGCCATCTCTCAGCCAGAGCAGTCAACAACCCTTGGTTTACCTTGATCTCAGGTAAACCTATCAATGATCGCAATCCACATCGGATCACGATATTCTTCTCATCATCTGATAATCGGCCAGACAATGCCAGAACTCATGCAGGATAAGTACCTTGAAAGGTGAGTACCTGAAACTGGGCCTGATTTTTGACAAAATAGTAAAGTATCAACACTCTATCTACACCAAAGGGCATATTCCTACTCTACTAAGTCATTTCAAGTTTGTAGAATGCAAACAGATCAAAAAAATTTGAAAACATAAGTCTTTTACTAGATGCAATCCTGGAAATACAGGATGTGATTGTGCATACAGGATACGATCCTAAATGTAGGGTACAATCCCCGAAATCTAGGATGTGATTCACTGATGGAATCTAGCTCAAAACATAACTAAATCTTAAGAACTGGATGCGATCTGGGAAAACCCGGATGCGACACAGAATCTTATAAAAATAGATATGATCCAGGAAAAACCGGATGTGACCCGCATTTTTTAGGATGCAATTTGAAATCCTGGATGTGATCCTACCTTTGACTAGCTATAAAACACACCAAAATGCTTGAAATTCAAAAATGCAAATTTCACAGGGTAGTTTATCGGGTACTTACTAGCAGGGGGTAATCAGCTGGTCACTGGTGTCGTCGGCTCATCTCAAAATGATGTTTCCTCATGGGGACCACCATTTTCTATGTAGAGCTCTCTAATTGGCTATAGCTGAATGTCAAAATGAATAGTGAAATGGTCAATTTGGAGGCTTATATGGGTCTTTTGGGACATTTAGGGTTTCTGAAATTCCTCCCAGACAACTACAAGAGTATTTGTGTTCTCTTTTTCCTCCATTGGGAACCAAATCAAAGGTGCCTACACCATTTTCAGCAGCACAGTGTCCTTTTGTGACAATCTCAAGAAATTGCAAATTTGCTTCATTTGTTCACCACACTGATACAATACTGCACATTTCATCATATATTTTGATCTAAACATCATTCTCACTCATATTTTCACATAATTAACTTGATAATCATGTGTTTATTTTTAAACACACCTTCTTCTACTTCACTCTTTCTTGTCCTATCGCTTCCTGCAAGTGTTTTGTTCTCTTCAATTAAGGGATTTTATTCTTTTCCTTCAATTTCGTTCCTGAGGGGGCATGATCACACTATCATCAATTAATTATTTTCTCAAAACTGCATTAAAAATGACTTCGTTATCAAACAAACTAGGGGCATAATAGTTTCTTGACTAAAGTCAGAACTGTTGGATAGAAATCTTTGGTTCTCATAAGCTGGATATCTTATGTTTCCTCATTTTAGAAGATTTTTAAAGCTCCTAGCAGCTTCATACTAGCTTTTGGACGATAACCAAGTTCAGAAATAGTATTATCAATTTTCAGACGACAACCAAGTTAAGAATTGGTATTTTTAAAATCTTTTGTTGATCTTTGGAGGACAACCAAGTTCAAAATCAATTCTATTAGTTTTGTTCAATCAAAGTGCGAGACTGATCTCATCAACATTTCATTTGACAACCAAGAATGGGATTCTCAATCTTTTTAAAGTCAAAATCAAAAACTTTCTTTGAATTAATGCGCTGCTCGCACATCAATTCAAAGAGGGGAAAATGTAACCACCTAAATTTAGTCTGCTCCAACTATAGACCCTATTTTCCCTAAGTGCGATCATACCCTCGATTATGTCCAAACGACCCTCTTACTGCTTGGCATAATTCTTTAAATCAATTTAATGTCCTAGGTGATTTTTATCACTAATTTATATTAACTATTATAGCCATACAATTCAAATCAATTTTGATCAATCAAATCAAACTAAAATCACATATGGCTATAGTATTTAATTATAAAGAAATTAAATAAATCCCTAAATCAAATACCCACTTGCAAATAACCCATTCCCCTAGCCTATTTAATTTAATTAAAATGGCTATAGTTCCCTAATTATTAAAAAGCAATTTCATTGTTTAAATAATCAATTCCTATGTTTCTAAATGAATTAAATAAGTTTATTTCATTTATTAATATTCCCCTAAACCCCAACCTAACCTATCTCAACCACTTCTACCCTGGGTTCTAACCCTTCTCAACCCATTCACCCATGCTAATCTAATCCTAATCCTAAATTCTACTGTAACCCACCTCCTAATATTGTCACATTTCATTAAGGAATGCTTAGCCACTCAACCCACTTGAGAAAGTCCACTTTCTCAAGCTGGACTTTCTTGAAGTCCATTTTCTTAAGCCACTCTCTTACATCCTCCCTTCCCTCTTTAAGGCCTTCATTAATACCTTCATTAATATGAAGACCTTAAGCCTATGTCTCTCCCATGCCTTATTAATGCCTTGGGCATTAATGGCTCTTACATATTCATTTATGAGTCTCTTAATTCATAAATGAACCTTGTCCCCCCTCTCTCTCTCTCCCATTCTTCTATAAATAGAAGCCTGTTTTGAGAGCAAATAAGCCTTCACATTAGATCAAAATTACATTGTTATGCTATTAGATTCATCCTAGATTTACATTTCATCTATTATATCATGCTAGTTCATTGTTTCCATTTCATCTTTTAAAGCTAGATTACATGCTTTTTCATATTTTTAGTTTAAATTTGATTCAAATCCTTCATGCTAGAATAGTACTAGTCATTGATTTGTAGCATATTTTGAGGGCTAAATATGCAACTAATCACACTCTTTCTAGTTAGAAGGCAATAGGCTGATATTAGTGGTTTCCAACATTTCATCTAACCATTTGAACTAATGCAATGACCTATTGAGTGTTTGTGTCATTTTCAACAGGTACCCAAATACACACACACAAGCATGATAGAATTACAAACTAATCTATTAACCTATATAATTCTTTATATAACGAATAATAATACTCTCTATTAAGTTCCAATATTCATTTTCAAAGGTAAGATGCAAAAACAAAATGATGTAATCATAATGTTTCCTAATATTAAAATTAAACTAGGACAAGCTCTTTCTTGATTTTTGTTAGGATTTCAAATCCTTTAAACAATTAAGAGTTTGTTTTTTATATAAATCTTAAGTGGGACCCACTTAAATAACTTGAAGATGTATTTAATGAGGTATAATCTAAATCAATCATGTTGTGTCAAGCACAAATTTTAGCCCTTCAATATAAAAGCAATGAAAAACATATATATTTTTATTAAATTTAAATGAATATCATCAAAAGTAAACAAAGATGTGCAACATATTTATTTTCTATAAAGTCCATTTATTTAAGGGAGACATAAAAAATACCATCTCTAGACATGGTAATATAAATTCATGCACAATTTTTTTTTAAAAAAAAAAATTATATTTAAGATGTTAAATTTAATTTTCTTTATAATTTTTTAGAAGAAAGTGGAAATGAATGCTTTGAAAACATAAGTATGAGGAAGACTTGGACACATTACAAGTTATTCATCAAGACAAGACAAACAAATCTCACGAGATATAATTTTGAGTAAAAAAATCAGAAAATGAAGAAACCTAAGAATTAAACAACAAAAACTCAAAATATCAACAAGGGTATAGCCAATAGTTAACTGTTCTTAAGAGATTTCAGGCTCATAATAGTCTGCCACTCATTCTTGAGAAACTCAAAATGATCTTTAAAAGACACAACACTAACCAGAATCGAGGAACTTCAATAATAATATCTTTCGAGATATTGCTTAAATTACTACAATCATATTATCTTTGGACATCTTCTACATGTTTTTCAAAATACGAATATGGTAGAAATTATAATTCTCTAAAAACATTGTTGTGTGGACACAAAGCCACTTGATATGTGAGGATGTTGAGCTAAGGTATCATTGTCATCATCTTCTCCCTGATCTAGAAACACTTGTAAAGACCTTAAAATTTGTGGCACAAGAGCTTCCATCTTACCTTCAAATATCTTCACCACTTCATTCATGCTCAGCCTCTAATTCTCATCATCTTGAATGCACAGTGCCCCAACCACAATGACTCTTCTCACCTCTTTGATATTCATCTCACTTTCTATCCTTACATCCACAATGCCCATTATGCTTCCCCTCTAAATTTGAGATGAAGCCCAAGTAGGAATGTACAACTTGCTTTCCTCCACCTTCATGTCCAGATTTCTATGACCTGATATACTTTCCAGCAACGTCATATGGAAACTGTATGCATCCACATTAAGAGTGATAGAAAGACCCACTATCTAATCTAGGGCCAAGTAACCTGGAGTTCCTCTTGTGGTCATCAATACATGGCTAAAATATCTGCCAACAAACTTTGCCAACCAAAATCAGCTATCTTCAGTCTGAAGTCATCGTCCAAAAGAATGTTTTAGGCTTAATATTGTAGTCAATTATTTGATCCCTACATTCCTCATGTAGGTAAACTAATCCTTGTCCAGTGCCCAGTGCGATCTCAAAATAGGTCTTTCAACCAACACCTTCTTTACACAAGTAGCCTTTTAGACCCTTCCACGTAGAATCTACAAAGCCTTACCAAATTCACATGTTGCATTCTCCTGATGGTGTTGTAATCACCTAAAAATGGTCACCTAAACCCTAGACCCCCAATCTCAATATTTAATCAAGAAACCCTAATCTTGATTAAACCTAAGTCCTAAATCAAACAGCCAATTATCGAATTCAAGCTGATCTGACCTAAACCCTAGGTCTTAATCGATCATCTTACTTGATTAATTAATTAATTCCTAAAATCACATTACATTGGCAAATAAACTTTATACTATTATTTAATTGATATTATGACATATTAATTAAATAAAAATTACAAAATTGTCAATTAAATCAAAAAGGAATTAAATTAATTATAAAAACATAAATGTGCATTCAAAATCAATTAAATTATTAAAAATGCATATGACATCATCAAATTCAGTTGACTGATTATCAAAATAGAAACAATCTAGTTCCACTCAGTTAACTGATTCTCCACTGATTATCATCTTAAAAACATTTTAGTTAACTGTGAACTGATTTTGGAAGTTTCTAAAATAACTGATCAGTTAGTTCAGTCAACTGACTCTCTCAAGCAATCAAATCACTTGCACATGGATTGTGCTTCTTCAATCAAATCTGAGCCACTCTTTTTTTTTGATCTCGACCGTCGATTCGAGAGAGATTTCTATTAAAGAGAAACTCTTTTCCTTCACAAAGGATCCTAACTTTTTATCTAATGTTATTATGCTGCATTTTCATCTTAGCTTTCTTGCATTCTTAGCATTTATTTAATATTTGTTGTTTATTACTTTCAAAGCATGCAAATCAATCTAACTTAGAGCACACTTTGTTTTAGGCTTAAAACTAAATCTCTCATATTTCAATTTGATGCTTCTAAAATGAATCTTAATCAGCTTGGATGAACAACAAAGTTGCATAATCATTTAGATTAATCAGCATTTTACTTTCAACATATAGCTTTTACAATCTTTCATTTAGGTTAGTGTGTAGTCACTGAGCTTGCAATGATCTGAGAGAAAGCTCATACTCCTACCTTCTAGAAGGCAATATCTCAACTCTTTCAGACATGCAGGATGAATGAATCCATATTCATTCCTGTATGCAATTGAAGAACAATGACCATGTTAAAAGTACTGCTAAATCAGAGGCCCACATTTAGCTAGCACATTTTTGGCACCCACCATGGGGCAAAATATTCAATTTCTATTCTCATTGTTAACTTTTGCATTCAATTTTGTTTGTTGTTTTGATGTTGCATGCAGGTTTTCAATGATTTGATCATATCTCATAAATCGCTTGGAATCTGTTTATGAAATTTTTTTTGTAGGTTGGGGATGGTATTAGGAGACTACAGTCCAAAAAGTAGATTTTGATGATTAATTTTGTGTGATTTATAATATTTGTATAATTTTTCATAAAAAATTAATTTTGGGCGCAAATTATCAAATTTCTCTAAAACATTTACATTTCTAGAATGTTCTTCCAATTCTAAATAGGGTCTATTCTCTGAGTTTTTTATTTTCATGAGAAATAATGACTGAAATAGATATATCTTTGAAAACTAATCTATTTTGAAAAATAGGGTCCCTAGGGCACAAATTAAGGAATTTTTTGAAAATTCTTACTTTTTTGGAAAGCTCGCTGATTTTTAGGAGGGGTTATTTCTTTTCATTTCTATTTTTCTGGTCTAGAGATATATCTAAAAATCTCATCTTTATGACTAGGTAAAAAGCATTTAAAAATCAAGGTGCACTTTTTCTAATTTCAATTGATTTGTATGCTTTTCCTTTGTATGCATGTTTTCTATGTTACTGATGATCTATGAATCACTTTGGAAATCGTGGGATGAAGACAAATTGAGAAAACTACTAATGTGTTTGATGCAGGACGTTGAAAAAGAAGACTAAAAATACAAACTACTAATGAATCATCTTGTAGGTTGCTTTGATCGATAGAATGCAAAACTTTGTGCTTGCATTTTATTTTTGATTTCTTAAAATAGGAACCCACATGAAAGACTTCTTAAAATGAATATTTTTTAATGTTTTAGAAATGACAACAATGTCAAGAAACTATGCTCTCGCCCTTTTGGGATGATCAGAAATCCAGAAATATTATTGTCATTTTCTTATTCTACTTGAAGTGTCTTTTAATTTTGTAAAATCAAGGAATTGCATGGATGTATCCTCTCCCCTCGCCTTCATGGATCTTGGGTATAAGAGAAATTTATACAAATCCTTTAGCATGGCTACCTCCCAAGTGCTTTAACAGAGCCGGTGAGAGTGGATTGCCCAACCGGTAATAGGCTAAAACCAAGCCCTTCCAAACTGGTATATAAAAAATGTCATTATGATTAATGTCACAGTGAACAGGTGTTGATTGCGTTATACTCATAAGAAGATCTCCCTTATTACCCTTATGGTGTGTTAAAACCTATAGAACATAACTTCTGTAGGCTGGGATGCCTCCATAACGGAGCTAATCTGCTGCAAGTATAACCACCTGAACAGATGCCTTGACTACACACTTTGTTCTAGTATCCCAAATCTCTCTATATGTTGGCACGGAAGGTCAGAGACCGACTAAGATGTCCCACACTTTCATGGCTCTTAGTAGAGACAATGGTCTCTTGGAAAGTGATTACCCTTGGTATTCGAAACTTGGTGTGCCTGAGAAGTGAGTGCACATGTAAGCAGGAGCCCATGCCTCCAAGCTTCTAAGTTGTCCGCTATGAGTAGATATGGCTGAACTTTGGTTCAAGTGGGAATTCAATAGATATTACCTTGGCTATCCTAGGATTGTGGTGTGTCTGTTATTTTATTTTTACAATAAACAATCTGTATGATATGTCTTGTGTGAGTGTTCACTGAAACAAAAACTACAACGATCACACAATCTAGAAAACTGTACACTTTAGGTACTTTTCTGTCATATCTCATCTGAAACATCAAGTCAAACATCAAAATGATCAACGATTCAAAATTTGCTTCTAGGTGTTAACTGTCGATTCTTATCTGAGTTTCTGCATCTGATATTAAACTCTGGAAATCTATCAACTTGTTGTCCAATTCTGTATTCTACTGTGAAGGTTCTATCCCAATTTTCAGAAATCTATGTTCTCATCAATATCATCACTAGTTTGTCTTTGACTACAATCTGTTAACAGTCTGACTCGTTGTTGTTCTGAAATCTGATTTTGTTGTGCTAGTCCAAGTGACTTGTTATATTATCATATTTTTCTACGGTGTCCTTATCCTGAGTTGCAAGAGAAGGTTCGTTAACCTTGACTCAAGATCAGATTCATTGCTTCTCTCTCTTAGTTGGACTTTATCTCCTTTGTCCTTTGGTCTTGGACTTAATCAACACTTTAGATATCACTTCAGCACTGACAGTCAATCAATCGATTCATCATACCTCCTCTTCAATCTTATATGGAAGTGCATCAAGACAATCTTACAATGTGTAAAAGCAAATGGGCTAAACCTTATGGTCCTAACAACGTGCAAGAAGAGATTCTTATGGTATCTTTATCAAAACAACTTCAAACTATGCAATCTCAAATCCAAGAATTATAGGGGGAAAAGGATATACAATCCAACAAATCCTCATCAAGCTCAATCTATCCTTTTCTATTTTATCATTATCAAGCGAGTAGCTCCAAAGCCCTAAAAGATGCTGAAAACACCACAAAGTCTTCCTCAAAAGGGATTAGTAACATCATAAAAGAAAAACCTTGGGTTAAATGCATGAGAGACTTCACTCCTTTGGGGCAATCTTATGAATCTACATTGAAAGAACTTCTTTAGAATGACCTCATCACATTGCCTGAAGCCACATCACATGGACGAAGATTCTTGAGTACCTATTGTGCATATCATCAACACAATGAGCATACAACTTCATCTTTCATGGAGTTGAAACATAAAATCCAAGATCTCATAGATGATGGTATAATCAAAGTGGAAAATCCTAATGAATCAGATAGTGAAGATACTAATCTTGAGCATGATCAATATCAAGAATCCATGTCTAGCAATGGTTCGCAAATCACATCTACTTCTTCCACCATTCCTCCATCTCCTAAAGCCACACCATCTCCATCAAGAACTGAACCTAATGAGGACTATGTCTACTATCAAGGACTATCTCTAAAAGAGATCCAAGCTAATCATCATATGGCTACAAGTATTTCTCAGGCTTCAAAGATCATAGACCCTAATCATCAATGTGCTTCAATGCTTATCATACCTACTACAAATGATTGTTCATCAACATGTCAAGAATCCCTCATACAGATCAAAACTCCCACCTCATCCTTAGAAGTGGCTCCATGTCAAGAGGAAAGTCCAAATTGTGAAGAAATAAATATCAATAATGATCAAGATCAAGACACCATCCATCTTTATCCAATAGTTGACCAAAGTCACATACCTCAAGAGTCTCATGATGATCCTCTCATCCCATTCCATTTCTTCCAAGAAGAAACTCTTACATCTCCTATATCTTATCCATCTCCCAAGCAAGATCAAGATATCCTTTCTGGCATCTTTAATGGGCCTATTGAAAATCAAGTTTGTACACCATCTAAAGATCCTTGTCAAGATCAGAGCATCCCACCATCTCCTTTTCATGCTCCTAAATATCCACCTCAAGAAAACATCATTCTTTCAAATCCCTTGCAGAAAAATGAATCCACTCAAGCTTCAGATGCTCTTATCAAAATTGCTCATATCAAAGCTACTAATGCTCCTATTGACATAAAGATGAATTCAAAAGAGAAGAGCCTTGGTAGTGTAGCTCATTCTAAAGATGTTGATATGCCTTCCACACCTTATATCCCTCCATTCAAATGTAAGAATCATCCTTCACCATCGTCCAAGTCCATTCTTGGTCCCTATATCCCAAAGCTGAAACCATCAAACCTTCCATCTATATTTGGTCCTTATATCCCTCCATCCACTTACCCTATCCCCTATCAAGATCAACAAAGACATACATCCTTGAAATCTCCTTATCAATCCATCCATATGAACCAGTCATATGAGTCCTATTCATCCACACTCTCCAAGTCTTTTGGAAGCAATTTGGATGTGCAATGAAGAAATCAGAAATCCAAGAATTCACTTACATATAAAAATCACTATGTCCCATCTAATCGACATGTGACTGCAAAGAGACCACAAAGGTCCGCTGAGCAAAGAATAAAATCAAAGCAAATATGGGTTCCTAAATCCATCATGGAAGAATTACATTCTAAATCCAAGTAAAGAATAACATCAAAGAAAATATGGGTTCCTAAATCCATCATGGAAGAATTGCGTTCTAAATCATCCAAAAGCAAAGGAAATTTAAAAGCTATGTGGATTCCCAAGTTTCTTCCAAAAAACTTGGATACAAAAAGAAAATCAAAAGCTATGTAGATTCCCACGTCTCTCTTAAAAGGCTTGAACAAAAAGGAAAACTTAGAGTTAGCATCCAAGCTTCCAAAGACTTCCACTTTATCTCCATCTAAAAATCTCCCATCTTCTAACTCTATTTTGGGTCCTCATGTCCCAAAATCCATTACCTTGAATACTTCATCCATCTTTGGTCCTCGCATACCAAGATCCATTTACACTCATCTATCAAAGTCTTGAGCTATTCCATTCACTTTTCCTCCATTTGTCCACTACCCTTCAAGGGGTGTGTCAATGTTGATCTCATCACCTTATCTTGCACCTACCACTTACCTGTCCATCCCATATCCTTCCATTCCGCTTATCCAATCCATCATATAAATCATTGGCTACCATCTCCCTTATTCTCCATATCATTTTTCTCTACCATCACCATATCAACATATTTTGAGCATACTTTCAGTGGCCTTGGTCCAACATAGCATATGTTTCAAATGAGCACTATCTAAAGAGAAAGAAGCTAAATTTCCTCCATAAAATCTCAAAAGTACAAAAGAAAAAAGAAAAAGAAAAGAAAAAGTGCCTTGGTGAAAACCTGGTAAACAGGCACCTTGGTAGTAAAAGTAAAGATAAATCAATCTGTCCTACGGTGAAAACCACTTCTTGTGGTGCCTTGGACAAGTACCATCATGAAAACTTGGTAAATAGGTGTCATGCATAATTCCTCCTACTTTCACTCTTCACTTGGGGGCAAGTTCCTTCAATGTCATCTTATCCATCATATCTTACATCCAGCTAGCACGTGAGCATCCATTTTCCTTCTGGTGATCTTGACAAGGTTGAACATATCCATGAGCATCATGTATCCTAACATGCATTATCCTTTCCATCAGCCTATTCAATTTCTCTCATTCATGATACCCTATCATGATCTTGCTTATCCCATTCCTATAATTCCTATCTCTGAGCATTCCTACCATAATCCAAACCATCAACTTATACCTCCATCACTGCTTATCTTTATTGCGCTATCATAGCTATATCCTATCCTATCAAATTGACCCCTTGGTCTTGACCAAAATGAAGAATGAAAAATGAAAAATAGCTTCTCAAAAGTCTCTTGACATGTCCATTCTTTTGGACCTCATGCTTTTCATGACATCAGGTCATTATCCTACATGCTTTCCAGCACCGCTCCATCAACCTGCATTTCTATATTCCTTTTTCCCTAGCTTGGGTAATCTTGAGGAGAGTGTCTTTGAGGATTGCATTCACCCTATTCATCCATCATTTTCTATTCTCCTCATCCATCCACTTTCTAATCCATTTGTAACGACCTCTACCTTGGTAGACATTGGGGAAAAACCAATGTGATCTTGCTTGAGACAAGAGCAATCTTTGAAAAAATATAAAAATTGGAAAAAAGTCCTGAAAAAATGATCATCTTGGTGAAAACCTAGCAACAGGTGCCTTGATGCATCAATCAAAAAAATCAAAAAATGGAAAAATACAAAAAAAATTGAAAAAGAAAAAAAGTGCCTTGGTGAAAACCTGGTAAATAAGCGCCATGGTAGAAAAAATAGAATCTCTACCAAGAAGGTGAAAACCTAGTAAATAGGTGCCTCTTGTACTTAGCGCTCCATCTATCAATGCTCAATCTTGGCAACCTTTTGCTTTGGTTTGTCCATATCTTTCAGTCACTTTCATGACACTGGTTCTTCTGAGAACCCTCCTAGCTTGAAACTGATCTAGAGTCATAACCTGGGGACAATCAAATTGTATTTGTCCTCACTGCATGAGTCAATTTAGTTATCATCGTTTTCTACTAGGGGCATGGGTCCCTAATTTGATCACATCTTTAGTTTACACAAGAGTTAGTAATCTTGTCATTCCTGAAGGACAACTCGCTACTGACGCAAATAGGTGTTTCTCAACACCATAATCAACAGTGTTTCTTAACACTATCTTTGGACACATCTATGTTTCTTAACACACATTGGATATCGCAAATGTAAATGATAGATCGATAGCAATCAAACACAAAGCACTCACAAGCACAACAGTGTTTCTCAACACCTCATTCATATACACATTCAAAAACATTGAAACTAGCTGAAGTATGCTGAACTTCTATATATATGCTATATGTTTTCATTGATTTCATTAATCTTTTCTTTGTCTACTACTTGTCGATGTGGTCCTGATGATCCAGCAATGTCAAATAAACTGGGTGTATGTGGTAAGAGCTCATGCATTAAGGCGGAAAAGCCTCACATCCCTTGATCCTCTTTATTTATATGCCAAGGTGAGGTTGGTACTATCTCCTTGTTTTTTATTTATCTATTTGTTTACACAAGCACGCACTCATGGTTATCTTGGCTTTGAATGTCTCGATACTGGTGTGCTCTTGCACTATCAAAACTGGAAATAATATTCAGATCATCTCATCTTTTGTGCCTCGATGCTTATGTTAGTTTCCCATATCTTAGCCAATGAAAGTCATATTCATATTCTTATGGTCACAGTGGCACCAGTAAGGATTATATCGACTCCGATGTTCCAAAAATGCTCAATGATGAAAATTTCAATGCTAAAGCTCAGTGACTACACCTTAGGTTGCATTCATGTTAGTCTTGCACCTGCATCTACATATGCATAGTGTTGAAATTAGCATAATAACTTTATCTCTATCCAATGTGAAGGATCTAAGATTCTAATCGATCAATCTTCTCCTTGTCAAGTGGACATGATACCCCTTGCTCAATCAATTGTCCTGATTCTATTTTCAGGATCGAAACTTGAATTTGACCACTTGCACAACCAATATAAATCTCTCATGCTTTTCTTCTCATCAATACATGTATCTTACTTTTGGTCAATCTTGGTCAATAGGACCTCTCATCAAGTATAGATCTTGTCCTAACCACATGGGACCTCTTTCTAATCAGATCAGTTTCTTCCTAAATTATCTAATCAATTAAATTGCTTCTCATCACTAGGGCACCTAGCCATATTTCAATTTTTCTCCCGAGGGGGCAGGATCAGGACATCAACATTCCAGTGATTACATCCTCAATCAAAACCCCATCACTTGGGGCATCTTAGCTTCATCGCATCAAATCAAGTTGAGATCATCTTAAATCCAAGGCAACCTAATCAATGGTCTTATACAATGGTGAATACACTCAAAACTAGACAAGATCAGTCTTATATGGGCTATTCATTATTGAAACTAGATACATTGATCAAATTGGCTTCATCACTTTAAATCAAGTCAATTTGCTTGGTAATAAAATCTCTTAACAGAAATCAGTTTCATCACTTCAAATCAAATTGGTCATTCATTCAAACCAATCAAAAAGGTTTAAGATTTCCTGAGAGATGTTTAGTTTCATCACTTTGAATCAAACTGAGCACTATGTTTTATATCTTTTGATCGATCTTCGTCCAATCAAGCTTGAAGTCGGTCTTCTTCTTCAAAAGAATAGTTTCATCGCTTCAAATAAAACTATTATGTGTCTTCTCGCTAACAGGTCTTTGAATTAATGCGCTGATCACACATCAATTCAAAGAGGGGCAAATTTAATCACCTAAAAATGGTCACCTAAACCCTAGATCCCCAATCTCAACATTTAATCAAGAAACCCTAATCTTGATTAAACCTAAGTCTTAAATCAAACAACCAATTATCAAATTTGAGCTGATCTGACCTAAACCTTAGGTCCTAATCGATCATCTTATTTGATTAATTAATTAATTCCTAAAATCACATTACATTGGCAAATAAACTTTATACTATTATTTAATTGATATTATGACAAATTAATTAAATAAAAATTACAAAATTGTCAATTAAATAAAAAAGGAATTAAATTAATTATAAAAATATAAATGTGCATTCAAAATCAATTAAATTATTAAAAATGCATATGACATCATCAAATTTAGTTGACTGATTATCAAAATGGAAACAATCCAATTCCACTCAGTTAACTGATTCTCCACTAATTATCATCTTGGAAACATTTTAGTTAACTGTGAACTGATTTTGGGAGTTTCTAAAATAACTGATCAGTCAGTTTAGTCAACTGAATCTCTCGACCAATCAAATCACTTGCACATGAATTGTGCTTCTTCAATTAAATTTGAGCCACTCTTTTTGTTCGATCTCGACCGTCGATTCGAGAGAGATTTCTATAAAAGAGAAACTCTTTTCCTTCACAAAGGATCCAAACTTTTTATCTAATGTTATTATGCTGCATTTTCATCTTAGTTTTCTTGCATTCTTAGCATTTATTGAATATTTGTTGTTTATTACTTTCAAAGCATGCAAATCAATCTAACTTAGAGAACACTTTTTTTTGGGCTTAAAACTAAATCTCTCATATTTCAATTTGGTGCTTCTAAAATGAATCTTAATCAGTTTGGATGAACAAAAAAGTTGCATAATAATTTAGATTAATCAACATTTTACTTTCAGCATATAGCTTTTAAAAAACTTCATTTAGGTTAGTGTGAAGTCACTGAGCTTGCAATGATCTGAAAGCAAGCTCATACTCGTGCCTTCTAGAAGGCAACAGGTCGACTCTTTCAGACATGCAGGATGAATGAATCCATATTCATTCCTGTATGCAACTGAAGAACAATGACCATTTTGAAGTGTACTGCTAAATCAGAGGCCCACATTTAGCTAGAACAAGTGTTTATTTCTGCATGGAATTTTTTTCTACTCTTGCTAAATCCTCTAGTCTCTTAACCGTGACAAGCATGCTTTCCAACAGAGTTCCTTTGAATATAGAGCCGAATGCACCACTTCCCAATTTATGCTTGAAATTATCAGTTGCAATTCGCAGCTCTTTGTATGTAAATGTTTTGAGCATGATTGGAACTGTTGGAAGTGAAATGAGTCTAAGAGAGAAAGGGGTGAATCAGACTAATCAAATTTGCATTTTTACCAAAATGAACAGTCCTTTTAAACTGAATCAAATATATACTCAAGAGAGCATATACAAGATAAAATAAAATCAACACAAACATGAAAATGAGACAACACACCAGATTTTGTGTCAAGTGGAAAACCCTCACAACTGCAAGGCCATCATAGGGAAAAAACCATTCCAATATGAAAATCTTCACTAATCACCAAAACTTTACAAAGTCTTTTGCAGCTACAGCTAACAGGGATACAACCCTGCTTTCTCAATGTTCTAAAGATAATATTCAAATTATAACTATTTTACATAGATTGTAACCTCAAAATATTTCTTTCAAACCTCACAACCACTGCTTTATAATCAGATATGCATGTATGTGTTTTCACTTGAAAATTCCAGGTCAACACACACACCCACATCTCATTTATAAAGGAGTGTGCAAAATATATTTACATGCATTTCATTAAGTTTTAGGATGTCTGATATTGAAACTGAAAAATTGAAAACTGTACTTGGTTATGCATAAACAACAAAAAATGTTGTTGACAACCACAAAATTTTGCAGACCTGTTAAGGGTTATAAATAATTTTCTTAACAATATTTTCACTTTAACCTTTACAAACCCTTGTTAAAATCAACAGGCGTGGTAAACAAAATAAACAACTTTGCCAAAATCACTGCTGTGTTAACATAAATCAAATCACTGAATGCCATGTCATTTGATGGACTTAACAAAAACATTTAACCATTTCAAACTACCATAAAATAACAACAAACTTCCATTTCAAACTGAACAGAAATGAAACCAGCTTTGCCCATTTCCTTTCATAAAGCAAACTGATTCATTTTGCAACTGTTTAACCAAAAAAAAACTGTGGAGCAACCTTTCAACTATAGCACTGAATAGATACTTGGTGTTTAAAGAAACCACGAAAATCATGCCGTGAAATTTTTTTCTACCCAAAGTCCAAACACACGGTAAAACTTTCCAAAACCTGTGAATAAACAATAGCCAATCTTCCTACAATCGCCATGGACAATACCACAAGGGTTTCAAGTGTCGGCATCCATCAAATGTGTTTAAACAATGATAGACAAAACCTTTTACCAAATAATGCCCAAATCAAATTATAATTGCCTTTGAAATTTGTGTGGTTATGTCTTGTTAACCATCATTAGAATCAAGGTAAAGTCAACCACAAAAAAAGTGGTCCCACACAACACTGTCGTATACCATGAAAGCCAACTCAACCTCCTTGTCATCAATGATGGGAATCAACAAACTCCCCCTTTGTCCTTGATGGAAAAAAAAATATATCCATCAAGTGACCAAAGCAACCATTAGCTGAATTCATGAATCATATCAATAAAAATGATACCTTTTACCAAATAATCTAAGATCTTAACCAAATGAGTCAATGAAATGCTTACTTACTGCTCTGACAAAAAAATGCAAATAAACTTGATCCAATACTGAAATATGTCCAAAAATAATGTGTTGCCAATTTAGTTACATGAACCATCTGTGAAAGAACTTCCTGTAAGTGAGTCACATAACATATCAAATGCTAGGAACAAAAACAACTGACATTAAAGATGCTCCTCATATAAACCAAACAAAACTAAACCATGCATGATCTAAAAGAGACAAATTTGAAACTGAACCACTCAAAACCAATTCTGAACTTAAATTGAACCACTCAAAACCAATTCTGATATGAAATTGAACCACTTGAAATGGAACCACTCAAAAACAATTTTTTTTTGAAACTGAACCATTCAAAAACAAATTTTGATCTAAATGACATCACATCAAAATAAAAAATTCTCCCCCTGTTTGTGTTGTCATCAAGGACAAACCCTGCTATATAATAAGCTGAATGTAGGAGTAGAGACCGACACATCAGCTCCCCCTAGGTGGTAGAATTAGGACACAAGAGATTGAGAGAAGACCCCCAATCTAGAATGAAACTTCTCAAAAGAATCCTTAGACAAGGCTTTAGTAAAGATATCAGCCACTTGAGCTTCAGTGGGGGCATAAACCAACTTAAATTCATTCTCAAGAACCTTATCATGTAGAAAGAGAAGTTTAATTGCAAGATGCTTAGTTCATGAATGTTGAACATGATTCTTTCTCAATTGAATAGCACTAGTGTTGTCACATTAAATAGAGATAGGTTTGGAAACTAGAATTCCCAAATCAAGGAGTTGATAAGACATCTACATTAATTGAGTACAACAAGCAGTGGCAGCAACATACTCTGACTCACAAGTTTATAATATAATACAATCTTGTGTCTTACTATGCCACACAACCAAATGATCACCAAGAAAGAATTTAGCACCGCTTGTGCTCTTTTTATCATCTGAACAACCTCCCCAATCTACATCGGTATAACCATGCAAAGTAAAATTAGAACTATGCGGATACCAAAGACCAAAATCAAGAGTAACTTGAATATATTTAAAGATACTTTTCACTACAATGAGATGAGACTATTTTGGGGTAGATTGATATCTAGACACCATACAAATTGCCTACACAAGATCTGGTCAGGAAGTTGTTAAATAGAGCAGACTGCCAATCATAGATTGATATTCTATTTGACTGACATCAGGTGAATCAACATTCTTAACCAATTTATAACTAGTATCCATGGGAGTGCCAACTAGTTTACAATCAGTCATATTAAACTTTTTCAACATTTCTTTTGCATATTTTGTTTGTGAAATAAATAACCCATTTGAAAGTTGGGATATTTGCAAGCCCAATAAGAATTTTAGTTCACCTAATAAAGACATTTCAAACTCAGATTCCATAATATTAGACAACTTCTTGGACAGATTATCATTAGTAGACCCAAAAATAATGTCATCCACATAGATTTCAACTACAAGAATTTCACCATTTACCACTTTTGTGTAGAGGGTGCTATCTACACTACCACAAAAAAGCCATTTGCAAGAAGATGTTTATCTAGTCTGGAATACCAAACCCTAGGGGCTTGTTTTAAGCCGTACAATGCCCTTTTCAGCCTATAAACATAATCAAGAGATATCCATTTAAGAAAGTTGTTTTTACATCCATTTGATAAATGGTAAATTTCTTATAACTAGCATATGCTAAAAAGATCCTAATGGATTCCATTCTTGCTACGGGAGCAAATGTTTCACCAAAATCTATTCCCTCTTGCTGAGCATAACCTTTACATACAAATTTGGCTTTATTCCTGACAACTTTACCATTCTCATCAAGTTTATTATGAAAGACCCATTTCCCACCTATGACATTTTTGTCATCAGGTCTTGGCACTAATTCCCATGTTTTATTTTTCTCTATCTGATTTATTTCATCATGCATAGCATGTAACCAACTAGAGTCTATAAGAGCTTCATATAACGTTGTGGGTTTAAAATCTAATAATAAGTAGAAATGTTCAGCTATATGGGCATGTTCAACAAATTTTGCCTTTCTTCCAGTCAAAATACCAACATCAATATCCCCTATGACGAAGGATTCTGGATGTCTATTGGCAATAATTCTAGAAGGTGTTTTTTGAGTCACTTTAGGACTTGGTAGATTTTCTTGTTCATCATAAACTGGTGTTTCTAAATCTGAATCCTCATCATTAGGATGCAGATTTTTTTATTCCTAGTGATTCTACATCATTGAAATGCAGAATTTTTGTGCCTGCATGTTCATCATCCTTTTTATAGTGGTTATATGACATATTACTCTCATCAAACATGACATTAATAGCTTCCAAAATCTTGTTTAATCTTTTATTGTAACATTTCAAAGCTTTACTATGTGTGGAATAACCCAAAAAGATACCTTCATCATATTTGGAACCAAAACTCTCTAGGACATCATCATCTTTTCTTATGAAACATTTGCAACCAAAGACTCTAAAATGTTTAAGATTTGCAGTCTTACCATACCATAATTCATACAGTGTATGAGATATTTTGATTCTGATCTAAGCCCTATTAAGAATATAGGTAGTTGTATGCACAACTTCTTTCCTAAACTTATCTAGTAAGTTAGCCTCATTTAGCATTGTCTTAGCCATTTCTTTAACTGTTTGGTTTTTCCTTTCTACAACACATTTTGTTGTTGTGTACGATCAATTGAGTATTGTCATTTTATACCATGTTTTTCATAGTAGTCAATAAATTTGTGAGAAGCGAATTTCCCTCCTCGATATGATCTAAGGCACTTTAGCTTTAAATCTGTTTCTCTTTCTACCATTTTTCTAAAAAATTTGAAATGATCAAAAGCCTCTAACTTATGTTTTAAAAAAGTAACCCAAACAATCCTGGAATAGTCATCCAGAAATAATATGAAGTATTTTTCACCATTAGTAGACTGAGTTTTAGTTTCTCCACACAAATCAATATGAACTAGTTCCAAAGGCCTTGTGGAAAGATACTCTTTTGTTTTAAAAGAGGACTTGGTTTATTTTCCTCTAACACACTCATCACATATATTGATAGGTTTACTGATTAGAGGCAAACCTCTAACCCGCTTGTTCTTGCTTACCCTAACAAGATTATCAAAATTTAGATTCCCTAACCTTTTATGCCATAACAAATTTTCTTCAATTTGGGTCATGAGACAGATATTACTTAAATATGTTTCTTGAATCTTTGAATCAATTAAATTGTAAATATTTCCACCTGTTCTCAAACCACTTGCTATAAAATTTCCTCTAGATTTTTTGATAGTCTAACATCCTTGAGCATTGAATGAAATTGAATAGCTTCTATCACATATTTGACTAACACTCAATAGATTATGTTTTAAGCCTTCAACATAGTAAACATCGTGTATAGGAGTTTCTTTGTTTAAACAAATTAAACCCCGACCAGTGATGTAGGCACCAGTATTATCTCCATACCTGAAAAAATCTCCATTAAAGCTTTCAAGAGTAAAAAAATTACTTTTATTTCCTATCATATGATGAGAACATCCACTATCCAAAATCCATGTGGCAGATTTATGAGAAAACAAGGTAGTTTCTACAACAAGAGATTCTTCTGTAAGAACCTGTTTAGGTTTCCATCCCCTTTTTGGCTTCAAATTCATCCTACACTGATTAGAAAAGTGACCATAGAAGAAACACTTAAAACACCTGATTGCCTTTTAGTACCACGCAAGGATCTGAAAGAAAATTGTTTATAGTTGTTAGCCTTCTGACTAAGTATCTTACAATTATAACAGTTACCTTTGAAAGTACATGAGAAAGCTGGTTTTGAGGATTTATCTTGTTCAAAACTATTTTTTGAATTCAATTGATCAATGAGTTTTTGCATTGAGACCAATTTTTTCTCTTTTTCTTCTATCTCAGATTTTTGTTTTTTGATAAGTTGATTTGCAGTATTTAAATCAATCTGTAAGGCTATATCATTTTCCTTTTATGTAGAAATTTACCTTTTTAACCTCTTGATTTCTTGAAGAGAACAACGTAATTCTTCTTCAAGATTTATATCTTCATCTGAATCAGATGAATATTTTTTTTTAACTTCAACAGGTTTATTTATAATTTCAGCCATGAATAAGGTTTCTCCTTCCTCTCATGAATCTGAATCATCAGATTCCTCTTTTGCCAAAAGACTTTTCTTTTTGAAATTTCTAAAATATTTGTTTTGATTCCATGGTTTTTTATTAAAGTATTTTTCAGATTTTCTAGACTCATCATTTTGATCATCATTGGGACACCTAGCAGTAAAATGTCCTAGTTGTCCACAATTAAAGCATTTTGGCATGCCATGAGATTTATTTTTAATTTTTCTGACCACCAGTGCTTCAAGAGCATCTGTTATGTCAGAATCACTATCATCAAGTTTTTCAGCCTTAAAGGTTGTTTCTTTTGATGATGAACATACATTATTATTGCTAATCCTCATCTCATAGGCAGTCAAAGTTCCTTGAATCTGATGCGAAGTCATTTTAGAAAATTTTTCCTTTTCTTCAAGAGCAGACATTTTGGTATCAAATTTAGGTAGAACAGATCTATTAACTTTTGACACAACATAGTGTTCTTCAATATTTTCTCCTAGACCTCTTCTAGGATTTTCTATTTCATCTTCTCTTAAGAAATATGCAGCAATACTTTCGTCTTCACGCATTTTCAATTCATCAAGTTGAGTCTTTAATGTAATCAATTTTGACTCTTTAACTTTTTCATCTCCTTGATAAATTGTCTCTAACTTAACCCAAATATCATTGGCTGAATCACAATACATGAATTTTACAAATACATCTTTTGTTAGACCACATAGAATAGAAAATTTGGCTATTTTGTCAAGTTCTTATTTGGTTTTTTCATCGGCCTTAGTGGGTATTGTTTTTTGGACAATATACTGTGACATAACGACTTCCCAGATATGGACATCTAAAGAATTAATAAAGGCTTCCATCATGACTTTCCAGAACACATAGTCTGTGCCATCAAACAATGGGGCTTGAGTGAGAGAAGCACCCTTAGCATGTGTCATGAAAACTTTCAAAAAACTATCCTAGAATAATTCCTATAGACAGACCTAAAAGGAACCCTGGCTCTGATACCACTTGTTGGAAGTGAAATGAGTCTGAGAGGGGGAGGGGGTGAATAAGACTAATCAAATTTGCATTTTTAACAAAATGAATAGTCCTTTTAAGCTGAATCAAATATATATTCAAGAGAGCATAAACAAGATAGAATAAAATTAACACAAACATGAAAATGAGACAACACACCATATTTTGTGCTGAGTTGAAAACCATCACAACCGCAAGACCTTCATAGGGAAAAAAGCCACTCCAATATGAAAATCTTCGCTAATCAATAAAAATTTACAAAGACTTTTGCAGATACAACTGCCGGGGATACAACCCGGCTTTCTCAATGTTATAAAGATAATATTCAAATTACAACTATATAAAAATATGAAATTATCATACACTTTACATAGACTGTAACCTCAAAATATTTCTTTCAAATCTCACAACCACTGCTTTATAATTAGATATGCATGTATGTATCTTCACTTGAAAATTCCACGTCAACACACACCCACACACACCCACATCTCATTTATAAAAGAGTGTGAAAAATAGATTTACATGCATTTCATTAAGTTTCAGGATGTCTGATATTGAAACTGAAAAACTGAAAACTGCACTTGGTTGTGCATAAACAACAAAAACTATTGTCAACAACCACAAAATGCTGCAAACACGTTAAGGGTTATAAACAATTTTCTTAACGATGTTTTCACTTTAACCTTTACAAAACCTGATTTTAAAATCAACTGGCATTGTAAACAAAATAAACAACTTTGCCAAAATCACTGTTGTGTTAACATAAATCAAATCATTGAATGTTGTGTCATTCGATGCACTTAACCAAAAAATTTAACCATTACAAACTGCCATAACATAACAACAAACTTCCATTTCAAACTGAACAGAAATGAAACCAACTTTGTCCATTTCCTTTCGTAAAGAAAACTGATTCATTTTGCAACTGTTTAACAAAAAAACAAACTGTCCAGCAACCTTTCAACTATAACACTGAACGCAGACCTGGGATTTGAAGAAACCACTAAAATCATGCCATGAAAATAGAATTTACCCAAAGTCCAGACACACGATAAAACTTTCCAAAACCTGTGAATAGACAACAACCAAGCTTCCAACAATCACCATGAATGATAGCACAAGGGTTTCAAGTGTTGGCAGCCATCAAATGTGTTAAAACAATGATAAAAAATTTTTTTTATGAAATAATGCCTAAATAAAATTATAATTACCTTTGAAATCTTTGTGGTTAGGTCTCGTTAACCATCATTACAATCAAGGTAAAGTCCACCACCGAAAAAGTGGTCCCACACAACACTGTCGTATACCATGAAAGCCAACTCAGCCTCCTTGTCATCAAGGATGAGAATCAACATGGAACACCCTCTTCTATGCTTTTCATCGGTTATCTTCAATATTTCCACAAAATAAATATTTCCAAGAGGAGAGATAAAATAACACGGCAAGCTGCAACGGACGGGAGTAAAATGTAAAGTGCAGGGACTTTCCTGCTTCTTTCTGGTGCTGAGTGTGGCAACTCAGAAGCGGCCAGCCTAATAAGAATAATTGGCTTTCAAATGAAACAGATATTTTTAACAAATCCCTAAACCAGAGTCTACAAACTGGTAGTTCAGAAATAATGAAAGAAAAGGTTGTACATGGGCAATTTTTGAGACAAGTAGTCCTGTAACTTTTCATTGTTGGCTCAATTTTGTAAGTCAGATTGACTTCAACACTAACACAATATTTAGACTACGCCTAACCCCAATATCACAATGCAACGATAAATATGCAATTTTGATCTGTCACAACAAAGAATGACTTAAAGAGACGGCACACAAAAGAATTCCAATAAGAGTTCAGAAAGCAACTCAGATGCATAACATAGACTAGCAGCATCTGCATCTTTCCTGGAGACATGTCCATTCGTAGAGAGAAGAACCTACTTGAAGGATCCACAAAAGTCTTCCATGAAGTTTGCTTCATGCGTTTCCACACCTTCATTCTAGGTAACCAAGTATATATAGTGGATTGGAAGATTGAGAAGAAAATAAATTTGTGTCTGTGATCAAACTCTTGATGAACAAGTGACAATTTAGAATTTATTGTTCTCCATGTACTAATACTTGATTTTATTTTTTTTAAAAGAGGGGTAAATATTTTCATCGGTAATCTCTACATCTGAGTCAATCTATTAGATATTGAGCTTAGGATATTAGAAAGTGTACATCGATGATATTTCCAACTCCAAGATCTCAAGAAAGAAACTCATCACTTGCAAGCAATAGTAGAGAAGTTGAAGTTGCTTAAAGAGGAACTTGGAAAATATGAGTATTGCATTTCTTCACATCCTCGCCTTTCTCATAATCTTACCACCATGGAAGAAAAGGATGTTACGTCATCATTAGTGCCATGGAATCTGCATCAGGATGGAAGTTAAAAGCCTAAACCTTTCTTGAAATGCATGCAAATGGGAAAGACTAAAATATCATTCACTTCTCTTAAAATAAAAGCATCAGTATCACCAGAAGAGCATAAGAGTGTCTATATTCTGAGTTGGTTCTTAAAAGGATCAAATAATGACTTTTGATGTGGAATTGAAGATGATAAAGGTCACATCACTAAAGTTGGAGTCGATGTATTCACTGGTGTCTCTTGTGACATGAAGGAAGGTATGAAATATATTACACCCACACCTTCATATCCCCTTGAGTGAGAATTTTCTATCATAGATTCTTTTAAAACTCGTCAAGAAGAAGATAATGTCTTTCATGAGACTACAAAAGAATCTTTAGATTATGGTTCGGAAGTGGAACTTGTTGTTTTTGATGTCACCAATCCAAAATCTGGTAAATTGGGAGAAAATTTGAAAATCTAATAGATATGAAAGAAATCAACCAATAAATTTTTCATGTGGTGCATCCTGAAAAATTTATATTTTAGTTTCTTTGACCAAGGTGGAGAAGAGGAATGACAAAGGGAGGTAATCTGTCCCCCAGTTTCAAAAACACTTTGCCTAGCAATGATGAAATGAAAATTCAAAGGGTTTGAGTTCACATTATTTCTTCTTATGTTGATGTTTCAAATGATAAAAATAAAATTAAAGAACTTGATGATGTGACTAAAGAATCTGAGGAAAGTATGGATAAAATGCATTGTATTTCCAATGATGATTCTTCAACAATTACATTTGAGCCCATGCTTGAAGAACATAATCTTCAGAAGTTGTGATCATCAATTGCATGTATAGGGATTAATTTATCTAGTAGTCCAAAGAAAGAGGGATTGGTTTATGATGATGTTGTTCCATGTTGCGAAGTCAAAATAAGACCAGAGTATTTCATGAAGCTTACATGTAGAAATAAAGAAAGGGAAGATCATGATTCAGATATGTATGATGAAAAATGGCTCTTTGGTTGCAGGATGATACACAAGGGTTTTTACACCTAGTGAGTCTCCATTGTACCTACATATTATTTCTGAGTTTTCAGACACTATATGGACATACATCTCTTTTCTAGAGAAGGTAATTTTTCTAACAATCCATGAATGGATTTTCATGATCTATTTTTAGCATACTCTATGGTTGTGTCTTATGACCATGTATATATTTAGGTGAATTTTGGGTGTGATTCGTTTAAGATTTCATTCCTATTTTGTGAATTTTGGCTTTCTCTTTCCCTATTCCCCTTTGTCCTTCTATAAATAGTCCCACATCCTCTGTTATTCCTTTGACTCTATACCCCAATGGATAAGGCACTAATAATCATTTTAATGTATGTTCAGAGTTCTGGATTCTCTTGATCCTTCTAATCCTCATCTTCATTTAGAGCATATTGTTACCCTAATTTTAGAACCCACCAATTTTGAATTTTCAAACCTACCTCACTAATGATAATCCTATCATCAACCTCATGAGTCTCTAATACCAAAGTTAAGTTGGGTTTTCAGGTTTTCATCAAAGTATGGAAACATGAAAATCCCCGATATTGTTCCATATTAGCCAACCCTGTGACTCAACATACTATCAAGCACTTCACAATGTTGAATCCAGTTCCGGTGTTCTAGTTTCTTATGATCCACTGACATTGAAGGTTCTCTATAGGGATGTTGGGCCTTTTCATCTATATTTCCTAATATGTAAAGGTGCTCAAGTTAAAAAATCATCTAATCCTCTGATATGTCTATGGTGGTAATCCCATTTAATCCCAACCAAGTTTCAAGGCTCATCTTTTCATGCAAATCTCTTTAAATATGATATGGTATAGTTATTTATATACTAAAGTGTAACAAAATGAATTTAAAAGCTTGTTTATTAAGAAAGGTGGGGAAATTTTTGAGTTCATTCATTTTTGAAAATAATCAAATAGTCCTTCTCAGAATAGTGCTTCCAGTGATAGTAGAAGAGTGGAATGAGGAACGTGCACCTATGGTACAACCAAATTTGAATTGGCCTGAGTTAGACCAAGTTGATATCATATTTTACTTACATCATGTGGCATGAAATGAAAAGACCAGTTATGCAAAATATTGCATGGACAACTTAATCCTTGAGGAAGAAGAAGTGAATTCTAAGTTTCATCAACTTTTTATGGAAATTTAGTTGGAAGCTAAATGGGCTCCTGCACTCTAGGAATTATGATTTCCCTTATTTTAGTATGCATGGAATCTTGGTAATTTTTGGATTGGTAAAACTATTTTCATTTTAAAATTCCTTTCTTGATATTGATTGTTTTCAAGACCGTTACTTTTGTAATTGAAATAGTTTTGGCTCTTTTTGTATATTTAGGCTTTAGAGAGGCTAATAAAAGGGACTTCTTTTAGGGAGGAATATATTCTCTTTTTGTAAAAAAAGGTTGATAAAGAAATTGATGACAGGGGGATAAATGTTGGAAATGCAGCTCTTTTTGGTAGTAGAAATAAATTGAACTTTGTGTCATGAATTTATCTGCAGTTGTCTTAAATGGGAATGCATGTGTTCAAAGCTGTGTATTTGTCATATTCTTCCTTATTGTGAACTAAAATTCATGTTATGATGGTATTCTATGATATTTACCTACTAAAATGGTTATAATGCTTTCATATTGGAAACTTCGTGTTCTATGTTGTGGAGGATTCTTCCCCTATCCTTTCATATTGAATCATGGGTGAATTGAAATTTTGTGTCAAATCACCTCCTTTCAAATATTCCCTAAAATATTTCTTTGCATCTATTGTATATTTATTCTTGGATGTTAATATCCCTTTTTATTTCTGGTTAAAAGAACACCCATTAAATATTAATTAAATCATCATAGGGAGTTGTACCTCTAAACTTCAAAGGATGATTATTTGTTTAACATAGATCTCTCCAACTACTGGTTTCAATTTTGTCTTTCATTTGGGATTTTGTGTGTCATCTTTAGAGATATTTTTATAAAGGAAAAAATTTGAACTAACACTAATTAATACTTCTCTCTTCTTAATCGATCATATCTTGAGCTAGAAAGCTCCAATTCTCACACCATTTCTTGCGCTGAGATCATGATTTAGTTTCCTAGCTATCTAAATGCTCTATTATTGGCTTTGAGTCCATGTCAGACCCTATTGATAGAATTTTCTACAGTTCTACATTCATAATTAATCAAGGTAAACATGATACCTTGGTTCACCTTCCTCATCAACATGCCAAAACAGGAGGGTATATAACTACCTATAAATTTCATCATGTTTTTTAGTAAGCCCTAGGTGGTTTATGGTTTCCAAACTAAGAAAATGGTTTTGTAGAATTTGATTCCTAACATTTGTTGCAGGTATTGAATATTGGGGGCTTGTATCAAACAACTTTGGAATATCATTTTTTCATTTACTATTCCTGTACTTTAGCTTGCATATGAACGTAGTGTCATATCCAACTAAAATGGAGGCTCAATGTACCTTCTAAAATTTCAAGTACCTTTGTTATGAACAATTTTGTGGATGTTTATCACCTTCTTTAGTGTGTTTCCCTATAGTTTTCATTATATAGGGCCTCACATATGCACTTAATGAATACGTAATTTTAAATTTTAATCTCTTCTCTCTCCAATCTCTTTAAAAATTAAGGTAAGATCTTATCCCTAAGTAAGCTCCTCTATTTTTCATCCAATCCAATGTTTTATTGCATCTCCTAGGCCCTATTACACAATTAGTTTCCTTTTTCTTATCTCCCAACCCCAAAATAGGTTTTCATCTTGGGACCTATATCCTATGGCTACTTGGGACTGCCTAGCTAAATTTGGCCCCTTTCCCTAGGGTGCACAATTTCGAGAACGTAGTGTACCCAGGTGTAGAATATAGGCATTCTGGACCTTGGGTTTTGGGTGCAAATTTGAATTGGGACCTTAGGTTAGCATTTTGGAGGTATTTACCGATCTATAGTTGACCTTCACATCTGGATCTCTTTGATTTTGTATAAAAGAAAGCATGTCACTTAATTTTTAAGACAAGAAATTTATTGTAAGGTGGGGCCCCAATTTTAATCTATCTAATGAAGTGGAGACTTGTGAAATCAACATTGTAGCAGATCTTCATCAATAAAATCCTTCAATCAAACATTCTTCTATTACTTCAAGTATTCAAGCACCCCTTTCAAGCATCAAATTTACATTAAACTATGGTGTTTCAAAGTGATTATGAAGGTGATTAGGAGAATGTTGAATGTTGATTATCTTGTACGCTTCCTCTCTAGGATTGGGTATAGTTTCTTTTCATTGTCAGATCTACATATTCTTATGTCATATTTGTCTCTTTGTATTTCATATCTAAGCTTATTTCATGCTTTCAATTATATATACATTCATTGCATTACATTTAGGATTTACTATAATGCACTATGGTATATTCTTTACATACTTTTCTCATAGGGATTTAGACACACGCATATACACTCTAAATTCACGAGCACATCATACACTTTTATCTTTGAATATTGGCTATTCATGGAGGTGCAAATTACCAAAATTGGGGGTTGACTAAGGAAAACCCCTAAACACTAGTTTTTAGATTCACAGTTTTAAAAGGCTGCATAATCAGTTGTCGGTGCATAGGAGGATTCCTAAAAATTGAGACAAGAAATATGGAATTTGTTTGGGAACAAAAACATGGGTACAGAACATTCCAAACATTCTATACCTAGGTGTAGAATGTTTCAACCATTCTACACCGTCAAAAAATCAGTAAAATTTTCTACAATAGAAGATTACAATTTTGAGATCTTGAATATGTAGTTATAGCTTTCTGTGGCACAATGATAGTTTGGAAATTATATTTGAAGTTTTATCTTCCACATTTCAATCTGATGCACACGTATTTCATTTCAACTTGTTCTTTAGAATTTCTATTTAGAGATTTATATAGATTTAGTAATTTCTTAGTCCTCTTCTTTCTCAAATCTAAGCAATAAAGGGATAAAACCCCCTTTTGACCCAAGTCTAGTATCAGTGTCATTTCATCTTCTCTTGTGGTGTTCATCTGATTTATGTTAACAAGGCCTCGTATTCTAATGTACCAAGTTATGAATTTGGCAAAAATCGATCCTATTAGGTGATCCCCATTTTCACTTGTACAGAAATATAGGGTTCCAAGTGGACTTTTTTGTTGGTGATTTTTTGGGAACTCTTAATGGATTCAAGAACTCTTTCATAATGCACATATTTTATTTCAACTGGTTTCACCTCATATTTTCAAATTATTAAGAGCTACACAACTGAATGATTGTCAACTTCACTGTTTGTACAACTATACATAGCCATACCACCAAGGAAATTAATTCCATTTCAATTAATTATCTTATCAACTTATGTAGTCATGTGTGATGTCCTTGGTTCATTAGGGATACCCTATTTTTCATGAATTTTACTTGTCGACCTAGAAAACAAGAAGTGTTGGAAGACTATTTTTTTGTAGTTATTTCTTAAGACTTGGTGTGTTTCCTCTTCAGTATCATATCATATTTATTTGATTGATAGGAATAAAAACATGATCAACTTTCCTTTGGGTTTTTAGAATTTTTTTTGTTTCTATGGTGTCATTCATGCATTAAAATAACCCAATCGATCACTTTTTAAAAATTATGATCATAGAAATATAATCGGGTTATCTATGGGTTATGTTTATTTTGAAAACTTGATCACAATTTTTTATATTATTAATGTGATAAGGGATTTATTTATAAAATCCCGTATGCATTATGGCTTGGATTTTCTAAGTCAAAGCATATTCAAGTTATTTGAATTTTTAAACACTTGTCAAATGTGTTAGCTACATTTTTGTGTTTTTTTAGGTGAGTGACCACTTTTTATTCACCATCTTAGTTGACATGTCCTATGTTGATATATCAAATCACCCTCAATTTTTTACAACACTTTACTTGTCAAGTCTCCCACTTAAAAATCTTGTTTTCAAGTCAATGTAGCCAAATATGATGCCACATCAACATTCTTTTTTATGAAGGTGTTGAAAATGGTCCCTGAAATAAGTAAGAATAGGTGTCCACCAAGTCATTCTTAATGGTGCACTAATGTGGGATCACATAATTGGTTACTTTTTGAAAGCTAGAGAGCTATTGTGAATATTGACATGAAACTTTAGTGCAGCAGTATAGGGATAATTCTTTCCACATATTATAACATGTTTTGGGACCTCTCTCCACTATTGGTCCCTCTCCCTTATTACTATAAAATTACACATATTGCATTGTGGTTATAGCCTATCATATTTTTTAGACCACAAAGATCAATCAATTACTTTCTTACAAATATTAATTAGTTAATGCCTATAAACTTGACAAACTTTGAAATCTTCATAGAAAATTTCATTTTCTCCACACATTGTAAAAACTTGAATCAATTTGTACATATTCAAACCATGTACATGAATTCCAAGGATTGGCTAGGTGAGTTTTCATCCACAAAATCAATATTCACCTTAAGTTTTGCATTCCATGCTAGATAGTTAAATAATAGCTCAAACTACAAAAGAGGCTTTTACCAAAATGAACAACCAAATAATTGATCAAATAATGTTTTTTAGAATTTTAATTATAAAATTAGTTAAATTAATTTTTTTTTGCTCCATAAAAGTGATTTGTAATATTTTACAATAGTGTTAAATAGAGAGTTCAACAATTCATTTAAAACACAACAGATTACATTGGCGCCAAGAGACAAAAAACCATTTTGAGAATAAAAATCTATGCATTCATTTATTTTTGGTAAGAAATGACACATTTCTTGGGTTACAACCTGATAGTCCTTTGTAAAATCTAATCAACTTAATCTATGCCAATATTACCTTACTTATATGTTTCATTCATATCCTATTTCAAATCACTCTTACTTTATTTTCTTCCTTGGCTATTGTCTTTTATGAACTCTATAGTGTGTTTCTGGTCATTTTCCATTTCACAAACTCTCTTCCATTAAATCTTCTATGGGTGTGGTCAAACCCCCAAACCCCCTCTCTTTCCTATCATTTCCCCTCAACTTAGCCCCTTCTCTTTTATTTCAAATGTTCCAATTGATTTCAAACTAACTTTGCACAAACTACCACTAATGACTACCCAGGAGACTAAATAAATCATGTGCTACTGCACATCAACAAATAATTACCATCTCCTCATTTCTTTCCTTTTTTTAAAATCGCTTAGGGAGACTCAACGTTATTTTACAACATCATTGTGCAATTTTATTTGATTTATTTATAAACTTACTGCTATCATATACAGTCTTTCTCCAAAATCTTCTTGGCAACACATCCATGTATAAATCCACATAAACAAATTGATGAAATTTAAAATTCCCATGTCTTCAAACTCATACACATTGTCCACTTCTCTGTTAACTTCATCAAAATCATCCACCCTTAGCATTACACCTTACAAGAATCTTCATTGATAATCCTTAAAGGATCAGAAGTTGTCATTAATATACAAGTAGACAATTTTGGCCAGTCATGGTCACCGAGCGACAACACTCACCGAGCAACAGTTTACCAATTATAGTAATTACCGAGTGTAGTGGTCATCAAAATATTTTTAACAATGAGCAGTATATCAACCGAGTATCACTCTATAGAGAAGCAACAGAGCACTAGTATACATAGACATCATCAAGCACTAGTATACATCGAGAGACAATGTTTCACCAGGAAAAGTGGATCTGAACTACATGTCAGCTAAAGCAGTTTAGTCTTTAGCATAGCTTTACGCTTATCTAGACAACCATTTCTTGTGGATCAAGAAAAGCATAAATTATGGATTTAATTAGTTAAATTGATTGTATTCATGCAAACTAGGAGATCAAGGTCAAGTAGTAAACCTTTGATCTTTGAGTTTTTTTTTTAAAGCGTTAAACCTAATTAGGTCAAAATATTGTATATATAGATGTATTAGTCACTCTAGAAGAAGATTATTGTATCCACCAAGGACATTTATGGATCAGACAAAGGTTTTCATGCATAAGGATAGATAAAGAAGAATTTAGCTATGAAGAACTACATTCAAGGCTACCGAGAAGAACATAGGTATTATTCATCATAATAGGTGATACATATATTTTGTGAACTTAATGGATCTGTAATCAGCAATTTAATATTGCAAGCTATCAGGTCATACATATTTGTTACTCTCTAATAATTGTAGCAAGAAATAAAATCCTTCAAGAAGGTGGACTTAATAGTATTTATGTAAATCTCTTAACTGAGTGCACACATACATTGTGTTGCTAAAATCTCCTAACCGAGTACACTTGCAAGTTTGACATGTTACTCCTAATAGGGTAAGATCATCAGAAGAAATCACAACCTGTAGCTCTAACAGACACCTTCCATTCTGTAGATAGTGAAGCTTTGTGAGTTTCATCCCCACCACATTTTTTACCTTGTAACAAGGGTTTCTGCGTTACTAAATACTTGTGTCAGGTGTTAATGCATTTAATGAATGTTTCAATGTTTGTTTTCATATGTTTACATTTAAGCTATGATATTGCATGCATGAAGTAGAAAAGAAACAATGGTCAGTTATACAAGAAATGGTTACTAAAGGTTAATTGATAAAAGTTTTTAAGGGCACTGATTCACCCCTCCCCTCTTAGTACAACACCCTTCCATTATTCCAACACTGCATATCATGCTTGACATGTCTTTCTAGTATTCTCACTATTAAAATTATCTAAATGATGAAAAATAATGTCCACATATAGGACCAAGGGATTTATGTTTTATTATACATCTACAATAACCTCTTGATCAGTGGCTGCAATCATAAGTTACAAATGCTTCATTGTTCCACTTTTATTTACTCCTCCAAGCTTATCCCTCCATTCTTGTTCTATGCACAAATCTTCGTCACTATTTTTCTTAATTTCTCATCTTTCTATTTTCATCTTTAAACCTCTTGATTATGCATTTGTCTGCTTGTATAATATTTTAACACTACTACATTTTTGTTGTCATTTTTTGTTGTACCTTCTTCATTATCTTTATCACTCTTATCCAACTTCACCATTGAATCTGGATAGCACACTTGTATTTGTTCATTCTAAACATTTCAATATCCTTTTATTAATTTTATGTTTTCTTTTTATATCTTTTCTTTCTTATGTATTTTATATTTATAAGGCTCCATGTCTCAATTTCCCATTCATACATGTAATGATAATTATTCATTTATAAGCCTTCTTGAGTCCATTTCCCATTCATACATGTCATCATCAACATAATGAGAGAGAGAGAGAGAGAGAGAGTTCATCTTAAGGGGATATATTATTTTCCTCAAGAGGTCCTAAGGGGTGGGTATGTGCAAGATCATGAGGGGCCAAACTATGCCCTTAAGTGGCAATGAAAAATCAGCAAATCAAGGTTAGTCAACTTGACGTGAAAATTTCAACTAGCTATCAACCTAATATCAAAACATTGTAAGAATAGAATCTATAGGAAATTGAATTTAGTTTCTGAAATACTAGGCCTTTTTTGAAAAAAAAATTAATATGATTCGTGGAAAGTATAGATTTCAATGCAGCAGTACAAAAATTTCAGGAAAAAATAAGAAGTAAGTGTATGTCTGACCACCTTAATCATAATCAACTAATATATGTATGCACCCTAAAATGGTCGCCTAGACTTTGGGCCCCATTTATTATTTTATCATTTTATCAAATTTCTGAATCAATGCTTTGGAATATTTTCAATTCAAATCAATTTCCTTGATCAAATTGTA
>MU223791.1:242479-258077 GCA_018584345.1 Thuja plicata
GCATTAAATGGGTCAAAAGGGGTCATGGGGTCTTCCTAGGGGTCCTAGTATGCTTTATCACATACTAGGACCCCTAGGAAGACCCCATGATCCCTTTCGACCCATTTGAATGCTCAAGTTTGTCTCAAGGGTCCTACGACCCCTTAGGACACACTTGAGCATTCAAATGGGTTGAAAGGGGTTATGGGGTTTTCTTGGGGGTCCTAATACACCTTAGGACCCCTAGGAAGACCGCATGACCCCTTTGGACCCATTTGAATCCTTAAGTGTGTCCTAAGGGGTTTTAGTTCCCCTTAGGGCACATTTGAGAATTTAGATGGGTCAAAAGGGGTTATGGGGACTTCTTTGGGGTCCTAGTATGCCTTATCATGTACTAGGACCCCTAGGAAGACCCCATGATCCCTTTTGACACATTAGAACACTCAAGTGTGTCCTAAGGGGTCCTACGACCCCTGTGGGCACACTTGAACATTCAAATGTGTTGAAAAGTGTCATGGAGTATTTCTAGTGGTCCTAATGCCTAATAAGGCATACTAGGACCCCTAGGAAGAGCCCATGACCCCTTTAAACCCATTTTAATACTCAAGTGTGTCCCAAAGGGTCTTACGACTCCTTAGGACACACTCGAGTGTTCTAATGTGTCAAAAGGAGTCATGGTGTCTTTGTAGGGGTCCTAGTATGCCTTATCATGTGTTACGACCCCTAGGAAGTCCCCATGACCCCTTTTGACACATGTCATGGGGTCTCTCTCTCTCTCTCTCTTCAATGCTCTCAACAATATTGGGAACACTAGCAGAGAAAAAGACAAGAGAGTTGCTTTGAGAGTTATTACAACCTCCTTAGTAAGTCATCATTTGAGAAAGGGTCATTTGATGAGACAAACTTGTGTTAACTTCAATATAAATTGTAAAACTTTGGATAGAGCACTTGTAAGAAGAGAAAGACTTGATGATCCACTTCAAATTGATACATGGGCTTATAGTGGGAGACTTCCACATTTTGATAAGAAGCTAATAGATGTTTTCAAGGATGAAATTCAACAATTTTGTCATGCTAACTCAAGAGTGTCACTAAATGTTAAGGATGTCTTGAAATTGAGAGTTGTTAATCGAGACCACGCTCCACATCCTAAACATTATGTGGAGGTAAGTCAAAAAATGTTTTATAAAAAAATTTGTGAGACACATCCAACATTGAAAATATCACAAAGGTCTTTTGAATCCATGAAGCCATTTTATTGTGTACCCCTTAAGACTCAAAATACATGTAGTTGCAAATATCATGTTGAGTTTTCAATGCATCATGAACTATTATGGTCCATTTTTCCTACTTCGCATACTAATGAAATGCTAGAGGATTATGGTGCATGTGGTCTTCCCAATTCATCAAGATACTTGCTAGATCAATTTTTATGTCATAGAGATGATGGATGTTTATCTTATAAAAAAGATTGCTTAAATGCCAAGTGCTCAGAATGTGGTGGCTTGTCCATGTTTAGGGCATGTTTTCATGAGGGTTTGGAACACAATTTTGGAAAGACACTCATCCAAATAAAGGTATATGAAATAGTGAAATATACATTGAAGAGTGAAGGTGAAGGCTCTAGATGTGAGTTAGTTGCAAAAGAATACAATGTTGCTTATTTTATTTGAGATTTCAAGACAAATCTATTTTACAAGTATGCAAGGCATAGTCACGGGTCTCAATGGTTGGATCAACAATTCAGGATGTGTAAGGACACTTTCCCAATTGGAACTATTATATTAGTTGTAGACTTTGCAGAGAACTATACATTGCAGCCCCAAAATGAGACTCAAGCTCAATATTTCAATTCCATTCAGGTTGCTATTTTTGTACACATCACATGTATACATTTCCCTGATAGCACAAAATATGAGCAAAATATAATCAGAGAGTACCATTTTTATATGAGTGATGATAGGTCTCACTCTCATGAGTTTGTCCAACATTGTTTCCTGAAATATTTTGACCTCTTCCAGGAAAATGATATTTCTATGGATAGGCATCTCATTTGGTCACATAATTGCACTTTCAATTTAAGAATGCCAGAATGTTTTATTGGTTGTGTAGAATTCATGTGGAGAGAGGTGTACCTCATATTTGGAGTTTTTTTGAGTCAGGGCATACGAAAGGGGAGCATGATGGAGTAGGTATGTGTGTGAAGAGAGCTCTAGTTAAAGAGAAATTGAGTATTTTAGGTGTTGTACTTCTTGATGATCATTCTATTGTTGATTGGTGTACTTTGGCATTGTCACAGGGGGGACTCTTGATTCTATAGTGCATAGATTCTTTTGGTTGGTTGAGGAGGGAACTATAGGAGATAGATTGTATTGTCAAACAGTGAGAGACTCTTCAAAAATACATTCATTCTGAAGCTCTGATAGTAGTACATGGACCATTTGGACACGAGAGTTGGCTTGTTTTTTCCCCATGTGTTTTCAGTATGATTGGGATCATTGTGAGTCAGGTGAGTGGGTGGATACATGGGTTCCATAGTATCTACCTCCTTTACCTTTGACACTCTCTATAAGAAATGATGACATGGACACTTCAGTTGAGTATGACCATCTTTTAGATCTTTTACAGGCAGGAGATGTTTTTGCATTGGTTGCACCGCAGGGGAATAATGAGAGGTCGATTATTGGTTAGCATGTTGTGTACAAGGTAAAAAAAGCTTCTATAACCAATGATAGATGGTGATGGGTTCATGTATCCTACTATTTTATTTTTTGTTGCAGGAACATGGCTACAAACATACATGGTTAGAAAGAATGGAATTCCTGCATTTCAAGACAATGAGAAGCACAAAACTATTCTCATGTATTCACACCTTTTTATAGAAACAAATGTAAAGTTGTCAAAGCACCAAGGAAAACCAAAAAAAAAAAAAAACCTTGGACTATTAGTACTACTGATCATGAAGCACTATCGGAGACCCTGAAGCAAAGAGATGACCCTTCAGGAACACTTGACTAGGTAATAAGTTAACTCAGTGCAAGGTTTTCTAAGTTAAGCTTAAATTCAATACATTAATTTCACCTTTCTTAGATTCTATTTTGAGTCAATAAACTTGGTTTTGTATATGGATTGTAACTTGTGCAGGAGCACCTATGAAGACACCTAGAGACACCATGGATCTAATTAGAGATAGAAGGACAAAATAATCCTTAATGGTTAATCGAGATCTTTTGAAGCCTATAATGGCAATTTGTAACAATCATGTATGGGTGGCCAATAGTGCCAACAAGGGATCTAAGTATAGATTTTTGAAAAAATAGGTAATGAAAACTCAAAAAATTTTATTATTTACTTATGTCATTTGCATAGTTTGAATTCTTACAAGTTTGATTGTTATTTCTGATTCTTTAAGGATATTATTTTCATCAATAGGTGTTGACTGGTCTTTGAAATTCACATATCATGCACTTGTAACCTGTCAAGACAAGTTGTTTGGAGTTTGTTAGGACCCTAGGAGGTCTTGTGGTTAGCCTTGTGTCATTTCAAAGTCATTTGACCTCTTTGACCAATAGGAATCCCTTGGGTACATGGTGAGACCTTAGAATTGTTTTACAAAGGTGTGGAGTCTTGTTCTTCAATTTGTGGAGTTCTTCAATCCTCTGCATCATAACTTGCATTGAGGGTAAGTTGAAATTAGCTCTGTAGTGTATATTTAAAACCATCTATCTTGGCATCAAATCATCTACTCCATCAGCTCTAATTGGCCGGTTAAACACTAGTGACAACACCATTCCACCCATGGAGTCACTGAAATAGTCACGACCATGCTAGACCCAAGTGTCCCCAAGGTGCACTAAGCATGATTGGGAAGAAATATTCCAAGGCTTGTATCTAGGACCTCGTGAGAGGTATCAAAAAATTGTAAGAGGATACAAGATCATGTTTCTAAGGTCTACAAAAATCTCTCTCAGTTTTGGGTGATTCAAATTCTTTTCCATTTGGCAAGGCAATCTCAGTCAATGCCAAAACTTGCAGTGAGGGTCAGTTGAAAGTAGCTCCGTAGTGTATATTTCAAACCATCTATCCTGGCATTAAAGCATCTGCTCCATCAGCTCTGGTTGGCCTGGTAAATGCTAGTGACAAACCCATTCCACCCACAGAGTCACTGGAATGCTCATGACCATGCTTGACACAAGTGTCCCCAAGGTGCACTAAGCACGATTGGGAAACAATTTTCCAAGGATTGTATCTTGAACCTCATGAGAGGTATTGAAAAAATTTCAAGGGATACAAGATTTTGTTTCCAAGGTATACAAAAACCTCTCTCAATTTTGGGCAATTTGACTTCGTTTGCATTTGGCAAGGCAATCTCAGTCGATGCCAAAACTTGCAATGAGGGTCAGTTGAAAGTAGCTCTGTAGTGTATACTTTAAACCATTAGTCCTAGAATTGAATCATCTACTCCATTAGATTTGGTTGGCTAGGTATATGCTAGTGACAACCCCATTCCACCAATAGAGTCACTGAAATGCTTGCGACCACGCTAGACCCAAGTGTCCCCAAAGTACACTAAGCACGATTAGGCAGTGATCTTCCAAGGATTATATCTCAGACCTCATGAGAGGTATCAATAAATAGTAAGGGGATAAACAATCATGTTTTTGAGGTATAAAAAAACCTCTCTCAATTTTGGGCGATTTAAATTTGTTTCCGATTGGCAAGGCAATCTCAGTTGATGCCAAAACTTGCAGTGAGGGTCAGTTGAAAGTAGCTTCATAGTGTATGTTTCAAACCATCCATCCTAGCATCAAAGAAACTGCTCCATTGTCTTTTCTTGGCCAGGTAAATTCTAGTGACAACCCCATTCCACCCACGGAGTCACTGGAATGCTCGCGACCACGGTTGACACAAGTGTCCCCAAGGTGCACTAAGCACGATTGGGTAGCATTTTCCAAGGCTTTTATCTCGGACCTCATGAGAGGTATCAAAAAACTGTCAAGGGAAATGAGATTTTGTTTCCAAGGTCTACAAAAACCTCTCTCAGTTTTGGGTGATTTGACTTTTTTTGCATTTGACAAGGCAATCTTAGTCAATGCCAAAACTTGCAATGAAGGTCAATTGAAAGCAGGTTCGTAGTGTATATTTCAAACCATCCATCCTAGTATTGAATTGTCTACTCTATTAGATTTGGTTGGCTGGATAAATTCTATTGATAACCTCATTCCACCTATGGATTCACTGGAATTCTTGTGACCACGCTAGACCCAAGTGTCCCAAAGGTGCACTAAGCACGACTGGGTAGAAATCTTCAAAGGCTCATATCTTAAATCTCATGAGAGTTATCAACAAACTATTAGAAGATACAATATTTTGTTTCTAAGGTCTACAAAAACCTCTCTCAGTTTTGGGTGATTCGATTTCATTTCTGTTTGGCAAGGCAATCTCAGTCGATGCCAAAACTTGCAGTGAGGGTCAGTTGAAAGTAGCTCCATAGTGTATATTTCAAACCATCTATCCTGGCATCAAAGCATCTACTCCATTGGCTTTGGTTGGCCTGGTAAATTCTAGTGACAATCCCATTCCACCCATGGAGTCACTGGAACACTCGCGACCATGTTTGACACAAGTGTCGCCAAGGTGCACTAAGCACGATTGGGCAGCAATTTTCCAAGGATTGTATCTTGGACCTCATGAGAGGTATCGATAAGCCATCAAGGGATACAAATTTTTTTTGTTGAGGTCTACAAAAAAATCTCTCAATTTTGGGTGATTCGACTTGATTTGTGTTTGGCAAGGCAATCTCTGTTGATGATAAAACTTGCAATGAGGGTCAGTTGAAATTAGCTTCGTAGTGTATATTTCAAACCGTCAGTCTTGGCATCAAATCATCTACTCCATTAGCCCTATTCGACTAGGTAAATACTAGTGACAACCCCATTCTAACCAAGGAGTCAATGGAACACTCGCGACCACGCTAGACCCAAGTGTCCCCAAGGTGCACTAAGCATGATTGGGCAGCGATCTTCCAAGGCTTGTATCTCAGACCACATGAGAGGTATTGATAAACTATTAGGGGCTACAGGATCATGTTTCTGAGTTCTACAAAAACCTCTCTCAAGTTTGGGCGATTAAAATTTGTTTCCGTTTGGCAAGGCAATCTCAGTCGATGCCAAAACTTGCAGTGAGGGTCAGTTGAAAATAGCTTCATAGTGTATATTTCAAACCATTCATCCTCGAATCAAATTTTCTACTCCATTGGCTTTGGTTTTTTGGGTAAATTCTAGTGATAACCCCATTCCACCCACGGAGTCACTAGAACACTCGCGATCACGCTCGACACAAGTGTCCCCAAGGTGTACTAAGCATGATTGGGTAGCAATTTTCAAAGGCTTGTATCTTGAACCTCATGAGAGGTATCAATAAATTATTAGGGGATATGAGATCATGTTTTTGAGGTCTACAAAAACCTCTCTCAATTTTAGGCGATTCAACTTCATTTGTGTTTGGCAAGGCAATCTCTGTTGATGCCAAAACTTGCAATGAGGGTCAGTTGAAAGTAGGTTCGTTGTGTATATTTCAAACCGTCCATCCTGGCATTGAATCATCTACTCCATCAGCTTTGGTTGGCCTTTTAAATTCTAGTGAGAACCTAATTCCACCTAGGGAGTCACTGGAACTCTCGCAACCATGCTAGACCCAAGTGTCCCAAAGGTGCACTAAGCATGATTGGATAGCAATCTTCCAAGGCTCGTATCTCAAATCTCATGAGAGGTATTGAAAAAATATGAGAGGCTAAAGGATTGTGTTACCAAGGTCTAAAAAAACCACACTCATTTTTGGGCAATTCAACTTTGTTTCCGTTTGGCAAGGCAATCTCAATCGATGCCCAAACTTGGAGTGATGGTCAGTTGAAAGTAGCTATGTAGTGCATATTTCAAACCATCTATCCTGGCATCAAAGAGTCTACTCTATCAGCTTTTTTTGGTGAGGTAAATGCTAGTGACAACCCCATTCCACCCATGGATTCACTGGAACGCTCACGACCATGCTTGATCCAAGTGTCCCCAAGGTGCACTAAGCACGATTGGGAAGCAATTTTCTAAGGCTTGTATTTCAGACCTCGTGAGAGGTATCCTCAAACCGTTAGGGGATATGAGTTTGTGTTGCTAAGTTATAAAAAAACATCTCTCAATTTTGGGTGATTCAACTTCATTTCCATTTGGCAAGGCAATCTCAGTCAATGCCAAAACTTGCAATGAGGGTCAATTAAAAGTAGCTTCGTAGTGTATATTTCAAACCATCTATCCTGGCATCAAAGCGTATGCTCTATTAGCTCTCATTGGCCAAGTTAAATCTAGTGACAATCCTATTCCACCCACAGAGTCACTGGAATGCTCACGACCACGCTCGACCCAAGTGTCCCCAAGGTGCACTAAGCCTAATTGGGCAGTGATTTTCCAAGGTTCATATCTCAGACCTCATGAGAGGTATTGACAAAATATAAGGGGCTACAAGATTTTTTTTTTAAGGTCTACAATAACCTCTCCCATTTTTTAGTGATTTGACTTCATTTGTGTTTGGCAAGGAAATCTCAGTTGATGCCATAACTTGCAATGAGGGCCAATTGAAAGTAGCTTCATAGTGTATCTTTCAAATGGTCCATCCTAGCATAAAACCATCTATCCCATCAGCTCTGGTTGGCTAGGTAAATTTTAGTGACAAACCCATTCCACCCATGAAGTCACTATAAATCTTGCGACCACACTTGAGCCAAGTGTCCCCAAGGTGCACTAAGCATGATTGGGCAGCGATTTTCCAATTTTTCAAGGCTCATATCTCAAACCTCATGAGAGGTATCCATAAACCATCAAGGGCTATGTGATCATATTGCTAAGGTCTACAACAACCTCTCCCAATTTTGGGTGATTCAACTTCATTTGCATTTGGTAAGGCAATCTCAGTCGATGCCATAACTTGCAATGAGCGTTAGTTGAAAGTAGCTTCATAGTGTATCTTTCAAACGGTCTGTCCTAGCATCAAAATATCTATTCCATCATCTTTTTTTGCTAGGTAATGCTAGTGACAACCCCATTCCATCAATGGAGTCACTGGATTTCTCGCAACCATGCTTGAGCCAAGTGTCCCCAAGGTGCACTAAGCTCGATTAGGCAGCAATTTTTCAAGGCTCGTATCTCAGACCTTGTGAGAGGTATTGACAAACTATTAGGGGCTACATGATCATGTTTCCAAGGTCTACAACAACCTTTCCCAGTTTTGGGTGGTTCAACTTCATTTGCATTGGGCAAGGCAATCTCAATCGATGTCATAAATTACAGTAAGGGTCAGTTGAAAGTAGCTTCATAGTGTATCATTCAAACAGTCCATTCTGGCATCAAACCTTCTATTTCATTAGAACTGGTTTTCCAGGTAAATGCAAGTGACAAACCCATTCCACCCATGGAGTCACTAGAATGCTCACGACCACGCTTGAGCCAAGTGTCCCCACGGTGCACTAATCTTGATTGGGCAGCGATCTTCCAAGGCTCATATCTCAGAACTTGTGAGAGGTATCAAAAAAATGTTAGGGGATACAAGATCATTTTTCTGAGGTTTACAACAACCTCTTCTATTTTTGGATGATTCAACTTTGTTTCCGCTTGGAAAGGCAATCTCAGTCGATGCCAAAACTTGTAGTGAGGGTCAGTTGAAACTAGCTTTGTAGTGTATCTTTCAAACTATCTATCTTGACATTGAACCATCTATTCTATTAGCTCTGGTTGGCTAGGTAAACACTAGTGACAAACCCATTCCACCCATGGAGTCACTGGAATGCTTGTGACCACGCTCGACCCAAATTTCCCCAAGGTATGTGACTGAGGACAACAAGTTTTGAGCATGATGTTACAAAACAATGTCAGTTGAGTTTGACATATGTTTTATAAATTGATAAAGGGTATCTAAAACACTTATTATTTTTGGAAATATTTGAGAAAGTTTTGAGAAAATAGCCAAAAACAATCATTGTTGAACTTTTTGGAGAAAACAACCAAAAATAGTCTAGAAGTTGATGTACTATTCAAGGAAGAATTTGGGTATTGTTACAAAACAAAGAAGAATTTGAGTGGCCTCGGTAATTTATTGCATCTATTATAACAAATTCAAACAAATTGAAATATAATCATAATGATAATCAAATATAACTTAAAGACATATCAATCATAATCATAGTCAAGATATAACCTCACCATTCAATTATATATACATGAATAATAAATGTGTATATAAATGATGACACAAATATAACATAAAAATGAAAATGTTATATATATAGAAAGTATCAAAATTATCTCCATATACAAATATGGCACATGCCATTTCAAAATATCTACAAAATCAATGTTTCAAGGTGTACAATGTGGCATATATGTCATCTCAAAATGTGCCAAGTGGCATCTCTAAATGAAAACAACTAAAACTACATCCTATGTTGTAGGGGAATCATCAAAATGTAGCCTCTTTGAAAAAGTATTTGGCTCTGATTGATCCTGCATCAAAAAAGAGTTCAATCCGAAGTTAGATTGCTTAGTTTATATGATTTGTAAATATATTTAATTCATAATTGAAACACAAATTTGACTATAAATTATAACTTAATACAAAAATATGTACCTGGCCTCTCGGTCACCTACCATGATTAGGTGTCCTAACATAAGTCTTTGGTAGTGAACAAATAGTGCCACCAATACCAACTCCGACCTATAAATATATATTTGCAATAATGAGATTAGTAGAGTGGTGCAGGGGCCAAAGGTGCAACATAGAGTAGTAAATTTACAAAATAGGATGGTAGCATAATAAAATTACAAATTGATTGAACTGAAATTAAAACTTACATCCATCAATCTCTCCTTTAGAATAGTGGGCTGGGTCAACAAAGATAGGAATGATTCTCGTTGGGCCTCCCTCATACTAGGAGTAACCTATGAGAGTCAAAAAGATAGTCAATTATATATAAATGTACTTCATTATAACAACCCTGGTTACAAAATACAAATAAAAATATGTACAAATCTACGTACAATCGGGCTATCACTCTGAATCAAGATGCATGTGAGCCCAGGCTCCTGAACCTGTGTCAGGACATTTCAAGAGCCACACCATATACAATTAAGTGCATGTAAAATATTGATTACTACACACAAGTAAAATAAATATGCATGCATAATTAATCTTAAACAATTAATTACCTTGCCTTTGTCGACACATGAGGAAGGAACCCCCTTGTGCCCCCCGCTGGCAACAACTGAGACCTGCAAGAGTACAATAAGATGACAATATATTAGTAAATGTATAAATTTTATTTCTCTAATTGATAGAGATTTAAGCATGTACACCAAATGATATAAAAAAAATAATGGGTACTTAATTTATAATATACCATATAGGTGTCAAGGCCAAATGAAATGGCTGAAAGTGTGGAGTCATCCACCTGTCTTAACTCGTCCTTTATCATTGACCAAATATAAATGGACCAAATATATATACATAAGTGCATGCAATCATTAAAACTAATCTAAATAAATATATTATTTTAAAATTAAATAAGTCATGTGACAAATTTATTTATAATGTTTACTCTTACCATATCAACAAGACTCCATGGATTTGCGTACCCCTCCTCAGCACTCTCATGAGATGCAGATGCTCCATGAGGTGTTGCAGCCTCTATAGCTATGTCTCCTGTGTCCTCCTCATCAATAACATACTAATATGTATCATCATTAGTAAGCGGTTTGAGGCACAAATTCTTGCACATAATGCAAGTATGGGACACACATACATGTGAACTACTGCCAGATGTTGATGCACCAACATCATCCACAGCAGGAGGCAACAATGACTTGGTCTGCATGATCAACTAATGACTCAACATGTGAATGGCCCTAATACTCTATGAGGTAGCCTCTATAATTATATTGGGAAGCTATACTAGAGGAGGCGGTGTGACATCAGTGGGGGGACAAAGGTAGTGGCCTTTTTGCGCTAGGAAAATGGCCTAGTCTGAGGAGCTCCTCTGCCTACGCCCATGTTGGGCCTCATGCTCCAATAATTAACATTGTGATCAAACACAAACTCAACATAAATTTTTTTTATGAAATAGAAAGGGATCTCCAAATTTATATGGGGTGGTTTATTAAAAACCATCCACCAATGATCTCAAAAGTGTGTGCGCATTGCTTCATTTGTGCACCATTTTATTGATAATTTGGGCTTTTTGGGGTCAACTTTTAATCCAATTTTAGGATTAACAAAAAGGGAGGCTATATCTTCCATAGATATATTAAGGGCCACAACCCCATCATGGTCAAGCCCATCATCAAATTGGGCGTGCATATCATCACGCCAATGAAGAGCAGCATTATGTTGCTGCGTAAGGGTGTCAATGTTTTCAATAATGGTATTTAGGGTGGCAAGCATAGGAGCTAACGTAGGTATATTCTAATACATGTTTTTGAAGCCCCATATAGTGGTCAAATTCTCTTGTATCAAATCCTCTAAAGATTGAGGGTTTTGAAGCGGTTCTGGATTCTTTTGGGGATCATTATTCAGTGGGGGAGGGTTATTATCTTCATTGTTGTCAGCCATTCCTGATTAAATAATATAAAAATATAAATTTCAAATTGATTTCATATATTATTAAAAAAAACAATACAAAACCCCATTTTAACCAAAAAAACTACATTTAACATGAAAATGAAATAAATTAATCAATATATAACAAGAATTTACTTACTGGATAAACTGCGGAGTCAAATTTGTTGTTGGAGAAATCAGGTACCCAAAAAAATTGTGTATAGGATATTTAGAGCCATTTTCCAAACCCAAAATGATGAGAGAAATGAGGAAAGTGGCTCGTGGGTTTTGATTTATGCCACAGGTTTTGGGTACCCAATTTTTTCAGGTACCCGATTAGGCTTGTGCTTTGGTGTTAGGTTTGCCAAGGTGTACTGACACCCAGGCCTACTAAAAAGTCAAAAAATATTTTCATGCGCTTTTGCACGAGTGAAAAGTGGATTTTTTTCATATCGTCACTTTTTGGCCCCTCATGATCTTGCACATACTCATGTCCTAAACACAATAAATATACTATTCACTAAGAAGTTATAAAGTAAACATACTATGTCCTAAGACTATAAAGTAAATATCTTTTTATGTGAGATGAGGGGTCAATTTGAAACATACTTTATCACAAATAATATAGATTCCTAAGTGCCTTGGGTGGTCATAAGAGGTCATCATATGTATTAATGGGTCATGTGTGATTTACTAATGGGTACTACAAGATCATAAGCTACATTAATAAGTATGTATGAGTCGTAGGAAACATTGATGGGTCAAAAGGCATCATAGGATACATTAAGGGGTCCTAGGTGTGTTAAGTAGTCCTATGGCATCCTATTATACATTAATGGGTCCTAGGATATATTAACAGGTCCTATGTGTCATAAGTGGCATCCTAATGGGTACTAGGATACATAATTAAATTAATATCTCCTAAGACATCTTAGGGAGTAATAGGTGTATTAACTAGTCTTAGGGGGTCCTATGATAACAATAAAGGGTCCTAGGATATCTTAAAGGATCTTGAATGTCTTAATACATCCTAGAGAGACCTATTATACCTTAATGGGTTATAGGATATCTTAACGAGTCCTAGGTGTCATAGATACCATCCTAAGAGGTCCTAGAATACCTGATTACATTAAGTTTTCCTAGGATGTCTTAAGGGGCACTATGTGGCTTTAATAGTCCTAAAGTGTCCTATGATAACATTAAAGGATCCTAGGATGTCTTGAGGGAACTTGAGTGCCATAAGAGGTCTTAAGGGGTCCTTGTATGTATTAATAGGTCCTAGGATACATTGATAGGTCCCATGGCATCCTAGGGTACACTGATGGGTTTTGGGGGTTCTAAGGGGTCAGAGCTATCTTAAGAGGTCTTAATGGGTCCTAAGATATCTTAAGTAGTCCTAAAATAGAGATAAACAAGCATAGAGAGAAATAAACATAGAGAGAGATAGAGAGGAAAAATAAAGAGATAGTCTCTAAGAATATAAAATTAAAGATCCATACCTAGTTTAGTTTTATAATAATATGAGAATGCAACTTCAAATTTTTTTTGTTCTCTACCAAGTGACCACTTTCTTCAAGATTTATGTTTCCCTATCCTCTTATTTCTCATTTCATTTCTTCAAAAAAACTCCCTTGAAAAATTACCATGAACTAAAATAGCCTTCTTATAAAAAAAATGTGAATTTAGTTTGCGACTGTTCTTAAAAATATGAAAACATAACTTTTATATACTCGGTTGATTAATCACTCCCAAAAAAAATATTCGGCTGACCTACTTTAGGGAAACATGGTTAGTTATCAAAACTGACATTGGTCATTTCATTTGTGTTTGTGCCAATTGTATTGTCCCAAACAGGACTTCGTGCAAAGACATTAAGGTTTGTGCTAAGGGGGTTCACATGAAGGTCCTTATTTTTGCATTCCTCCCCAAAGCCAACTTGTTTCAGAAAGTTTCTTCCCTTCGACGCTCTAGATCAATGACTAAATACAAAAATCTTGAGAAACAAAAATTATAGAGGGTTCTTGTAATGCTCCACTAGGGATCCCAAGAAAATTCAACCTAAACATGATACTAAGTTGATGAAGTATTTTTTTATTATTTTTTTTTTAAAATACAAATGCAGAAACAATAACGACATAAGATAAACATACACCAAAGTATATAAACATTGTTAACAATTCCAAGAGTTCCATGACATAGAGTTACTTTTAATTTAACTAATCTATAAAGAAAACCCATAAAGTGAACTAACATATAAATATATCACAACTAAATTGCAAGATACAATTGCATATAACAAGAAAAAAGATAAAATTGATATAACATGGTGAACATAATAATAATTATGTACTACCTAGGTCCCAGGGTGTGCAATAATGAATCATAATACATAACATCTCCTAAATGAGTGTTAACCAACATATAGGTAGGATAAAAATATACATCTCATATGAATAATGCTCAAGTCTCCAAGGAAGAACAAGAAAATAGTAACAACAATAAGGATCATCTAAGCATATGAAAAAGAACGTTGGATCTCAATGGTAAATAGAATCACTACAAACCAACCGTATGGAACCCTAAGGTCCACCCCACCATGCTAAGGAGATGGCACTAGGTCCATACAAATAGATACACAAGCATGAATGACTAACACAAAGGTAAAAGGATACCAAGGTTACAAGGTCATCAAATAGGTATGATTAAGACACACTACTAGAGGCACAAGACACTCATAGGAAACTAGGTTACATATAGGGGAAGTTTCATTGCATGTGTCAACACCTTGGGGTGATCCCATTGGACTCCTACCCCCAAGTGTACTAGCACTCAAGGCATGTGTGAGGCACTATAATTATCTTATTAATGTTTAGCGTAGTAAATTCATTAGGTTATCACTTTATTAAGTAACTTATAATGAGTTTCCTTGGTCATCCACTTGTGGGCCCTGGTCTCCATCGTAAGCCACTTCCCTCCTACACATCTAGATATCCTACATCTAGACATCGGGAATATACTGGTTCACAATAACCATAACATCATGAAAATAAGACTTTAAGAAGATTAAGAAAACACACAAAATGAGCTTATCTTTGAAACAAGGTCAGATAAACAAGATCCTGACAATACCTCACATGATAAGAAAACCCAAAACATGTTCAACACAATCACCCCCAAGCTTCTAGCATACATACCCTTAGGCCAACATAAAACTACCCACTTTGGAAAATACACATAAGAACCATAACAAATATAATGCAATACTCTAATAAATTTTGCAATAACCTATATTACGCCAAAGTAAATACAAATTACAAAAAACTAATTATTTAATGATTAATTAAAATCCATTAAATTTTAGTTACAATTTAAATATTAAAATATTGAAAACATTAGTTGTAACTTATCTAATTATTTAATAATATCAAATTAATTCTAATTATATTCATACTTTATGTATAAATCAAACTTTATTCTAAATTAATTAATCATAATTTAATTTGATTTATAAATTAAACTAACTATAAATAAATCATAAATCAATTAAGTTCAATTTAAAATTATAATTAAACATGCTAATTTAAATAAATTAATTAAACAGATTAACTATATTTATAAATTAGATTTATTATTAAAAAAAATTGATTTTTAGCCTAATTACAAAATCTTATTAACATGAATATATTAATTAAATATTATTAATTAATATGAAAAAATAAATTAAAATAAATAAAAAAGAAATTTTTTAAAAACTATTAAACCCAAGTGGGGGTTGGGCTTTGCCCATCTTTAGTGGGCCTCACAGCTGCATTATTGTAGGTCTGTGGTAGTACACCACGGCCCCCCTGCAGTTTATACACTGCATTCAACCCTGTAGTGTGCCCGCAAGGACCTGGAGTCCCGCATGGGGATGGTGTCCCCGCCCACACCATACATTACTATATATATATATATATATATATATATATACATATATATATATATA
>MU223791.1:259141-308968 GCA_018584345.1 Thuja plicata
CCTCAAATTTTGCCAATTCAAATTCCTTTACAATGCCTGCCTTGTATGTCGACCAAGCCTTCTGCATTAGCTTTTTCTTTCCTTCTGCCTGAAGACAGAAGTGTCCCAGCAAAAAACCATTTGACAGCTTAGTTTCAATACCCCCAGCACTGTGACCACCTCCAAATATATGTCATCTGCCACCATCCTATGCACCATACCAATGGCGGGTAGTGTGCGCCTGGAGACCTGAATGATTAGCTAGAAAATATCTTCTATCAACCTCCCATAATGAATGTGCTTATCCGACCAATATTTGACCCCTAGAATAAACACAATGGTGGCCTGTTCTTTCTCATTTAGCTTGTTGAAGATCCACCTGATCTGCTCCTCCGATGACTCCACCAAAGCCTTGAATTTGCAACAATAGCACCTAATACCTAGATAATTTGCCATATTAATGGTGTTGAAGAGAGGTGCCATAGAGACCATTTATGGATCCAAATCAATCCCGCATCTGACAACTCTCTACTCCAAGTGGCTCTTTAAATCTACAAGACTTGAGTGAAGGACCACTATGGGTAGGAAGGAATTTTTTTGAATACCAAGAAAGGCCATGTGTTGAGCATTTTATAAGAAAGTTCACTGACTAACTTCCCCTCCCATTCTTCCAGCACTGACAAAAACCAATAAAGCTATCCTACACCATCCCTCAGGATAAATTCTAAATCTGCTGATATGATGGCCTGAAATCCAAGCAGCAGCAGATTTTCCTGCCCAATCTCTATATCAGACTCTTCATCGATTCCCCTATTCGCCAAAAAATCTACCACTCTATTTCCTTCTTGGAAAACATGCTAAAAATGGAAGTCGCCCAGTTTGTTTAAAAGCTCATCGATCCTTGGGATCCAACTAGGCAACCTCCAATTATGAAAATTTGATTTTGAAACACCATTAAGTATGACTTGGGAGTCTCCTATCATAATTTTGTCAATACCATTATTGACACACCAGCTAAGCCTGACCTCCAAGGAAAATATCTTAGCCACATTATTAGTGGTGACTCCTACACTCCTTTCTAAAGCCTGTACCACTTTGCCTTGCTCATTCTTAACTATAATGCCAATGCCACTCCTAATCGGGTTGCCTCTACTAGCTACATCAAAATTCAACTTCTTTCATCCAAATGGGGGAGCCTGCAATATAAGATGCTTCTTGTTAGCATTCATGTCATTGAGTTTATGGTCTCTGCAATGCTTAAACATTTACAACTTCTCCATGTTTTTGTCCTAATTTTTGACTAAAATTTGTAATTAATCCCCAAAATCCTATTATTTACTACTTCCTCTATAGCAGTTTGAATCTTGTCCTTGAGCAAACTAATCTCCAAAACTTCTTCCTTAAATATCCTTATGTTGCATTCTTTCCAAACATGACAAACTAGCAGAGAAGGGCATATAATCCAGAGTAAACCTCATTTAGAATGTCTTATGTCGGTAGGCCATGAGGATAAGAAATATTTGAGCGTAGAATTTTTTACAGCATACCAATGGAGCCTGCCTAACAACTAATCCCAATACTCACAAGAAATTGTGTATCAAAATAAAAAATGGTCAACCGTCTCCTCCCCATGTTTGCACATGATACACCAGTTAGGGCCAGATATCCCAGTTATCTTTAATCTACTACCTATCAGAATCTGGCCATGAAGAGAAATCCAGAGAAAAGCCCCCACCTTTGGTAAAGGCCATTTACCCTAACATAGGTTCAATTTCCAATAGTTGCTATTTTTTCTATGTGTTTTTATCTCATACCCTAGATTGATCTTATAATCACCAAATTTGGAGGCACTCTAAATCAAAATGTCTTCTACATTTGATCGTATCACCATTTTATGTGATAGAAACTCCTTAAGAATGCTAGGGTTGGATGAAGATTAAACTCCTAGACTTCTCTGACTTCTCTTTATAATACCTCTTATAGTTAAGGATTATGCATCCTTTCAACTAGAAACAATAAATTGAACTCATTAAATTGCTGACCGGGGGCGTAAACTTGAAATGGTGACAGCAAAGTATATGCTCTAATCTATTCTGAAAGCCATCATTATAGTAAATAGAAAATACTTGAAAGGGACTGAACTAGGAAATGAAATACCAATAGTGTCGTCTAAATATGAAATGACTTGCTGAAATAGTGAGTTTAATCCTATGCTACAGGAATGATAAACTAACTAACTACCTTTGCTACAGGAACAACCACTGGTACTCTTACTAGTGGCTGCAGGAGCAATAGAGTCCTACTTGCTTCAAATAACTTGCAATCTACTTACTAAAATAACTATGAATTAGATTCACCTCCCGTGTGGGCCCCCACGAAAGTGTGAATAAACAAGATCTTAGATACTAGAAGTTAAAGCTCTCATAATTTATTCATAAAACATGGATTACACAAGATACAGAAAATAAGAATGTCTATCTCTTTCTAAATTACAATAGAGTACTCTACTAACAACTCTCTATCTATCAACTAACTATTGGGAATAAAAATTCCATCTTTATTTAACAACAACTTGAAACAAACTCCTATTAACTAGGACATCCCCAACACTAGGGATATGGAAATCATCAAGAGCATGGCCAACAACTTAAACCAAAGGATCAAACTGCATTTATACATTCATGAATCTAGGACCATGCTGCTATTGGATTTACTCCATCATGACCACTTCAGCTATGATTTAACCGCAACAGGACTCTTTCTCACCCACGGTAGTAGAACCACTATGAGCTCCACAATGGTTGATCCTTTCAAAGCATTACTTTGTTCCTCATATGTTGACTCCTTCCTTATTCATGGATCCATTGCCTCTACAAAAGGGTTAGCACGTGCACATATCCAAGACAAAGAATTCATAACAAGTTTATTTACTACCTCACTCTTTATCATATGGCTACAGGAAACCCACCCAACTTTAGGTAAGAAAGAAAGGTATTAGATTTAATTCCATATATCCATACAACACATAGATAGCATATTATAAAAATTTTCAAAGACATTTCACATATATCTGCATATACCCATAGATATAACAATTCTAAGATATTTAAATAGTCTTGGAAAGTATCATGGAAACATATAAAGTCTTTCAAAAGTAATCATAAAACACATGAAAACATAGAACTATCAGGCCCTATCTTGGCCTTATCATCCCCCCCAGCTTAATCCTTTCCTGGTCCTCAAGCAAAGAGGTAGTTCTTTAGCCTGGCATGCATTCTGAGAACCACTACTATTTTATGACCAACTCCTCCATCAGCAAAACTCTAGTAAAAACCCTTTTTGTCCCTGTATGATTCCCACCTTATGACCTCTATTGCCATGTCATGATTTTCCAAGCTTCCTGAATTAGGTAGAAGAGGTGAAAGAAGGAAAGGTGGTTGGAACATTAATGGGAGCTAGTAGCTTTTCCTTTCTCTACCCAACATGACATACCAGGGAGCACGCTTATTTACCATTGCAAAATTAAGCAGTGAATGGGGTTCCTTATTCCTCATATCTACGGTCATAGTGATCCAGCACCATTAGAGGGATTTTGTGGCCTTAGCTAATGTTGTTTTGGCCATCTGAGTGTATTCATTATAGGCTGCATCCCTGAGAGGGTTGATGATCTTTTCCCCTGGGTCTGACTGTGCTAACTTCATCCATTGGTAATAGTATGTTTTTGGGTCTTTAGCCTCTGGTCGTAAGTGTAGAGGAATTTCATCCTCTAATTCCCTATAAATTTTAGCTTGAGACTCCCTACTGATCTCATTCTGCATCCAAGACATAAGTTCCCTAAGCTAGATATCTCCGACATAGGGTAATGGATTCCAAATCCTATCATTAGGTACAGCTAGATTATGTAGGAAGAATACACATAATAAGTTTTGTATGGCTACATGAGAATTATGGAAGGCTTGAAAAAACTAATTGGGCTCATTTAACAAAGGAGACTTACCCCTGACTATATTGGTAAATTGATAATTCAATAATTGTTCCTTAAGAAAAATGGCATATACTGGGGAAGGGGATCGATAGCTCATCAGGTCAGGGATAACTAACGTTACTTTAGTTAATCTTTCTTGGAGATATTCTACCTCTTCCTCCTTCTCTACCAACTCTTGAAAAGTTTGATCAATAACCCGATTTAAATCTTTCTTCTGCCTTTTCCATTGCTCTCTTTCCATGATTAACTAGTTAACCAACCCAAAAATAACAGAGAATGGAGTTACAGGACAAGGTACCGCTGGCAGATCACGTTCATCATATTTTTCTCCTGCTGATCCATCATCTCCTATAGCTGCATTTCCTGAAAACTCTGAATGAATGATGATGGCCCTTTCTGGATTACTATATTTCTGAGCTATAGCAACTAATTTGTCCAACTCTTGATCTGAAACTTGCTCGACCATCATTTTAATGCTAGGGTTTTCTTCAAACAGATCCTTCCCTTCTACTGCAGGGGGTGTATTCCCACTCATAGCAACATCAAAATTGTCTTCAAATAAATGTTGTTCTACTATCATGGGGGGTGAGTTTGGCATACCTCCTTTAGGAACAGGGTCTCCCTTAGAGAAGTCATCATTATTATCTATTTCCATGAAATCATCACTGATTTGGATTTTATGGGTAGATGAATCCCTTCTCTGGAATCTAAATTCTTGCTCCTCAGAGGTGGAATCATCCTTAATAATTACACATTCCTTGTCCCCAACAATCTCAAAAGATTGTTTGCCTCCTGATGGCTCTCCTAACTCAGGGGAATCAAGGTTGACTGTTGCATTCTCTGGTAGCATATCTATGCTCATACCCTTCCTTTGCATGTTGCTTCTTCGTAAAGGAGTTTCCTCCTTCCTATTAGTAGTCTTTCACTTCTGTGAAGTACCTGAAGTTGTAGGATCCACTTTCTTATTAGAGGTAACTAACTTTGCCTTTTCCTTTCCTTTCCCAGTAGGGGTAGTAGTTGTATCATCAGAAGGAGGAACATTTTTCTCCTGGGCTTCTCCCTCCAAAATTTCCTATTTGCCCTTGTTCTGGGATGACCCAAATGTAGAAGCTTTAGGAGGATGCCTAGAGTTTTTAGTCCTAGGCTTCCTTGCTAAAGATGAACCTACTCCTAATTCTTGAATGACTTTAAAAACCCCCTGCTCTGTTTGGAGTCTTCTACCAACCCTACTCCCTAATGATCTTAGGGTTTCTTCTAATTTCCCTTCTAAGAATTCTTCCCATGTGATATTAGGGTAGTCTCGCAATGCTCTCTCTAATATAAGCTTAATGAGACAATTATGGGAGACATTGTTAGGCTTACCTTCCTGCACGACCATAGCTTTTTTCTACAGAATGTTGTAGAGGAAATTTGGCACATTGATAGGTCTGTTATCATGCCTCAAACAGCTCAGAAATTTGAAATGTATTGCATGTAGGTAGGCTTGTCGACCCTCACAGGTGAAATATTTGATCACAAAAACCACACACTGCTTAAAGGTTTCTAGCAAAGACAATCTATGGGTGCCTTGTTTCTTGTCAATCTCCAGTGGTGGGTCTACGTGTAGAGTAAACTGTTCTCTTGCGATTGTTAGGTCAATTTTTTTTGAAAACTCCTCGCCTTCCTACGGTAACCCCATTACCTCTGCTACAATTTCTTGTGAAAATGGTACCCTTAGTCCTTTAACAGTAGCTACCCCATCACAGAGTGTGCTCAAGAATTGTAATGCTACCTCCTCATTCTGATTAGTGAGCTTCAGAATGTAATCCATCCATCCTTTGGCCTAGAATAATAGCCTATAGTCTTGATTGTTTAACAAAATGTCGTGAACCATGGGTTTAGAATAGATTAAATTGCCACCCATGTCCACAGAGTTTAGAGGATACACACCAAAAGAATGTACAAGCAATGCAAAGACATTTTACAAGCTATATAAAGAAATTTGCAGAGAAGGTCAGAAAAACAAAGCTGTAGAAATGAAATGGAAAGTTTTGGACTTCGAGATTTCAAATGCTAAATGGAGAAATGAATGCATATCTATCATATCTTGAAAGATTTAACTATTCATGATTACTCAACAGACATCCATATGGACACCTTGGCTGGCTTATTTGTGAAAATTTAATCTCTCATTTGGAGGTTGTCCAATCAAGGGTACAACATGTATTTTTTTTTTGATGAGTGTTTTAAAAAGTTTTGAAAAATATATCATACAATATGTGCATAGTTATATAGGACAAATCACAAATTTTCTATCCCCCCAATTGAAGTACACCAAGGGTCCCACCATGGCACATATGTTGAGAGAAAAGCTTAAAAAAATGTATTAATGAATTAAATTCCAAGGAAAGTACACATACCTGATGACGTAGCGGTGGCTCCATGAAATGAAATGGAGTAATTGCCATCCGATGTTGGGAAATGATGAGGTGGAAGGGTGGCAGAAAAGAAAGAATGAATTGAATGTTTATTTTAGAGAAATGTACTTTATGAAAGAAAGTAATTATTATGGGGTGATGCAACCAGCTTTTAAAGTGAAGACTGAATATGAGTGAGGGGCTCACATTCTTGTGTTGCAGGAGGGTCATGAACTGTAGTGCTAGCAAACTGCTACAGGAACTCATCTTTTCTCTATGGTTTATGGTATAGCTTGAGGTGCTGACCATTAACCAATAGCTTGAACCGAATAGGGTCAACGGTCGACAACTACACAACACCATTTGAAAATACAACAATTATTTCATAGGGTCCTAACCAGTGAGTTTTGAACTTACCAGGGGTGTGTTGATATCTAGAGTCATACAAGAGAGCCCAATCACCAATGGAAAATGTTTTATCTTTTATAAACTTGTCATGCCACTGCTTCCTCTATTGTTGTACCAACTCAGTGTTAGCTAAAGTAGATTTCCTCCATTCATCTAGATGGTTCAGGGTGAGAACATGGTCCTGTTGGGCTGTAGTGAGATCAAGATTGAGCTTCAATGTTGTCTGCAAGGTTTTATGTTCAAACTCGACTGGAATCATTGCCATTTTTCCATAGACTAGTTGGAATGGGGTGAATCCTGTAGTAGACTTCCACATAGTGTGGTAAGCCCATAGTGCTTCAGGAAGCCTAGCTTCCCAATCCTTTTTATGAACAGCCATGGTTTTGGTAAGAATGGCCTCCAATTTGCGGTTAGTGACGTCAACCTGACCATTGGCTTGTGAATGGTAAGGAGAGGACTTGTCATGACGAATGTTGTATTCCTCCATCAAAGCAGCAATGAGGTTGGAAGTGAACTATGCCCCTTGATCAGAGACAATTTCCCTTGGAACACCAAAGTGGGTAAAAATGCACTCATATAAGAACTTAGCAACATTATTGTCTCTTGGATGTTTCATTGGTTTAGCTTTGGCCCATTTAGTAGCATAATATGTACAGACCAAAATGTAAGACTTACCTTGAGAAGAAGGATCAATGGGGCTGACAAAATCAATGCCCCACTTATCAAAGGGTGTAACCACCACCTATGGCTATAGGGGCATCTCATCGGTCTTAGTAGGCCTCCCCATTCACTAGCACTGATCACATTTCTTGGTGTACTAAGTGACATCTTTGTGGAGAGTCGGCCAATAATATCCTGTAGTCAGAATTTTGAAGGCTGTCCTTTTGGCTACAAAGTGGCCACGACATGGTTTGTTATGACATGCCTAGAGGATGTCATAAGTCTCATCCTCACAAATGCATCGTCGCATAACTTGGTCTGGGCCAGTGTAAAACATGAAATCAACAATCCAAGAAAAGTTGAAACTTTTCTCAGCTAACAGTCGGCGTTCCTTCGAAGAGAAATGGGCCAGAGTGTGACCAGTTGTGAGATAATTGGCAAGATTAGCATACCATGGATTGTGTGCTTGCAACAGGAACAAATGTTCATCTAGAAAACTATCATCGATGGCTGCAAGATCATTAGGAATGTGCAAGCGAGAGAGAAAATCAGCTACAACATTGGCTTTCCCTAGTTTGTCAATAATTGTGATGTCAAATTACTGCATGAGTAGTAACCAATGAGCCAATCTTCCTGAGATAGCTGGTTTATTCATCAGATACCAAATCATAGAATGGTCAGTGTGGACAAAAATCTGATAACCAATAATATAATGCCTGAACTTGTTCAAAGCATAAATTACTGCAAGAAGCTCTTTTTCAGTCACAGTATAGTTGAATTTAGCGCCCTATAGATTCTTGCTAATAAAGTAATTAGCATGCTCAATTGCATCTTCTTGCTAGCCCAATACTTCCCCAACAACATAATCTAAGGCATCGGTATGAATGTGGAATGGCAGACCCCAATTTGGTCCACGCAGTACAGGTGCAGTGGTTAGAACTTCCTTCAGCTGCAGGAAAGCCTTATTACACTCAGAATTCCAAGTAAAATCAGAGTCCTTTTTTAACAAATTATAGAGGGGAGCTATAATCTGGCTAAAATCATTGATAAACCATCTGTAATACCAAGCATGGCTGAGTAAACTCTGAACATTTTTCTTCTTCTCTAGTGTTGGAAGAGTGTGAATGACTAAAATTTTGGCGGGGTCAACCTGGATGCCATGTGAGGAAATAAATTGTCCCAACACGACACCTTCTTCCATCATTATAAATCACTTCTCACTATTGAGCAAGAGATTGTAGTCTTGGCATCAGTGAAGCACCTTATCTAGATTGTCCTTGGCTTCATCAAATGTGTGCCCATAGGTAGTGAAGTCATCCATGTAGATTTCCATACAATCAGAAGATATGTCTGAAAAAATACTGATGACTGCATACTGAAAACTGGCTGGGGCATTACATAGGCCAAAAGGGAGGAAAAAATATGAAAAAGTCCCCCAAGGATAGGTGAAGGTAGTTTTTTCCTGATCCTCGGGAGCTATTTGAATTTGGTTGTAACCATTGAACCCATCCAAGAAGGAAAAATACTTCTTTCCTGCTAGGTTGTCTAGGACTTGGTCTATAAATGGGAGTGGGAAATGGTCCTTTTTAGTGGTGGTATTGAGCTCCCTATAATCCACACAAATACACCATTTACCTCCTTTTTTTGGCACTATGACAAGAGGTGACACCCATTGGCTATCAGAAATTGGATAGATAAACCTAGCATTAAGGAGCTTTTGGAGCTCAATTTTGACTATATCCCTTATGACAGGATTTACTCATCTTTGTGGTTGCCTAACAGGTTTATAATCTGGACTTATGTAGATTCGATGGGTACAAAGCTTAGGATCTATCCCTTTCATGTCAGTGTAATCCTAGGAAAAGGCCTGTTGGTTGTCCTGTAGCAGCTGCAAGATATCTTTCTGCAGGGGCAATGACAAGTTAGAGCTGATATTCAATTCTTTGCCAGGGCTAATTTCCATTTTTTTTACCTGATCCGTCATGGCCAACTCAACAATTGGTGGTGAAGTCAGTTCATGGGGTAATAGGAGATGAAGATAGCTAGAAGATAGTGAATATGAAGATGCATTTGGAGTGGTCAAAATAGTCTCTAAAACATAGTCTGATTGCAGAGACATCTAGGAATCTATGCCATAGTCATTAGTGAGGATAGATGAAATTATTTCATCTTCTTCTAGAGAGGCTAGAAACAACTCTCTTCCTATTACCATGAGCTGCTAGATTGAGTTGGTTTCAAGATCAAGTTCATCTAATTCTGGCCACATGGCATCCTTGTCTTGCAACATAGGTTGAGTAGGAGAGTAGAGTGTCAAGTTTTTGCTGTTGACGCCGTTAGAGATGGTCATCTTTCCTAACCGGCAAGCTATGAAGGCATTAGCAGTGGCCAACCATGGTCATCCTAAAATCAGAGGGTACACACCCATATCAGCTTTAGGGGAGAGAATCACAAAGTCTATGGGATATTCCCAGGAATGTAGGGTGACTATCACATCTTCAATTACCCCATTAGGTTTAAAAATGGAACTATCAGCTAATTGCAAAATTGTTGGTGTGTCACAAAGACCGGAAAGGTTTAGGTTGGATAGGACTTCTTTGGTCATGACATTTATAGATGCACCTAAATCCACCAAGGCATTTGGAACTTGTATACCTTGGATGGTAACTGTAACCACAAGACTTCCTGGATCAGCATACTTGGGTACATACAACTTGTTTAACATAAGATTAGAGAGCTGGCCGATGACATGAATGGTCTTGGGATCCTTTTTTTGCCTTCCTGGTTGGTTAATGCATGCCTCCTGAATAGCTTTAGTATAGGAATGGACTTCCTTGATAGCATCTAGGAAAGGAATCTTTACTGTTATATGCTTTAATTGATCAAGTAAGTTTGCTACAGCATGGTTTACTATGGGCTCAGCTTGTTGAGCTAATCACTAAGGAAATGGAGGCTCTTTGGCTACAAGAGCCAACACATCTTTGTGGTCAACAAGAGACTCCTCTACTTTGGTTATGATAGGGGGTTTTGGTGAAGCAAGGGTATTTCCTGATCTAAGATGAATGTCATGCAAGGCATAGCTCTACTACTAGGCTAGTGGTTTGTTATTGGGATTGGGGTTAGGTTGTGTGGGTAGCTGCGGTGGTTTAGGAGGATTATTAGCTACTGCAAGAGGAGGCATGAGAGCTTGTTGCTATGGAGGAGGCATTATGGCTTGCTGATTGGGCTGATTATGCCATTGATGGGGTTGTTGCCACCCTTGCTGGGGTTGTTTCCAACCTTGTTGGGCTTGTTGCCAACCCTGCTAGGGCTGGTTCCAACCTTGTTGGGGCTGTTGCCAACCCTATTGGGGTTGTTGCCAACCCTGCTGGGGCTAGTTCCACCCCTGTTGAGGTTGCTACCAATTATTATATCCTTCAAAATTATGGTGACCTAAATTTGGGAAATTCTACCATGGATTCTTATTTCTAGGAATTTGAAGAGGGTCTTGAGACATACCTGGTCATGGGGCCCATGGCCTACATTGAGTGACATATAGTACTTCCTCGTTCTCATCGATGGCTTTGAACTCCGTAGGCATTGGCTGGGACTCTACATTTGCAATGGTCTTGCATTTGCAACTTCTCTTTTACTCCCTGCAATGCAGATAGTATTCTGTGAGCACTGCATCAACATCCTCCTTTTTGCATGCTTGCATGGTATCCAGCTGAGTAGCGACCTCGTTAATGATGTCCTTCTTGAAGTCCGATAGGAGATTAGAAAGTTCTATCTTGGATACCCTAGAGCCAGTAGACTTGTGTGGTAGGTCTTGGATTCCTCTACCCTTCTTGACAGTGGCCTGGGAGTAGTTCAAGAAGATATTTTTGATATCATCCCAATTTTTTTGTGTAACATCACCTCCAACCATCAAGTCCAAAGCTTCAATACTTCCTTCATTGACACCTTTAATGAAAAGGTGTTTCTAAGAGTCCTCATTCAGTTGATGCTGAGTGTTACACTATAGGTTGTACATGAACCTCGAAACATAACCTTCCATGGTTTCATCCTCTTTCTGGGTCATCCGAAGGATGTCATCACCTTTCAAATCTTGCCCTTGACAGTATTCTTTGTATTTGGAAATAAACATGTTGCTCATGGAAGTCCAATCTGCTACGACATTAGCACCAAGGCCCATGAACCATCATAGCATGGCTTCCTTCAGAGTGGATGTAAACAACTTGAGCTTATGTGCATCAGTTGTATAATCGTAGCTCCTACAAAGGATGTCAAACTCAAATAGGAAAGTCTTAGGGTCTTCGGTGATGAGGCCATAGAAATTGGGTAAGGCTGCAGAGGGTATGTTCTTCAAATTTTGATTTCCTTGTTGAGGTAGAATTGGAAAGGGAAATGTTGGTTGAGCCATCCTTGTAGGCGGCCCTGGCAGTTGTAAGAGATGTTCTGGTTCAACAAATAGTTCATCTAATTGCAAGGATTTGTCAGATGATAGTAAGTGATCAAATGCATTGGCAAATATGTTTTCAAATGGTTCTTCAACTTCTATGGGTGCAACTTGGGGTTCCTCAAGCTCAGAATGTAATAGAATAAATGGGTCGGCTTGATGATCTTGAGGAAGAAAATGCCCAAGATGATCTCTTTTTCTATGCATAAAAAGAAATGCTAAACTAGGCCTATAATTACTCTAGGCTAGATTAGATTGACACCATCCCCGACAATGGCACCAAAAATGACTGCTCTTTATAATACCTCTTATAGTTAAGGATTATACATCCTTTCTACTAGAAATAATACATTGAACTCATTAAATTGTTGACCAGGGGCATAAACTTGAAATGGCAATAGCAAAGTATATGCTCTAAACTATTATGAAAGCCATCATTATAGTAAATAGAAAATACTTAAAAGGGAATGAACTAGGAAATGAAATACCAACAGTGTAGTCTAAATATGAAATGACTTGCTAAAATAGTAAGTTTAATCCTATGCTATAGGAATGATAAACTAACTAACTGCCTTTGCTATAGGAACAACCATTGGTACTGTTACTAGTGGCTGCAGGAGCAACAAAGTCCTACTTGCCTCAAATAACTTGCAATCTACTTACTAAAATAACTACGAATTAGATTCACCTCCCATGTGGGCCCCCATGGAAGTGTGAATAAACAAGATCTCAGATACTAGAAGTTAAAGCTCTCATAATTTATTCATAAAACATGGATTACACAGGATACAAAAAATAAGACTGTATATCTCTTTCTGAATTACAACAGAGTACTGTAATAACAACTCTCTATCTATCAACTAACTACTAGGAATAAAACTTCTAGCTTTATTTAACAATAACTTGAAACAAAATCCTATTGACTAGGACTTCCCCAACACTAGGGATATGGCAATCATCAAGAACACGACCAACAACTTAAACCAAAGGAACAAACTACATTTATACATTCATGAATCTAGGAACATGTTGCTGCTAGATTTACTCCATTGTGACTGCTTTAGCTATGATTTAACCGCAACATGACTCTTTCTCACCTGCGGTAGTAGAACCACTATGAGCTCCGCAACAGTTGATCCTTTCAAAGCATTACTTTGTTCCTCATATGTTGACTCCTTCCTTATTCATGGATATATTACCTCTGCATAAGGGTTAGCACATGCACATATCCAAGACAAAGAATTCATAACAATTTTATTTACTACCTCGCTCTTCATCATATGGCTACAGGAAACCCACCCAACTTTAGGTAAGAAAGAAAGGTATCAAATTTAATTCCATATATCCATACAACACATAGATAGCATATTATAAACTTTTTCAAAAACATTTCACATATATCTGCATATACCCATAGATATAATAGTTCTAAGATATTTAAACAGTCTTGGAAAGTATCATTAAAACATATAAAGTCTTTCAAAAGTAGTCATAAAACACATGAAAACATAGAACTATCAGGCCCTATCTTGGCCTTATCATTCTCTAGCTTTTCGTAGAGGAGGATGTGGAAGAGAATATCATATAATACACCAAAAATGTACCCTCCAAAGATTCCATCTTGTTAACCCAATCTTTATCTGCAAAAGCATATTCGAGAGGCAAATCCTCATTCCAAGAATAATGCCAAAACTTGGCTCTTTGCCCATTACCAATCTTCTACGTGAGATGTTTTGTAAGTAACTTACAACTTTCCCATATAGGTCTCCAGATGGGTGAACCAATGTGTGAATAAGCTACCGTCAAGATTTTGTTAGGGGCCCCGAAATCTAAATATTTCACAGCCATAATTCTGCACCAAGGTTTCTTCAGTGTATTATACATTCTCCACACCAATTTGCCTCCTAATGCTAAGTTCTATAAGCTCATTTTTCATAACCCTACTCCACCTTCCTCCTTGATCATGCAAGCCATATCCCAATTAATCAAAGTAATTGTTTTGATTTCTTTCAAGCGCTCCCAAAGAAACTTCTTTAACATCCCATCTACAACAGAGCATGCTCTATTAGACATTCTATAGATAGAAAAGTAATAGACTAGAATGACCAATAAGACTGATTTGACCATAAGAATCCTCCCCGCTAGTAAGAGCCACCTGTTCTTCTAGGAAGAAGCTTTCATCTAATATTTGTTCAAAACCTCCTCCCAAAGTTTACAATCTACCCAGCCTGCATAGAGAGTAATCCCAAGATAGGATATTAGAAAGACCACTTGCTCAAACTCCAAAATGGCAGAAATTTTAGAGCACAACCTCCTACTGGTATATAGAAAATACACCATTGATTTACCCTTGTTCATTCTTTGACCTAAATCTCTTTCATAAGAAACCAACACCTCCTTGATAATCTTATCCTCCATAACAGTAGCTTCCCCAAAGAGAATGGTGTCATCTACAAATTGAGAGTGAGAAATGGGAGCCAAATCATCATGAATAGAAATCCCTTTCCATCTACCTAGGATGGCCTATCATTTAATACATCTTCCTAGAACTTTTTTCATCAAAACAAATAAGAATGGAGATAGGGGATCACCTTGTCTTAAGCCATTAGTAGCCTTGAAGAAGCCACAAATCAAAACGTTAGCAAAAATTGAAAAGTGGACATATGACATACAATGAAAAAAACATTTGACCCATGCTTGGCCAATTCCAAAACAAGAAAGAACATTGGTGAGAAAATGCCAAAAAAATCTATCATACACCTTTCTGACATCAAGCTTAACAATCATGTCTTGTTTCTTATCCGCGTATAGGCTGTGAATAGACTCACCTGCCAAAATGATGATATCCAATATTTCTAGCCTAGGTACAAAACCATGTTGTTTGACTATGATGATCCTATCAAGAAGTGACTTTAATCTATTGACCATGGCCTTGGAAATGATTTTGTAAAGAACATTACACAACAAGATTGGACAAAAGTCATTCATAGACGAACACTCCTGCTTCTTGGGAATCAAGGTTGTGACAATATTATTCATCTAATTAACAAATTTTCCTTTTTTCCTGAAGTATTCAGCCACCTTAAGAATGTCATCTCCCATAAACCCCCAACATCTTTGGAAGAACTCCAAGGAGAAACTATCACGACCGGGAGATTTTAAAGGAGGATTGTCAAATGTTGTTGTTTTGATTTCTTGTTTGAATAATGGACGCATCAACTGCACATTGTTAGCATATGAAACTTCTTGATTGATAACGTCTAGAAGGGTTGTTGAAGACTGTGACATATTGTCAATAGAGGCCCATAATAATGTATTGAAATGGTGGACCACAATGTCTTTGATAGCCTTTGCCTTGTCCTATCACCTACCCTGCACATCTTAGATACGGTTGATTATGTTGTGAGATCTTTTGGATTTGACCGAAGCATGAAAGAATTTGGTATTCCAATCCCCCTCACTAATCCAATATTCTCTGAACTTATCCCTCTAGATGACTTCCTCTTTGAGAAAGAGTTGAGAGAGTTCACTCTTTAGTGCTTTTTTTTTCAAGTTATGCATCAGACATACCCGGTGAAATAACTAGTTTATTCAGATCCTCCAATGCTTCTTCCACTCTAATATTTTTAGAAAAGATGTTCTTGAATGATACCAGATTCCATACTTTAATTTTCTCCTTGAAAAGCTTAATTATTTTACCAAAAATGAAGCTCGGGGTGCCTTTGAAAATGTTTCTATCTCTCCACTAGACCTCCACCTTGGTAATAAAATCCTCATCTCTCCACCAAAAATTTTAAAATCTAAAACTCCCTCAGAAGCTCTTTTAACCACCTAGAAATTTAACTAAACTGGGAAATGATCTAATAATGACAAAGAAATAATGCTTAAATTCAAATTGAAGGAAGAATCCAAACATTAAGATCCCATCAAAAACATATCCAATCTTTAAAAAATCCTAGTAAAATTGACCCTCCTATTAGTCTAGGTAAATTTTCCATTTTTAGGAACCACATCTATCAAATGATTCAAGGACACAAAATCCCTAAAGTCTGTCATGAATTGATTCATCATCCTCAATCCCCCATATTTCTCATCCAAATCCAAAATAGAATTAAAATCTCCTGCTACAATTACCTTGTCGCTATTGAGAGAAGCAGTTTTGGAAGAGATGTCTAACCACAACTGTAATTTATCTTCTATTTTAATTGGGCCATATACATTGATCAAAGGAAAAGTAACATTGTCTCTAATGTAAACCGCCACCCCAAATAACCATTAATCCAATCTTTCCATCTCCAACATCTTAATATTGCTAGGGTTCCAAAGAAATCGAAGAACCCCTGCCATACCTTTAGCTTCTTGAAAGAAACCTTCCCATTTATTGCAAAAAAAATAAAGATGAGAGCTTTATCCATACAAAATTTGGTGTCTTAGAATACAAAAATATCACTCTCAATTTTATTTTACCAAGCATTTCTTGTTAGGAGCAGATAAGCCCCTAACATTCTAGGTGGTAATCTTCATTTCTCACCAAGGGAGAGCCCTGCTCCCTTGGCTTTCCTCATGAAATCAAAAAAATTGATAATACCTTTCTCCTTGGCCCACTCTTCTCTTTTATGTTTCTTCAATCTCCTGCCCCTGATACCTTTATCTTTTCCTAATAAGATATTATCAGATTGTCTAATACATCTAGACTCAATGTTATCCAATGCATCACCAGGAGAATCATCTAGAGAAGCCCTGTCATATTCAATATCAAAATCTGATCACACTTGGTAATTAACAGGAATGATCACCTTGGAAAAGGCCTCCCCTTACCCCTTATTCTTCTTTGAACCTAAGCATTCCCCTAATTCCTTAGTCTCGATCAAGGTTTTAATTGGGGCAGACTACTGAGATATTTCTTTCGCCTGCGGAATGGTTGTTGAACCTATTTTGTAAACCCTGGCCTTTCGATCCCAGATCTTGGTTGGTTTAACCATGATCTTACAATCCACAGTTCCATGGTCTTTAAAACCACATCTCGAACACTTGAGTGAAGGAGATTCAATTTCAACCTATTTTTGCCAACAAATACTACCCGCTTTCAGATTGATGAAAGAGGGGATTGCCTGCACAATAAAAATCTTGATCCTAACGTATAAATAAGAGTCTTTCTCTATAATGGCTTCGTCCACTTCCATCAAAGTGCCTAGAAATCTAATAATGAATTCAAGACTTGCATCCCCCAAATATTCTAAAGGAAGACTGTATAACTGAATCCAAATTGGTGCCTTATAGACACCTAAAGGAACCAAGTCAAAATTAACCTGCCATGACTGCAGATACAATGGGAACGAGTCAAAATATCAATTTTGTTGATTCAAAATCTTATTTCTACCAGATTCATCTTTGAAAGTTATAATAAAAAATATTTTTGGTATGAATTTTAAGATAGAATCCCGACTCCAGTGCTCAGGCACCCACGCCTTGGTTTGAACTCTGGATATCTGCGCTCCAATGAAATGACCGATAAGTTAATGTCAAGTCAATGTCGACCATCATTTCATTATAGACAAAGGCAGGCCGAGGAATGTCTAGATGAGCTGACCCTCGATTACGCCCACCAAGGCCCATCTTAAGTTTGTTGTTGATATTATCCTACCAAACCCCCTGGTTTGTGAAACTTCTACCATGATTACTTCTCTCCCCTCTCCACACAATAAGTCTCGACTATTTGTTTTAAACATGCATATATATTTTCAGAGAGGACATGCAAATATATGTAAAATAATTTTTCTAAAGTATTTTCTAACAAAAGAACGTATGATTATATTTTTCTAAACCTGGAAGAATTATAGAATTATTGAGGCATAAATTTCTATAATCTTAACATGCAAATTTGTATTAATAATACATACATATAAATGTATAGATTCAAATCATGCAATTTCATATATACATAGATACATATATATTATTAATTAGAACATGTAAATTAGGGTAAAATTTTAAATGAAAACCCTAATCAAGTTTCCCCACAATATTTACATGCAAAACCCTAAAACCAAAATTCAAATCAAATAGCTCTTTTCAATAACACACAAAGAAACCTCTCCAAGGCAATACATAAACATTCATAATGGTACAAAGAAGACAATAATAAGATTGAATAAAGGAATGCTCAAAGAATCAAACCCTATCTCAAATCGAAGAATTAAATTTGAAAAGATATGAAGACCAAATCCAAAACTAGAAATCCAAAGCTTTAAAAAAATTCATTTATCCCCAAAAATTGTGAGAAATCTCCTCCAAAACCTGCTTGAATCCCCAAAATAACTCGCGATATCTATAATATAGAAAATCTCAAAAGCTAGGATTTTGAATGTATAACCCTAAAATTAAATTAAAACTCAATTTAACTAATTTAAATAATTATTTTTATCAAATATCATCTCCACTTAAGTCACTTAAGTGAACTTTATAATTAAAACAATAATTCAATTTATTTAAAAGCAATAGTTTTAAATTGTATAATTAATAATTTTACTAACTTAATATTTATAACATATTCAAAATATGCAACTTGAATTTAAATATCATTTTATTTTTAATTATGCATTTAAATTACAATTTTAATTTAATGTTAATTAAATTCTCAATTTCTATGTTTAGACATTGTAATTAAATTATTTAATAACATAGGTAGTTAATTAATACCAGGGTTACCTGGGGATGCATCCCCTACCTAAATCGGCCAGTTTCTGGAACACTGACGTCCCCGTGAGTTTGGGATAGCTTGGGGATGTCCCCACATTGTCCCCAAATTTCAACAAATCGTATAGAACGTCCCTGAGATGTGATCATGATTTGCAAATTTTTTGGGGACGTATGGCAGTCCCTAGGATGGCTGGGGATGATGTAGATGTTCCTCGTGCATTCCCGTTTGTCCCCAACTTTTAAAGGCCCCCAAAAAATTAAAAAAAATTAAAAAATCCAAAAAGGCTTGAATATGTGAAGACATTTTGTGGTCCCTACCACCACACTTTCCCTAAAAGGCCAAAATTGTGGCTCTTTATGAGCACATGAGCATTGTTTTATTTCTATGTGTTGTCCATTGTTTGTACAAGGAAGTCTGGGTTTTTACTTATTTATTTTATAGTAGGAGAGGAGGTTTTTAGATTTTCTTCATTGTCGAAGTGATTGTGAAAGGTTTTCAACTTCCTACATTGTGCAACAAGTGTGAAACTCTTTACATTTTCATTTTTCATTATTTTTAACAAACTGTAAGCTTGAAAGAGTCTAATTTTTAATTTATTTTTTTCATTGTCTCAGTTCATTGCATTTTTAAATCTTAAAACTAAGCACAATGAGCACCAGTGGGGATAGTAGTAGTGATGAAGAGCATTTGGGGGTGAAAGTTTTAGTGTTGAAGCTAGTAGTGAGAAACAAAAAATTGATAAATGTAAATGCCCTTCAACAATCATGAGTAAATATGCAAAGGGCCCCTTCAACAAAAAAAATCTCTTCTCCAATATGTCACATCTAGGGGTGAAAATAAAAAGAATACATGAGGGACTAGGTTATGTGATTTTCGTCTTTGCAAAGATGATTTTAGGGGCAGTTATACAAGGTTAAAGGCACACTTTTTAGGTATTGCATCCTATGGAGTTATAGGTTGTCCTAATTTGACTGATCAGGAAAAAAAAGAATGTCAAAGATTGCAGTTAGAGGTTGAAATGGGGGCACAAGGTATATCAATGAAATCACCTTTATCTACTGCAATTGCATACTCAAAGTTATCTAGGACTATGACATCCTCCATTGGTACTACAAGAAACCCTATTGAGACAAGAGGGAAGATGAGGATTAATAGTGGTGAGAAGGGATCAATGGAAAGTATGTTTAATGCACAGGCAAAGGAAAACACAAATTCATCCATTGGTAGATTCTTTTTTGCTGACAGTATCCCATTTCTTGTGTCTCTTTCCACTTATTTCAAAAAAAGGTCAAATATATAATAACTATGAGTACCTCATTCACACCCCCGGGTGATCATAAGCTACGAACCACCATCCTAGATAAAGAGTATTCCAAGATTAATGTGTTGTTTGAGGATATGAAACATACTTGTGTGAGGATGGGCTGCTCTATTATGATGGATGGGTGGACCAATGTTAGACATTGACAACATATCAATATCATTATTATATGCCCTGTTGGCTCTTATTTTCTAAAAGCCATAGATTTTTCAATGAAGCATAAGGATGTAGAGTTTTAGTTCATCAATTTGAGGGATTCCATAGAGGAGGTTGGGCTGGCTAATGTATTACAGGTGATCATAGATTCAACACATGTGTGCAAATTAGCTAGTATGATGGTAGTGGGTGCTTATAGGCATATCTTTTGGACCCCTTTTTGTGTTCATGCATTGAACAATACATTAAGATATATAGGGAATATTGATTGGGGGAAATAGGTGGTGTAAAAAGCTAAAGAGATACAAATTTTCATATGCAACCACCACACTTCACTTCCTCTATTTAGGTCTTTCTCAAAGAGGGAGTTCCTCAAACCAGATGAGACAAGGTATGCCAATTTTAATTACAATTTAATTTTGCTAGTTTATTGTAAACTTTACTTCATTTATTAATTTATTTTAATTATTGTTGCATGTGTTTTAATTTTAAGTTTTAAGTTATAAATTTTAATTATAGGTATCCCACTTACTTCATGTTGATGGAGAGGATACTTGAAGTGAATGAGGCTCTCCAATTGATGGTGGTGAATCCAGAGTGGACCCAATGGTCCAATTCTAGCTCCTCTGAAGGAAAATTGGTGAAACAAAAGATACTTGATGACAATTGGTGGTTGACAATAAAGTAAGTTGTTGATTTTATTTAAAAATTGAAATTAAATGTTAGTCTTTTTCTTGCTGATTTTCATATTAAATTAAAATTTCTGATTTTAATTTTTGTTTGCATCTTGTAGATATCTTTTCTCTGTCATCTCACCCACCGTAGAGGTCATTAGATATGACAATATTGACTCTCCTAATCATGGTGAGATATATGAAACATTTGACAGTATGATGGGGAGGATAAAGAAAACAATTAAAGCTAAGGAACCTACTTTGGGGTTTTATGAGCATCATATTAGGCCTATTGTGATGCGGTGGTGAAACATAATGAATACCCCACTTCATATTGAATCCTAGGCTCTAAATCCCAAATGGTATGCATAATTTGATGGAAGGGTCCTCCCATGTGATGATCTTGAGGTATTAGATGGATTCACACAAGTCATTGATAAGATGTATCTAGGGTGAGATGCATCCATTCTTTGCACACAATTCCTTGACTTCACACAAATTTGTGGCTCAAACTTGAGTAAAGCATAGGAGAGGTTTGATACAGTGATTCTGGCATAGAGGAATCCTATTGGATGGTGGATGTGTCATGGGAGGGATACACTAGAGTTGAAAGTGCTTTCCTCTTGGCTCCTTGAACAGGTTTCTAGTTCCTCAGCTGCAAAGAGGAATTGGTCTATATATGGATTTATTCACTCCCTCAAGAGGAATAGACTTACCTCTAGATGAGAAAAGAAGCTAGTGGTTGTGCATAGTTCTCTTCGACTTGAGGATTGTTAGACTCCTAAGTATAGATAGAGTCTAGCTTTATGGTGGGATGTTGATGTTGAAGATGTGGCCCAGATTGATGAGGATGAGATAGTGCCAGGATTGGTTGGGGTTCCATTGGATGAGAGTACATTTCCATTGTAGCATGATAGTGACAGAGACTCAGAGGACTTTGATTTTGATGTCATGTTGGCAGCCAAAGAGTAAGAGTAGCAGTGTGCTTCATTTTTCTATATTTTGATTTTTATGTTGAACATGATGATGAAACTTTATGGAAGCACCTAAGCCTTTGGGTATTTTCAGTTTTAATTTTTTATTGTAAACTTATATTTTTGTTAGCATATGCATATTGACAAATTGACAATGAATTGAAATTTCAAATTTTCATTTTTATGAATGCATAATAGAGTTAGACTATAGTTAAATTTTAATACATATTGACTCTTCAGTACTGAGTCAATTACTATTTACCATTAGTATTTACTAAATGGCATTAAAATTTTGTATGTTATGGTTGTGTGATGTTTAAATTGCATGCATTGTCCATATTTTCATATGAATGTAATGTATACTTGCAAATTTCCTTATGTATTTGAAAATTTCCCTATATTTAAATAGTTGTGATTGTTCGTTGACTGTAAACCACCACTACGACCATGACTACTCTCTTGTTTTGTTGGTTTTGATTAAATTTTGAGAAGGTAGGAGGATTCTTAGAGTACCCAATCCCATGATATTGATTACCCTTGGATCCTAAAAATGAAGTACCACTAGATTGAACACTAGATTAACCAGCATGACCCAAATCCAAATTTGTCTCCGCCATTGTAGCCTTAATGACTGCCTCCTTGAGAGTCTTAGGTTCAAAAACCTTAACCCCCCAATGATGCCACCATTAATTCCTTCAATAATATTGTGTACCAACATGACCATATTATTACCAAAACCTACATATTTTAAGCTGAAAACATTGACGCTCATACTCCTAAACATTCATAGAAATCTATTGCAGATTATGAAACTCATCAAGTTGTACTTTTGTCTCTATTTATTTGATAGAAAGTGATTCCTAAAGCTGTGAAGAAATAGATCCCAAGTAATAGTATCCATATTCAACTCAATTTTATGTTCCTTGATTCGCCACCAAGTAGATGAAAAATATCATAGGTGCATTATGGCACACCTAGCCTTGGTAATACTACCATAGGGGTGCATAGAAAAAGATCAATCCAAACTAATAATCCAAGTCTCTACTTCAAATCCACTACAAGTTCCATAAAGTGAGGAGGTAGTGCTATAAGGAGATCTCTCATGTGACTAGCTGGAAGAACATCCAAGTGAACTACAACATCTCTCTCTCTCTCTCTCTCTCTCTCTCTCTCTCTCTCTCTCTCTCTCTCTCTCTCTCTCTCTCTTAATGATTAGAATCATCAGGGCATTCTAATCCTAGACCAATAAAATGTCTTCTTCTTCTTCTTCACAATCACCTTGAGTGATATCTTGTATAGTAATATCTAGTGTTTCTCCTAATATTACAATATTTGAGGAATGTCATCCATGGCCTTACATACCTATGTTGTCAAATCAATGGGATTGACATCCCCGATGTCATTGATGAAAATATGCTTGGGGCTTAGTGTGGTCTCCTTCTCCTCTGTGTGAGTAGTCTTGGTGATAGATAGTATCATCTCGGGTAGATTAAATATTTGAGTCCAAATCTTACTACTGTCCTTGTCAATATCTTCAAGCTTGATCTCCAATACCTTGTATTCTCTCATTTTTACCAAAAATTTATTTGCATGCTCCTGCATTATCGATTCAATTTCTTCAATTGTTGAGTCGGGCATGTATTTTACTAAGATTCTTTCTCTCATTTGTTTCTTCATATGAAATGCATATGTCCACCTGGCCGATATCTTATCATTTATCTCTTGTGGCATACGAGCATTAAATTATATAGGTACATATTTGTATGCAATCATCATTTTAATGATTGCTTCCTCTAATTTATTCTGATCATTGGTAGATAGATGTACCCATTGTCTAATCTTATTATTTGATATACTTCCTATATTGTTGATTGACTGTGCAATTTCATCAATTGTCTTTGGAATTTTGGCCTTCTCTACTTGTATTCTTTTTTCTCTTTTTGCTTCTGTAGTATCATCCTTGTCCTCTCTTCCTCTTGCATATCTTTTGCATTGTCTTGGTGTTGAGTGCTCGGTTGAGGATTTTCTTTTCATATAAGTTTTCACTGTACCTTTCTTCAAAGTTGGTGAATCTATCTTAGCTTTTTTTCTCCTGGTCCTAGATGCACTTGTTACATTAGTAACCTCTAATTTCTTGGCCTTTGGTGGCTCAACATCTGATTTGGTAAACTCAGAGTCACTCATCTCTTTTCCTTCTCTAATGGGTGATTGTTCCTCAATGATATCCTTTGTTTGTTCTAACTCTTCGTCAATTACAGAGAGTTTCTTCTTGAGTGTTTTCACCATTTGAGTTTGCTTCTTTCCTATCTTCTTGACTACTAAGCTAATCATTATCCTTGACTTGGCTTCTTGATATGTGCCAAATCTACTTATAGATTTCTCAACTAGTTCATTTAGTAGGGCTTCAATGGCTTTTGTAGCCTATTCTATATCAATTTTGTATTCAAGTGGTGGTAACCATGCTATTCTAGGGTTGAAACACTTGATGAGTGTATTTTCAGTGTCCACTACAAAACATATCTCATCTTTGTATTTCTCCACTAGTTGAGAAGGGATTCTCATCCTCTTCTCCATCCTATTCTTGAATGTGACAAAGTAGCCATCCATTAAACCTATGAAATTGTCTCCTAGTTGATGACATTATTTTTCCATTAGTACACTTAGTGAAAAACATTGAAAAAGATCACTGGCAGACTACAAAGATCACCGGTAGACTTCAAGCATTACCGGTGAATAGTGAGCATACCCGATAGAAAATACAGGTCATGAAAAATGCGAAGTATAGAATCAACAAGCATCACCGGCGACTAAAAGCATCACTAGTGACACAATTTTTAGAACAAACCCAACAGGAATAGAAAAGGCATACCCGATGACAAGTTCAAGAAAGGAACACCGACGACCAAGAAAACTGACTTTTAGAACTGACAGTAAGTTAGCGAACCCGCAAATTGTGGATCTAATTTTTACACGATGGATAAAGTAATGTAATTCTATTTATAGAGTTTTCATTTGTTTTAAATCATAACTTGAGGGTCAAGCAAGCTTTATGTAAATTTTTTAATGCATCCTAACGAATCTAAAACATATCTAACTAAAGATCAAGGTCAAGTTGTAAACATTGGATCTAGAGTTAACTTGCGATGCATGAATTGAGAATTGAGCCTAATTTAGTATAAATAGATGTTCAAACTCAATTGTGAGTAATGAATTCATTATTGTTGATAGCCACATGGAGCATCTAAGGAGCAGAAGGTAGAATTCATGCAAACATCAGAAACAAAACACATCAGTTGTCAAGAACACACAAAGGCTATCGATGAGTAGATAAAGGTATTATTCAATCATGGAAGGATGATTACTTATATATATGAAGCTTAATTAGATCTGTTATCAGCAGTTGAAGATTGCATACATCATCAGATCAAATACTTATGTAGTTGCATTCTAACAAGTGCGTCACATATAAAATCCTTTTGTAGAAGGTGGACTTAACAGTTCTTTACAAATCTCTTAATAGAGTGCACACTTAACAGTGTTGCTAAAGCTTCAAATGAAGTAGATCTTAACAGGTCTCCACTGTAATACTCCTAATAGGGTAGGTCATCAGAAGTGACCAATTGTAAGCCTTAACTGGCCCCTTCTTATCTGCAAATAGTGAAGTCTTGTGGGTAACAATCCCCACCATAGTTTTTACTTCCTAACAAGAGTTTTCTATGATATCATATCTTGTGTCATGTGTTACCTATTTTCATGAATGTTTCTGTTATGGCTACATACTAAAGAATTTATGATATGATTGCATATACATAAAGAAAGATGAACAGTTAGATAAGATAATTTACAAACTGATGATTAAGGGTTAATGGGATAACCAAGAATTTTTTTAGAGGTACTGATTCACCCCTCCCCTCTTAGTACATCATCTCTCTATAATTCCAACAATTGGTATCAGAGCTAAGTCTCTTTCTTGAAAATCTTAAAGACTTTAGAGAAAAGATCAGAGCAATGGACAAATTCAAACTGGACATGACTATTTAGAATGAGCAGTTATAGATGCAAATAAACTATGAGCAGTACAAGGAGGCAAGAATAAAACTAAGAAAATTTCTTGATGAAAGAAAGATTATGGAAACTAGGCTGAATGAGAAAGACTACACAGAATTAGAGATAATAGATTACTTTGAAACAATGGAATCATCAATGAGAAAAGCTTCAGATGCATCAGATGAAGAAATTAAAAGTCTACAAGAGATCAATCTACATCTGACATAGCAAATCAAGATGCTACAAATTGGTCAAGAGACTCAAATGGTGAAAATGATTGATGTAATGAATGATGCAAGAAAAGCTAAAAATGAAAGAACACTAACCATTGATGATAGGAGGAAAATTACAGAGAAACTACAAGAGAAAGAATTAGAGATTCTAAGACTCACTGAGCATCATCATGAGGTCACCAACCAGATTACTCTTATGAGTCAAGAAGAAAATAGATTAAATATAGAACTCATTGAAAGAATACAAATCATTGGTGAGCTAAGAGAAGAGAATGAAAAATTGAAGCATGAAATCAAATTCCAAAATCAACACAACGAATTGATCAAAAAGGCTGAGGATAGCAATAAAAGGATGGATGATTTTCTTGATGGACAAAGGAGAGTCAAAAACTACATTGGCTTAGGGTACAATGAGAATGGTGAATCCTCTAATCAACCAGATCAGAGGAATGCTTTCACAACCCCAAGATCCAAGAATTTTTCATGCAATCACTGTGGAAAATGAGGCCACACCTCAAACATCTGCAGAAGCAAAATAAAAGGTATTTCTCAAGCACAATCTATTTTTATTGGTAATTGTTATAAATGTCAAAAGAAAGGACACAAGGCACATGAGTGTAGATCCAAAGTGACAAATCCAAAGAGAAAAACCTATATGGACAAGTACTGTCCTACATGCAAGATGAATTGGCATACACATAAGTAATGCTAGAAAAATAACAAGGCATGGACTCCAAAGGAAACTGATAAAAGCTACAAACCAACAAGAGAAGGTAACTTATATGTTTGGGAATATAACACATGGGTAAATTGCACAACATGTGGAAGGTATGGTCATATTGTTTCCAACTGTATGAGAAAGTAGACCAGAAGGTCACGAGGTTGGACCAATCCAAGTATGGCATGTTTACATTGTCATAAGGTTGGACATGTGAAAAAAGATTGCAAAGACCGACTGATAGACACAAATACAAATCCCAATGGAAATACCATTGATGACATCAAAAGAATGAGAAACAAGATGTGGGTAAAAGCCACAAAAACTAAAGGTGCTAGAACAAGTAATGCAAATGGTGGCACCCCATCCACTGGATCTAGTGACATCACTAGATCTAACTAGATTGCACAAGTAAGTACAAAACTGCATTATGACAAGTTTTACTATGCATCGGTTCCATTATACATAGTTCATATTGTAATATAGGCATGAATAAAGATATAATATACTGTTACTTACTAAACTATTGAAAAGCAACCATCAGTTGTTGGGCACAATCTGCATCGGTGAACACACAAAGAAAAGTTAGCAATACTTACTAGAATGTATCAGTCATTACACAAGCTAAGTGTAAACTGACAGATATCAGTGAACATTGAATCAACAAAAGCTATCTTCGCAAACCTCACCGACAATCATCAATGAAGTCTCCAAAACCGCTAACTACCCCGATGTTTTGCACAGACACTGGAGATGTTATGAATTTTTTACCGACAAAAGTAGTCTTCATAAACCGATGAGTTGGTAAGCATTAATGACAACTTAGGGCACAAAAAGGTATAAAAGCCCGATGGGTAAAATCATTTTTGCACCCACAATTTTCAAGCAGAGTAGAGCAGACCAGAGTAATTTGAGAGAAAATTGGAAAGTGACCCAACAAAAGTTAACTTGACATGAAGCATTCACATTCACAGGAATTCATAGAGAATTAGTAAGTTAATATGCTCACTGATAGCACAATTTTGATTTATGAAAAGCCCTAAATTTCAAACAAGATAGCATCAACTTCTAGGGTAGAGAAAATTAAAGAAGATAAGAAGAAACTCTTCAAGCTTGTCAACAGAGGAGTGTGTGTTGAACCCAAATACAAGCTACACCTTGAGATAGCTTCTCAACCTGATGATTCTGGAGCATTCTCCTGAATCCCACCTAGGGTTTTACTGGTAGAGGAAATAAGGTCCTACATTCACTACAAGATCTCAGAGATAGGAAATCTAGACCTTGATAATGCCTATAGGGCACTATGTGATGATGCTGGAAAGCTCAAAGAAGAGAATAAACACTTGGAAGTAAAGGGACTCACAAATGCACTGCATTTTCCCAAGGTTTTCAAAATGGAGTGGATAAAGATTATTCTTAGTAGAGTTCATGACAACACTCTATGGATAAACAAGCCAAAGGCTATAACAAAGGATGTTATACATGTAGTTACTAGTTATCCTATAACCGATAAACCACAGGCTCAAAAGCACCCATCTCTAGCAGAAGTTGAAAAACTAACTAGTGCTAAATCTAACAAAAGAGCACTAAAGGTCAACACCATTTCCGATGTAGAACTAAAGTTCAGAGCATGTGTTGTTGGATACAAGATTTTCCAAGCAAGCAGAATGAATAGCATATCTAGTACTGCCATGAGCATAGCATATAAGATTATCAATTAGGGGAAGAAGATGGATCTAGAAAAGATCCTATTACATCAATTTGAGGAGAACATGTGCACAATAAGGTCTTCATGGACAAACACTTGTAATTTTGGTTCCCTCATAATGTGTATATTCTTTTATTTTGAAGAAAACTTTCCTTCCATAGGAAAAGTTGCATGGGACACAAGTAGACGCATTACCATTCAGATAAGTGAATTCATAGAATCACTTGGTATAGATTTTGACAATGTAATGCATGAATATTTCAAAACCATTAAGGAAATGCTACAAGCAAGAACTAAAATTCCTGAGAGTTTGATAGAGGAACACCAAGAAGAGATATGTTTCATGGTGGATACAGATTTCACTTACATACAAGTTGTAGTTCCAAGGAAATCATGGCTTTCAAAATTGGATTATGAAATCAAAATAGGATTAGCAAATGAATGCATTTAGGCATTGTTAAATGAACCCATTGACAACAAGCAATTAAGATTTGGTACTTATGAAGAGGCCAAACTAAAGATTAAGACAAATCTTGCTATAAAGAAGGCTGTAAAATAGTAAAAAAGAATGGTAAAGAATCTGAAAAAGGATTTGAAAATATCTTTTGAAGGAGAAGAAGAAGGTGAAGGTGAAGAGGAACAAAAGAGTAAGGATGAACACACTGAGGATCAGCTTCCCATCAGTTATACAATAGAGCCAAATGAATCAGAGGAAGAGAAGTCTAATTCACCACCTCCACCTCCACTTAAGAAATCTAGAACAAGAATTCAAACAACACAGGGAGCAATTCCTTCTCCCATGGTAAAAGGGAAGGTGTATAAGAGGAAACCTGCACCTCAAAAGGCAAAACAACCAGCTAGGGTACCTGCCAAGAGGAGGAAATATGTTCAGACTAATGAGGACTTAGAATATTCAGCTATGGATGAACCTGACACTATAAAATAAGCAAAGGAAACAACAAAGGTTTCATCACCAAGTGAAGACATTGATGAAATATGTAAGTATATTGCTGAAGCTGCATCTGTTGGTCATCCTAAGATAAGAAAATGGTTAAGATGGGACACTGTAGAAAAGAATAAGATTGAAGATGCACTTATTGCTAAATTGTGCAAACACTATTATGTCCCATTGAAATTCACTACATGTGATGTTCCACAAGAACTATTAGATAGAATATCTTCTAGATTCACTTTTGCACTCCATGAGGAGAAGAGGATAAGAGAAAGAGTACTAGTCTCTCTTTTACCTCCTGAATCAACAAAAGATGAAATCAATGAATTCATGGATTAATATGCAAAAAGCTTCTCACCCAAATTAAGAGCTTATAAATTTCTTAAAGAGAAACTTATAGAGCTAGAACAAGACACTCATAAAATATGGAGTGAGATACTCAACCCTGATAAGGAGTGCAGTCCTGAAAAGAAACCTATCAACAAAATAGATAACTCAACAATTGAGTTATACAGTTAAGAGGTATAGATCACAGGCCAAAAATAGACTGATATTATAGATGAGGACTGGTCAAAAGATGGTAAAGATGATCAAGTACCAGCAAGCCCCATCTACATAAACTTGGAGGATGAAGAAGTTACCAATGAAGAATTATCAATAAAAGGTAACTTAGATGTTGATATAAATGATGATTCATGGTTAGACAACATTGTCAATACCATTACAGGAAAAGACCCTACAGCAGAGGTTCAAAAAGATGAAGACATTAATGCTACAAAGGGTAATATTGACGAATAAGACATAGCTATTGCACTGTAATAGTCAATACACTAACAAACATGAATATATTAATAGATGCTATTGATATACATACAAGTCAAGATAAATCATCTAAGAAAGATGATGATATACCCAAGGATATGGGTACAGATGAAAACAAAGTTGCATCTAACACTCAAAAGGAAACAGATATAGAAATGAAAGATGCAACTGATGATCATCGAGATGTATCAAAAGATCAAAACAAAGGGGCAGATGAAAAAATTGATGATACAATGGCAAAGGTTGAAGAACAAGATAAGAGTGAGGGAGTCAAGAAAAATGGAGATATAAAACTAAAAGAAGATTCATCTATTGATACACCCAAGGCACATGAGGAAACGTCTTCACCAAACTTGCCAATGGACTCAAAACAAATACAAAAGGATGCCTCATCTTCTCGACACTCACCCACCAAGTCAACCCAATCTCATGCTTTGAAAATGGTAGTACATCAATCTTCCATCCAGCCAAAGAAGAAGAAGAAGAAAATAGTAAAGAAAGACATCTTGGCTATCACACTAGATGAAATAATTGAAGTTCCAAACTAGGATATTACCACTTTGGACAGTGGCAAACTTCAAGAGTTTGGAGTGTTGTATCAAAGAACAGTCATACAAAAGAAAATGATACAAGAGCATAGGGAAACATTGGCACTTGACAAAGCAAAAGAGATACTCAAACAACTTGTTCCTGAAGTTAAACTTGAATAAAATGCTACAGTAAAGGAACAAATCATTGTTCTTACCGACACCATCACAGAGCAAGGCATAGATGCAGAGCAAGTGATGGAAGAACAAGCAGAAAAGAAGTAGCAATACAAGTTAATTAAAAAAATTAGCCAAGAAGTGGCATTGAACAAGTTAAATCTCTCTGAACTCACTGATGAATTAGAGCCAATGATTGCTGAAGCAATGACCTTAGTTCAAAAGATGTGCACACTTGAGAAATTTGCAAAGGAAAATAGTGACAAACTAACAGAGATGGATCATAATGTCACAACCAGTGCACAAAGCCTAACCTCACATGCCAAAAACATAAATGCACATCATGAAATGGTCATAGAGGTGAATAGGCTAAGGAAAGAAATATGGGATGCTGAAACTCAACTCAGAGGTGAGATTACTGAACTGCAGGCACACATTCTGCCTAATCTTACTATTTTGCAGCAACATATTTTTGATGTAGGAAATCTAATAGAAACCCCCTAGATGTCTGTAGTAGATAGCACCTATGATATACATGTAAGGATTTAGCTAGAGCACATGGCTCTAGAAATGCTGAAGGAAAAATGGGAAAAGATGATGGAGGAGATCAAGTCCTCACATTACCACCTTTTTGAAAAGCTGTAAGTACCTTTGCCTTTAGAATCCAAAAAGGATGAAAGGAAATGCATATACAAAGGGGGAGTCATTCAAATGACTAAGGAAGGAGTATACACAAGTGTACATACTAATACACTCAGTATGTTACGCATATCATGTTTTTGATACTAATGTCAAATGGGGAGATTGATGACATTATTTTTCCATTAGTACACTTAGTGAAAAACATTGACAGAGATCACCAACAGACTATAGAGATCATCACTAGACTTCAAGCATTACCATCAAAAAGCGAGCATACCTAATAGAACATAGAGGTCATGAAAAATGCTAAGTATAGAATCAACAAGCATCACCGGCGAATACAAGCATCACCGGTGACATAGGTTTTAGAACAAGCCTGACAAGAACATAAAAGGCATACCCGATGACAAGTTCAAGAAAGGAACACCGACGACCAAGAAAACCGACCATCAGAACTGACAGTCAGTTAGAGAACTCACAAATTATGGATCTGATTTTTACAAAATGGATAAAGCAATGTAATTCTATTTATAGAGTTTTTATTTATTTTAAATCATAACTTGAGGATCAAGCAAGCTTTATGTAAATGTTTTAATGCATCCTAATGGATCTAAAACATATCTAACTAAAGATCAAGGTCAAGTTGTAAACCTTGGATCTAGAGTTAACTTGTGATGCATGAATCAAGAATTAAGCCTAATTTAGTATAAATAGATGTTCAAAATCAATTGTGAGTAATGAATTCATTATTTTTGATAGCCACACAGAGCATCTAAGGAGTAGAAGGAAGAATTCATGCAAAGTTTAGAAATAGAACACATGAGTTGTCAAGAACACACAGAGACTACCAACGAGCAGATAAAGGTATTATTCAATCATGGAAGGATGATTACTTATATATATGAAGCTTAATTGGATCTGTTATGAGCAGTTGAAGATTGCATACATCATTAGATCAAAGAATTATGTAGTTGCATTCTAACAAGTGCATCACATCTAAAATCCTTTTGTAGAAGGTGGACTTAATAGTTCTTTACAAATCTCTTAATAGAGTGCACACTTAACAGTGTTGCTAAAGCTTCAAATAAAGTAGATCTTAACAGGTCTCCACTATAATACTCCTAAAAGGGTAGGTCATCAGAAGTGACCAATTGTAAGCCTTAATCAACCCCTTCTTATCTGCAGATAGTGAAGTCTTGTGGGTAACAATCCCCACCGTAGTTTTTACTTCCTAACAGGAGTTTTCTGCGATATCATATCTTGTGTCATGTGTTATGTATTTTCCTGAATGTTTCTATTATGGTTACATACAAAATAATTTATGATATGATTGCATATACATAAAGAAAGATGAACAATTAGATAAGATAATTTACAAACTAATGATTAAGGGTTAATGGGCTAACCAAGAAATTTTTTAGAGGTATTGATTCACCCCTCCCCTCTCATTACATCATCTCTATAATTCCAACACTAGTGACTTATTGAAATCACTTATCTGTGGAGTGATTGGTTGATTTGTGTCCCAAGTGACATTACCGATTGAAGGAAAGAATTTTTGGAAGTAAAATAATGTGAAAACCAATAGAGAACCAAACTTACATGTATTAGATTGGGCTGATCTAATGGTTCTCATGTTTTCTTCCAATTGCTTCAACAACAAATCTGCTAGGTCTAGTTGCACTCCTTTCTTCAAAATTTTGTATGTTGTGTCAATAGATCCACAAGTAATATTGTTCATTTTTCTTTCTTGAAATATCTTGTATCCTACCACATATGCACTGAACTTCAATTCAAGGTCAGTGATTGAATACACTTTCAGACCTCTACTGTCCCATTCGGCTCCTGTTAGTTTTTCAGTCTAAGGGAAACTTGTGTGCCTTAGGGATTTTGTCTTTTTAGTGATTAAGTATCCGATGACTGTATGAATCACATCCTTTGTGATTGCCTTAGGTTTATCCAACCACATTTTACCACCATACACTTGGCTGAACACAATGTGAATCCATTTGGTCTTGAATTCCTTCGGGAACATTAGGGCATTGGTTTGTACTCATCTTTCAGGTTTCTTTCCTTGCATAGCTTCTGGTAAGCTTCTTCAAGCTTAATATATCCAATCTATGCAACTTTGCAGTGAATGTATGCTCAGATTTGTTCAGCCAACAAAACCATAGGTGGGATACTCAAGAATGCTCCCTTGTCATTGGGTTGAGAAGAAACCTTAGGACATAACTTGTAATTTGGTTCATCACAGGTCAACTTCTTGATAAGAGAAACCTTCTTATCTTTTGTCATCTTGATTTTCATGGTTTGAGAAGTGGCTGCCATTGATCATAAAATTAGGGCTTCTTCGCAAATCAATTGTGAGCTCGATAAGTCTTGGTACTTATTGGATGATCGCGGTGAGTGTTTGAAATCTGTTGGAGTTGCTTTGGAATCACTATTAATTACTCTACAATGTGATCGCTATGAATCACTCTTCTCACTCTGCAATCTGCTCAAAATGTTGGGTGAGTGAATGAGTTCACTTTGCCCTTTTTATAGAAAAATATGACCTAAGTGATGCATTAAATGCTTCACTTGCCACTCAATTGACAAAGCATAGACGCTTAATTAACACACCAAAGACTTCATCTCAGTGAGTTTTCAATAATTGGTACAAGGTGTCAACTTGGTTGTCTCCCACATATTTACCGACGATGCTTAGTGTATAGTGTCAACTAGATTATCTTTCATATGTTTACCGACATGCAGTTTATGCTCAAATTTTATTAACCGACCAGACTAGATTCACAAAACATAACATGCAATACCATAGTGCATCTTCATTCATGCTAATTTGGCATATTCTCAAATGAATATTGGAACTAATGTAAAATACAAATTTGTAGAGTTCAGTTCCATACTTACTTGTATTGCTTAGGTGGGGGTATTGGAAGCACCTAATTCATTGGATGAGGTGTCACCAAATGTATTACTTGGTCCATCATTATCATTTTCTTAAGCTCTCCACCACATTTGATTTCTCATTCTCCTGATGTCTTCAATAGTATTTCCATTTGCAAAAGTGCTTGAATCTATCACTTGGTATTTGCAGTCCTTGCTTAAGTGACCGATCTTATGATAGTGTAAGCATGTCAATCTGAAGTTATTCCAGTTTCTAGATCTTCTTATCCATTTCCTCATACAGTTTGTAGCTATATGTCCATATCTACAACATGCTGTTCAATTTACCCATGTGTTGTAATCCCAAACATATGCATAATTGACTCTTCTTGGTTAATATGCATTTTATTTTTCTTTGGGTTTCGAGACATGCTTTATCCTTTTCATGCATTCATGAGATGGTTGTGATGCATTCAAGGTTGGAGGATCTAATAAAGGACTATCCAAACTTGTAGCCAAAAATAAGATGCACAGTAGAAACTCAACAACACACAGATATAACAACTTATATAAATTCATATTCATTTAAGATTCAATTACATGAAACAAGTTGGGTTGTAAGGTCTTCCTAGTTATAGCCAAATATAAAGATACAATTCAAGATCTTCTACAAACATGCAGCTCACAATCTAGATTCTCAGATTTAACACTTCAATCTTCTCTCTAATATGATCTTCCCCTCTCAAAACTAAGAACAAAATACTACTTAAATACAAAAGAAACCAATTAGGTTGGCCAACAAAACAGTCATTGGTGAAACCCCAGACCAAGATTTAGGTCCACACAAACCCCAATGAGAGATCCACCATTAAGGCCACAATCAAAATTTAATGCAGAATTTGGCCACCAAATCCAATTCCAAAAATAAACAACTCAGGCAAAGGATGGCCAAGAAATAGAGTGACTCGGTGAGGAACACCCCAAGCAATAGGAAACAGACATGCCCAAGCTACATAATTGAGTAATAGAGAATATGCATACCCAATTGACACACCCAAGCAATAGAGAATTATCTGAGCAGTCTTCAAAAAAGATGAAGAACAAAAGAAAAAATATTTTTGGTTGAGCAGGATTGCCAATGATCCTAGGATTCTCCTGCATTAGACACCCCAAGTAAAGAAGATGTTCACATAAAGGAAATCATGAACATCCTAAGGGAATCAAAACACATATCCCATACTTTTTATTAACCCATATCTCCGTTTTCATTTCATTCCATGTTGTCTTGATTTTGTCCATTGTCTCATCCGACAAATTCATCAGTCCATAACTTTTCTCATATCTTATGATTGCAATTAATAGTAGTTGACACCGATCATCCTTAATACCATCAGTGTTTTGATGAGCCATATTTGTTAGAATAGTCCCAAAAGGATAACTAAGAGGGTAGGGTGAATCAGTTATCAACTATTTTATTTATTTTCTTTACTTAGATATCAATTAACATAAAGTAAATGCACATTCAAGTAACACAATGGAGAACACAACAATTTTGGTTATGGGGAAACCAAATAGGTAAAAACCTCAGTGGGAATTAGCACCCACAAAGAAGTATGCTTGTTTATAATAATCCCTGTCAGAAGATCTTGTAACCTTGTTAGGAGTTGTTCTTTAAAATGCAATAATTATAGTGACTTGGTTAAGGGTTTGACCCTGTTAGGAGTCTTTTACAAGTAACCCTGTTAGGGGTGAGGACTCACTATCTAAAATCTCACTACTTTAATGGTGAAGGCTATAACCTTCTATAAAATAGATATACACTATATCTAATAATGAACTATAGAGTAGATCTGTTGTCTTGATCAGTTCCAATGTATTATATGCTTCCACTACTTCTTCACATATATCCTTGATGAATGAAACACAACTAATATTCTCCTTTGTACTTTTTCTATCTTTTTCTTATCATTCACACTTGGCATTCATCAAATAAACTACTATAAGTATCTTCTCCAAAGGATGTGATCTTTGTTGGCTCAAGGTGTCCCTTCACTACTTATTTAGTCAACCATATCAACCACACAATCAGATTTGAATCATGCAACTCAAACTGGATGGACACAATGCTTCACAAAGTTGGCTCCACCAAATCAACTCCAACATTATGATTTTGTTAGAACATGTTTTGCACCTTTAGATAATTATCTTTAACTCATAACCAAACATGAATACAAACATGCATATCCCAAAGATAGGCCCAACTCAAGAAATAATGTTATTATGTCAGCTCTTCTCAGATAGTCTTCTATCACTGTAACTATCATAACTGAATAACATAACTTAACTAAAACTTCATATCTGACTCAGCGTGAATGCACATAGCATCTAGAACATGTATAAACTCTAGAAATAAACACACATAGCTCCAGAACATCTGTACTGATAATTTCATATATAAAATTGATGTATATTATATTTTTTCATCAATGACAAACATACAATCAATTATTTACACAAGCAAATCTCCAACAATCTCCCCCTTTGACATTGATGGCAACATATGATATCATAAACTCAAAGTGTCTTCCTTGTTTTTACAATCTTCTTAATATCCTCATCAAAAGTTCCTCTACACTACTGCTCTGTATACTCCCCGAAAGTATATGCTCCCCCTTACTAATACTCCCCCTTTGACATGAATGACAAAGGGTGTTAAACACCATTAAGCACAGGTACTACTCCAAAAGTAGACTATTCAACTATTCATCAGTCACCAAGGATTGATGTTTCTTGTTGCATCATCTAATTAGACTCAGGAAAGGGAATTACTCCCAACTTCTCCCTGAGATACTCAAAAGTATCTTTTGATAGAGGCTTTGTGAAAATATCTGCCAACTATTCTTTAGTGCTCACATAGTCCAATTTTACTTCTTTGTTTGTAACTTTTTCTCTTAAAAGATGGTATTTGATTTCAATGTGTTTTGTCTTTGCATGCATCATAGGGTTCTTTGACATATTGATAGTGCTAGTGTTATCACAGTGAATAAGAATAGGATAATCAATCTGAAAGCCAAAGTCTTTAACCATCTGCTTGCTCTAAACCATTGTTGAACAATTAAATGCTGCTGCAACATACTCATCTTCTCCTATTGACTGAGAGATACAATTCTACTTCTTTCTTGTCCATGAAACCAACCTATCTCCAAGAAATACTGCTCCTCCTAAGGTACTCTTCCTGTCATCAATACAACCTGCCCAATCTACATCTATGTACACATGAAGTTGTACATTCTCCGATTTGGGATACCATAAACCATAGTCTATAGTTCCCTTTAGATATTTGAATATTCTCTTTATTCCCATTAGGTGATTATGTTTAGGTTTAGCTGCAAATCTACCAACAATTCCAACTACATTAGAAATATCAGGTCTCAATTGAGTAAGATATATAAGTTTTCCAATCATGGATTTGTAAAATGTCTTGTCAACTACAATGGGATCATCATCTTTAGAAAGTTTGCTTCATGTTATCATAGGAGTGCATACTGGCTTATAGTCTTCCATCTTGAATGTCTTCAGTATCTCCTTCACATACTTAGACTAATTTATGAATATGCCTTTGTCTATTTGTTTTACATTCAATCCAAGAAAGTATTTGATAGGTCCAATCATGCTCATTTCAAATTCACTTTTCATTTCTTTGGTGAATTTTTCACTAAGTTTGTCATTACCTCCAAACATAATGTCATAAACAAAAATAACAATGATTAGTAGTCCTTCCTCTGTCTCTCTTATAAATAATTTATAGTTTGCTGCTCCTTTTTGGAATCCTATCTTGGTTATGTAACCGTCAAGTCTCTCATACCACAATCTTGGGGCATGTTTTAGTCCATAAAGTGCTTTCTTTAATATGCATACCACGTCTGGTTTATCTAAAAGTTTGAATCCTTTAGGCTGCTCTATGTAAACTTCTTCCTTTAAGTCACCATTCAGAAAAGGTGACTTGACATCCATTTTGCATACCTTAAAGTTATTGAATGTAGCATAGGACAAAAATAGCTTGATAGCTTCAAGTATACTCATAGGGGAAAATGTATCAGTGTAATCTATGCCTTCTCTTTGCAAATATCCTTTACACACTAATCTTGTCTTGTTCCTTACCACTATTCCTTCTTCATTCATTTTGTTCCTGAATATCCACTTTGTTCCAATCACGTTCTTTTTGTGAGGTCTAGGGACCAGTTCCCATGTTTCATTCTTGATTATTTGATCTAATTCTTCTTGCATGAAATTTTTCCAATCTGAATCTTTGCACGCATCTTCCACACTTAGGGGTTCAATTTGTGAAATTAGGCATACCTCTTCATTAGTAGTTGAACCTTTTACTCTAGATATTGTCAAGTCTTTTGTGCTTTGATCTCCAATGATATCTTCCTTAGAGTGGTATTTGGATGTGTATCTTGAATTCTTAGGAGTGATACTTTCATCTGTAATCTTTGATTCTTCTTCACTTGATTCAGGATTGTTATATGAAACATCAATACAATCAAACATTTATTCAATAACCGTGTCCTTATTGATGGGTCTGGGCTCATCTTCAATCATGGGAGCATAGTCATAATATCTTTCTTGAATCATAAATTTCTCATCAATCTTCACATGAGTACTTTCAATGATCTTCTTTAATCTTATGTTAAAACATCTATAGGCTTTGCTTTTAGTAGAGTAACCAAGAAAAATACCTTCATCACTTCTAGCATCAAACTTGCCAATGTTATCATCCCTCTTGATGTAGCACTTTCTTCCAAATATTCTGAAGTATTTTACAGTGGGTACATTAGCAAACCAAAGTTCATAGGGTATCTTGTATGCACCTAGCCTCAATTTTATTCTATTGATAGTGTAGACTATTGTATTGACCGCATCTCTCCAATAGGTATGAGCAACCTTTCCTTCAATCATGATAGTGCACGCTGTGTCAAGTATTATTTTGTTCCTTCTTTCTGCAATTCCATTCTTCTGAGGGGTTCTAGGTGCACTTAACTATCTCTTGATTCCATGTTCTTCACAGTAGTCATAAAACTGGTCAGAGGTGAATTCTCCTCCTCTATTAGATCTCAAACATTTTATCTTTAATCTAGATTCATTCTCAACCTTAGCTTTGAACACTTTGAACTTCTCAAAAGCTTCAGATTTGTCTTTTAAGAATGCAAACCACATCATCCTTGAGAAATCATCAAAAAACAAAATGAAATACCTTTCTCCATAGTATGATCTTGTTTGAGTAGGTCCACATAGGTTTGTATGTATCAGATCTAATTTGTTTTCTGCAAAGTCTTGTTTTCTCCTGAATGAGGTCCTCACATGCTTCCCCATCACACATTCCCTACACATGGTATCAACTAGTCTATCAATGCTTGGAAGATCTCTTACTACTTTAACATTTCCTATCTTCACTATATTGTCAAAGTTGATATCACAAAGTCTCTTGTGCCATAACCAACTGTCATCCACTTTTGCAACAAAACAACTAACATCTAAATTGAGCTAAAAGACATTACCTTTTGTTTTTGAGCCTAATGCAACCATGACTCCTTTTTTGTTAATGATGCACTTGTTTTCTTTGAATTCCAAATGATATCCTTTGTTAAGCAATTGTCCAACACTCAATAAGTTGTGATGTAGACCATCAACATAAAAACATCATCTATTTTTTTCTTTCCATCTATTGTAATAGAGCCTCTGCCTATGATAGGTTTGGGAGTGTTATCTCCAAACCTAACCATGCCACCATTGTACTTGTCTATATGTACAAGTCTGTCTTTGTCTCCTATGATGTGGTGTGAGCATCCACTGTCAATGATCCACTCTCTTCTTATGTCAGCTTTTGAGATTAATGCTAATTCTTGTTCTTTCTCTTCATCTTCTTTGTCCATTTTCTCAAGCATCTTCTCCATGTCTTTAATTACAATGAAACCAATTTCATCTTCTCCTAAATCATCATCAGTTACACCATCTTCAACATGATAACATTCCTTGGTGTACTTGGGCTTGTAATGTGATCTGAACTTCTTGACTCTTGTAGGACACTTAGATGCAAAGTGAACAATTTTGTTGCATGAAAAACATTTGAATGGTAGCTATTCTTCATATTTCCCTTTACCTTTCGTTTCTTTCTTGGCAATCATAGCAATGATTTCTTCTAGTTCTGTATCCACTTCTTCATTGTTACTAGAGCTTCTTATAGGTTTCTTCTTATGAACTGAGGCTTTGAAAGTTGTCTCACTTTTAGGTTTTGTCTTCAATCAAGATATCTGAAATGCAAATATTTTTATAATCAAAGTCTCCCTCTTAAAGTCTTTTGAAAATTCCATTGTCTCATCTAAGATATTGATCTTTTTCTCATAATATGCTATCAATGTGGTCATTAATTTTTCCATTATACCTTCTTCTGATATTTCTCCACCATTTTTTCTTATACCTGATACTGCTTCATTAATCCTCTTATTGTATGCTCTAATGTTTTCTTTAGGTAACATTTCTAAATTGTTGTATCTTTTCTTCTATGTATTTCTACGTGCATTCTTTGCTTGAGTGTCTTCTTCAAACATATCTTCTAAGTATTTCCGAATAGAGTATGCTTTGTATGCCTTCTTGATCTTAGAAAATTCACAATCAGATAGGGCACTGATTAAGGATTCTTTGGCTATTACATTATGAGTAAATACTTCCTTTTGTTTGAATGTAGAGTCATCTTCTGCAAGGTCCTTCAAGGTGTGAACTTCAATTTCTTGAGTGGAAATCTCATAGATCTCAAATCCAACGCATTGAACATGTGTTATCATTTTTTTCTTCTAGTCAAGTTAGTTTTCTCCATCAAACTTAGGACTCTCCTTCTTGAAGTATGCCATCTGATCTACCTTAATCTATTAGGTTTACTCTCCAAGGCACTTGGCTTTGATACCAATTGTTAGAATAGTCCCAAAAGGATAACTAAGAGGGGGGGTGAATCAGTTATCAACTATTTTATTTATCTTCTTTTCTTAGATATCAATTAACATAAAGTAAATGCACATTCAGATAACACAATGGAGAACAAAAAAATTTTGGTTATAGGGAAACCAAATAGGTAAAAACACCAGTGGTAATTAGCACCCACAAAGAACTATACTTGTTTATAATAATCCCTGTCAGAAGATCTTGCAACCCTGTTAGGATTTGTTCTTAAAAATGAAATAAGTATAGTGAACTGGTTAAGGGTCTGACCCTGTTATGAGTCTTTCACAAGTAACCCTATTAGGGGTGAGGACTCACTATCCAAAATCTCATTGCTTCAATGGTGAAGGCTACAACCTTTTGTAAAATAGATATACACTATATCTGATAATGAACTATAGAGTAGATTTGTTGTCTTGATCAGTTCCAATGTATTATATGTTAGAAACACTGAGAGGGGGGGGGGGGGGAATTAGNGGGGGTGAATTAGTGTTTGTCTATTTATTATATTTCATCAAATTAAAAATAAATCAAACATAAATCCAATGAAGCTCAATACAAGAACACATAACACATGATATGATTACGAGGAAACCTTGATCAGAGGAAAACCCTGATGGGAATTAGTACCCATAAATATTGTACTAGTATAATGAACCTGTTAAAGTTCCTTTGCCCTGTTAGAAGTAGTACTTACAATACAAGTACAATGACCCTTTTAGGAGTCTTTACAAAACCCTGTTAAAGGTATATGGGTCACTGCCATAGCTCACTGCTCAATTGGATGAAGGCTACAGCCTTCTGATAGTTGATATACACTATATCAAAAGTGAACTGCTGTGATGACACTGTTGTCTGATCCGTTCCATTTATGTGCTGATGCTTTTACTCTCTTAAAGAGATTTATCTCATACTGAATTCACTATATTTCTCTTCTATATCTTTCTTATACATTTTCTTTGACACTTGTAACATAAATTTACATTACATACTTATATATTCATGCCCAAATAGATGCGACCCAAAACAAGACTTTTGGTCGGCCCTAAAACATAATACACAATACTTCCAAACTAATTGGATTAAGTGTGTTTACAACATTACTAATTACATCATTACAAACATACTATCATAGGCGTTTGGCCTTTACATAAAAAAATAATATACGCTGATCAAAACACTAGTCCACTTTCATGCTCTGTCTTCTGGACTGCTGGTGCACTGATCTATCTGTAACTTCTCTATACTATCATTCCATACCATGTGTGTCTGGACTTAGTATGTATGTGAAACATAGAACATATATATGAATGCACATATTTTGATTTAGTCACTCACATGTGCACTGATGTGCTGATTGTTGTATAATTTTGTCTGTCCTGTTTTCCATACATAGTCATTTTGTCTTCTAAGTTTTCTTAGATAGAAACTTAGAATGAATTTTTTCCATGATGAAAACAAAAAATAATTCATGCTTCCTTAGGAATTCAACTTTCCAACAATCTCCCCCTTTGTCATTTATGGCAACAAAGCAATATGGCCAAGTTTCTCAAAATGACTTAATCACAAAAAACTATCTATCATAGCATCTTTTAATATATACATATATTTCTCCCCATATTTACACATTCTCTATTACTCCCCCTTTGACATTAATGACAAAGGTGTCCAAAACTTGTAAGTCTTCTAGATACTTCATGTAAACATCTGGGTACACAATCTAAAGAGATTGGATCTCTTTCTGCCAGAATACTTTCATTGCATCAACTGTCTGAAGATGCGCGCATAAGGCATATGTTAGCTTCTCCATCTTTATCAAATACATGTAGGGACCTTGATCATATGTCACAATGGTGGAATCAATCTATTTGATGTTCTCATTCACAACTGCTAGAGAGGGTGCAAGTGCATTTCTCAATTGAGTTCGTCTGACTCTTATCTTACTGATCTCCAACTTAGCCTTTTCAATATTGTCCAACTGACCTTGGTAGACATTTTTATAGATGGTCATGTCTTGCATGGATGTTTCAACTAATTTCCTAATGATTTTATCCATGATATCTTCTTCTTCTATCTTCTTGATATGCTAAGAGGTGAATTTCACTCTGTCCATGCAAAAAACTAGTACATTTCTACCTTTGGCTGCTAACTCTTTCAATATGGACTGGCCAATCTTTAATGAGTTTAGATCTAAGGCAAAGTTCTTTACTAGTTCATTCAACCTTTCCTTTTTATACTCATCTTCTACAATTCTAGTAGTAGAGTCTACTAGATATGTAAAGTGTGCTTTGAAGCTTGTTAGAATGTTGTCGACATCTTCAACTGATTGAATTTTGGCTACTTTTTTGTTTGTAGGCACTAGATCATTCAAGATGTTTACTGATTCCAAGAAAAGAGGGTTCCTCGTAACCTATTTTTCTATGGCCTTTTCCATAGCTAGAATGTTGATCTTCATTAAATCCTCTTCTCCCCATGCATCTAGACTTGCTGAGTCAGGAGTTAACCTTGACAACAATGAAATAGATGGTAAAGTGGATGGATTGAATATAGTATTTTGACTGGAATCCATGCATACACTCTTTATTGGTATCTCCTTGACTGGTGTTTCATTATCTTGAGTATCTTTCTCTTTATTTAAGTCTATTGGATCATTGGAGGGAACTTCATCTTGTTGTACAGATGTATCATCAGTGCACATCTCTTCAATGCTTACAAATGCTTGATCAACTTTATCCATGTCATTGTTAGATGTTGTCATGGATATCTTGATATTATCAACCACTATAGTATCTTCTGAGTCTTTTTCTATATCAAAAGTTATTGACACTGAGGGCGCTGAAACCTGCGGACCTGTCATAGGTGCATTTTGAATCACTATTTTTGTAACTTGTTTGGGAGGAGCTTGAGTTACCTTAGTTGTAGACACCATTGATGGATACATGTGTCTATCCATAAATACTTGTGCAAAATATTTTTCTATCTCTTTCTAAACTAGCTCATATTCCTTGTTCATAATATGAAGTGTTCTTATCTTAGTTCTTAGATGAGGCTTCACCAAATCTAACAGAATTACCTTCTCATCATGTGAGCATACATGGAGAATATTATCCAAATTTTCTTCCCTAATTCTCATATCTTTTTCAATTACATGTCTCTTCATTATTTCAAGTATGTTCCATAGCTTGTCTGGTATCACTATTTTGAGTTCAAGAGCTAACTTCTTAAACTTAATCATTTGAGAGATGATAATAGAATGTATCTCAATTTTATCAATCTCTTGATACTTTTTGTAGACCTTAGAAATTGTGTCTAGTCTACCTTCATTAACAATCCTATTGTTTAAGACATTTAGACTAGGTCTAAATCCTACCTTAGGAGGTGCTTGAGTGTTCCTTGCTATGCTCCATGTGTTCCTTGAGGATGGGTGATTTGTGTGTTCTTTCTTCCTTCCTCTAGACTTCTTGCTTGGTATAGAAGGTGGAGATGAGTCTAGGTCAATGGTGGTAGAGGGCACAGAGGTACTCTCTACTTTCTTCTTTTTCTAGATTTCATCAGTCTTCTCAAGTTCTTTGGCTATCTTGGCTTCTCTAGCTTTTTCAAGATCTTCTTGAGTGACACTATGAACTCTTAGAATGCTATATGTAATCTTAGATGCCTTTCTTTTTTTATTAGCAATATATAGAGTAGAGTTAACTTCATTAGTCTTTTCTCTGAAAGTGCTCCATCTGGGCTCATTGGGATCTTTGGGTGTAGACAAAAGGACCTATTATTAGTAATAACTGAGAGGGGGGGGGGGTGAATCAGTGGCCTCAACAATTTATCCTTTAAACTTTAATCCACCAATCAATACACCTCTGATTATTAAGTCCCTACAAGATGCATGCCTTGAAATACTTGAAACAATTAACTGTCTGTTGGTTTACCTTGTCTATCCTTATTCTTCTTGATAACCGATAAGTAGTAAAACTTATTTATTGATGCTTAGTAAATATGTAGAGTATACCAATCAATCCAAAAATGCATATGTGAAATGTAAAACAATAAAGTAATAAACCATACAAACATAAAACATGGATTTTAACATGTAAACCCTATTAAGGGGAAAAACCACTAGGACCGGTACCCCAAATTTTCACTCTTATGAAGTGAGCCCTGTTAGGAGCCAACCCTGTTAAAGGTTACAAAAACACTATTAAGTGCGACCTTGTTAGAAGATTTTATACATATAGGTTGTCACTTAGTATATGGCATCAATTTTTCTACCATCCTTGAATCAGCCTCCTTCTTAGACTGTCAATAGGCTTTAGGAAAATCTTGCTACCATCCTTAAATCAACCTTTTTATTAGGCTATCAATAGGATTTATGAAAATTCAATGCTACTTTCATGAGTCAACCTTTTGGAAATCTGTTAGGATATACCTCAATTATAGATTACTATTAAGTCCTGCTCTGTTAAGAGACTTGATGCTTCAATGTTTAAACTGAAACATTATGACCTATTTCTAATGCAAATTTGAATTGCAGATTTTCAGATCTATTTAAGTACAATACCTCTTTGATTAATTTATCAATTCAATTCCTTTTGCTCCACTTTTTCTACTCTGTGATGTTGTGCTTCACTATTCATTGGTGTCTCCAGAATTCTTTAGCTCTCCTTCAGCTTGATTGATTAAGACTATATGAAGTTTATCCTTCACCAGTTTCTCTTTAGCATCTTCTTTCTATTCACTCCCCTTCTGTGTATCTGAATGCTTGCATAAATGAATTATTCTTGTCTCTTATATAGACATGATATTCCTTAATTCATGATTCTTGATTCTTGATTCTTGGTTTGAAAAATAATCCAGCCAATTTGATTTACGACTTTAACTCCTGATTTATCTTGTATTTATCTTCTTGCCAACTGTATAAATCTTCTTTAAATCAATTACTTAACTATGGTCAAATAAAACAAATAAAGCAACTAGTTAACTCCATCCTTAAGCTCTGCCAGCTAGATATTTTTTCACTTTTTGAACTCTCTTCTCTATCAGTCAACTCTGCAGTTAGTCGTCAGTGACAACTGCCAGTTCCGTCGGTGCAACTCTAGTTAGCTTTGAGATCTTCGTCTGTCGAGCATCATAGGATTTTTATTTTTTAGGAAACACTATCTTCTGCTCATCAGGCATCACTGTGACTTTTTCTCTTCCTTTACCGATGGTGTGCACTCCGTCGGTGTTGTTTGTCACTTAGTGAATACTTGACTTTTATGCATTGCTGAAAACATAATCTTTGTTCCATTGATTCTCTAAAGTCTTTGGAATTATATACATGATCGTACAGATGATATCAAGTTGACATCAATGACAATACAAACCATTAACTAATTTAATATCTTGCATCATCTTTAACTTAACATTATCAAACATTCAATCAGTTACATGTCATCAATATCTCCCTTTGGCATTGATGGCAACATACTATATTATCACACTATACTATTTCTAATACAATATGAAATACAACTGTTGAGATTCATCAAATTACCAAATAGTTTGTTTTGATAACTGATAAAAATATCTGACCACCAGTAAGCTTTGTATTAGCTTAGATTTGATTCTTGCAGCTTTCTTTATTTCTTGTACTGATGTGTTGTGTTCTCTCCTTGTGTCAATTGCTCTCCTTCGACTATTCTTCTTCTTTTGATGTCTCTGTCTCTTGTCAGCAACTCTCCCATTGTATATGATTTCTTTATACAAATTCTCTCCCTATGGATATGATCTCTCCCCGTTTGGAGTATTCTGATAATGAATAACCTCTTATGATAATATGGATACATTCTCTCCCTTTGACAACAATGCCAAACAAATATCTGACATTTATGTCAAACAATTATTTTCTTCTATCCATAATATATTCCTTGAATTTCCCATATCCATCAGCAATATAGCAATATGCTCTGGTGCTCGGCTATGATATATACCTTTCTGTATATAGATGTAGCTTTGAAGTTCATCTTTTGCTTGCATCAACATGAATGATATTTTGATAACATATAGGCTGATGCAGCCTTTAGTCCTTTACTAACTGGTAGACATGGGTTTGACCCCTAGTCTCTTTCTCAAGTACTCAAATGTATCCTTGGGCAATGGCTTGGTGAATATATCAGCCTATTGTTCTTTTGATTGCACATATTCAAGTATCACCTCTTTTTCTTGAACTTGTTCTCTTAAATAATGATACTTGATGGCAGTGTGCTTAGTCTTTGCATGCATGAATGGATTCTTGGAAATGTTTATTGCACTGGTGTTATCACAATAGATAATCACTAGTTCTAAGATCTTCATATGCATACCTTCCAGCAACTATTTGATCCATGCAATATTTGAGTAGTTTACAGCAGCAGCAACATATTTAGCTTCTACAGTAGACTGAGAGATGCATCCTTGCTTCTTGCTAATCCATGTGACAAGTCTATCACCCATAAAGAATGCTTCTCCAGTTGTTCTCTTTCGGTCATCAAGATTTCCAGCCCAATCAGTGTCGGTAAATACTTTTAGTTCAAATTTTCCTTCACTTCTATACCATAAGCTAAATTGCTCAGTATTCTTTAGATATCTTAAGATTCTCTTCATAGTATTCATATGTGATTCCCTGGGGTTAGCAAAAAATCTAGCAACAATTCCTACTACATGTGCAATATCTGGTCTAGTGTGTACAACATACATGATTTTTCCTATCATTGATCTATACAAAGTTTGATTTACCAATGTTGTCTTGTCTTCCTTTTTTAATATTCATCCAGTAGCCATCAATGTTCCAACAGGTTTGGAATCTTCCATCTTGAATATTTTTAGGACCTCTTTGATGTATTTGGATTGTGTAATGAAAATATCTTCACTTTGTTGAATGATCTATAGACCAAGAAAGAAATTGATCTCTCCAAACATAGACATCTCAAGCTCTTTGCTCATTTCATCAAAAAATGACTTGCATAGCATTTTATTGCCTCCAAATATGATGTCATCAACAAATATTTCAGCAATCAAAGTGTTAGCATTAGTATCTTCTTTCAAATAAAGATTACTATTTTCACTAGTCCTTATGAATCCAATACTTATTAGATAGGAATGAAGTCATTCATACCAGGCTCTGGGAGCTTGTTTCAATCCATACAAGGCTTTGTGGAGTCTACATACCATGTTCCTCTTGTTTGGATCTACAAACCCTTCTGGTTGTTCAATGTATACTTCTTCCTCAAGTATTCCATTTAGGAATGTTGACTTAACATCAATTTGATATACTTTGAATCCTTTATATGCAGCATAAGAAAGTAGTATTCTTACTCCTTCTAGCCTAGCAACAGGAGCAAAGGTTTCTCCATAGTCTATACCTTCCTCTTATCCATACCCCTTGCATACTAGTCTTTCTTTGTTCCTTCTGACTTCTCCATTCTTGTTCAGTTTGTTCCTGAATATACATTTAGTACCAATGCCATTCTTGTTATCTAGTCTTGGCACAAGTGACCATGTCTTGTTCTTCTCAATCTGTTCGATCTCATCATTCATAGAACTTATCCATTCTTCATTATCTAGTGTAGAATTGACAAATTTTGGCTCAAACTCACAAATTAAACAATTTAAGTTTAAAGACTTACTTCTTGTTCTTGTACCAGCTTTCTTATCTCCTATGATCTAGTCCTCTAGATGGTTCCTTCTTACATATCTGGCAAGTATAGGTACAACTCTTTGTGTATCAGCTTGATCTTCATTACCTTGCACATTATTTTGATCATTATCCTGACCATTGGTAATAGCATTTTGACCGTCGGTTGCAACATTCTGTTGTTCTAGATTTAAGCATTGTTGCTTGGGTAGAGTTATGGGTTCTTCACAATATACAAAATTGTTGTATTCTTCTGGTTCTTTTGTGCTTTCTAGCTCATCCTTTTCTGTAAATTCATCAATCTTTACATTTTCACTTTCAACTATTTTGTTAGAAGCCTTGATTAGACATTTAAAAGCTTTGATCTTGGTAGAATACCACAGAAAAATACCTTCATCACTTTTGGCATCAAGCTTTCAATTTTTATCATCCTTTAAGACATAACATTGACTACCAAATATTTTGAAGTAACTTATATTGGGTTTTTTACCATACCATAACTCATAAGGAGTCTTCTTTGTGTCCTTGAATTGTACTCTGTTAAGTGTATAAATAGCAATGCTGATAGCTTCCCTCCAGAAGATCTGGGTGATGTCCTTCTCTATCATCAGTGTTCTTGCACAAACAACTATTGATCTATTTCTTCTCTTAGCAATCTTATTTTGCTGTGGTGTTCTTGGTGCAAAAACCTATCTTTTTATACCATGCTCATTATAGAAATTAGTGAATTCATCTGATATAAATTCTCCTCCTCTATCTGATCTTAAACATTTTAGATCCTTACCA